>JAVLSZ010000277.1:0-149377 GCA_032313775.1 Urocyon cinereoargenteus | reverse complement strand
GAAAGAGAAATTGGGACTTCACCCAGATCGAAAGCTGCTCCTGCACAGCAAAAGAAACAGTCCACAAAAGTAAAAGACAACCTACAGAACGGGAGAAGATACTTGCAAACGACCTCTCAGACAAAGGGTTAGTGTCCAAGAGATATAAAGAACATATTCAACTCAAGAGCAAAGAAACAAACAATCCGATTGTGAAACGGGCAAAAGACACGAACAGAAATCTCACAGGGGAAGACAGAGACACGGCCCCGAAGCACAGGAGAACATGCCCCGCATCGCTGGAGAACTACAGGTCCGCATGCGCCGCATCAGGGAACTACGGATCCAAACCACCATGATGAGATACCACCTCACACCAGTGGGAACGGGGAAAAGTCACAAGACAGGAAACCACAAATGTTGGAGAGGATGCGGACAAGGGGGAACCCTCTTGCACTGTAGGTGGGAATGTGAACTGGTGCAGCCACTCTCGAAAACTGTGTGCAGGTTCCTCAAAGAGTTAAAAATAGATCTTCCCTACGGCCCAGCAATTGCACTGCTGGGGATTTACCCCAAAGATGCAGATGCAGTGAAGCGTGGGACCTTGCACCCCGATGTTTATAGCAGCAATGGCCACAATAGCCAAACTGTGGAAGGAGCCTCGGGGTCCGCTGAAAGATGAATGGATAAAGAACATGGGGTCTATGTATACGATGACATTAGCCATTAGAAATGACAAAGACCCACCATTTGCTTTGATGTGGATGGAACTGTAGGGTATTATGCTGAGTGAAATAAGTCAATTGGAGAACGACAATCATTATATGGTCTCATTCCTTTGGGGAATATTAAAAATATTGAAAGGGAATAAAGGGGAAAGGAGAAAAAAATGAGTGGGAAATATCAGAAAGGGAGACAGAACATGAGAGACTCCTAACTCTGGGAAACGAACAAGGGGTGGTAGAAAGTGAGGTGGGCGGGGGGGTTGGGGGTGACTGGGTGACGGGCACTGAGGGGGGCACTTGATGGGATCAGCACTGGGTGTTACGCAAATTGGCAAATTGGTTGGCAAATTGAACTCCGATAGAAAAAAGAAAAAAAGAAAATGCCTTGTATGATTGAGGTCATGACCAACCCTCCTCTTCCAAATGATCTCCTACCATTCTTACTACACTCCCAGCTACACAAAATTTCTCACCATTGCCTGAACACAGCATACTCTTTTATTTTACTTTATTTTATTTTTATTTATGATAGTCACACAGAGAGAGAGAGAGAGGCAGAGACACAGGCAGAGGGAGAAGCAGGCTCCATGCACCGGGAGCCCGATGTGGGATTCGATCCCGGGCTCCAGGATCGTGCCCTGGGCCAAAGGCAGGCACCAAACCGCTGCGCCACCCAGGGATCCCCACAGCATACTCTTTTATTCTTGCATGACACCATGGACAAAAATGTGTTCCCTGCTTCTTTGCCTTTCAAGTTTGACCTCAGATGCTCCTTCCTCTCCAAAGCCTTTCCAGACTCAGCCAGTACACCCATTAGAAACCTATTATACTATGTTATTTCTTTACATCAACACTGACTATATAAAATATGAGGCTCAAAAACAAGCAACAAATATAACTGATGGGTTGATACAGAAATTCAGAAGAGACTGAAGAGATTTGCTAGAATATCCTATGAAGATAAGGAATAGCAGAGAACCCCAGGAGTCATTAATCTGGAAGAATGGAATGAGCAGTTCCCCCTGGAGATGACACCCCCAGAGCTACTGAAGCCCAAGACACTTCTTTGACTAGACTGACAGCTGTTGCCCTGGGTCTGGCAAAAGTGATGATGGGCGGATTCCCTCACTGGAACATGACTAATGCTTCTCAGACAATAAGGATGGGTAGAAATGTGTTCACTAACTTTGTATTGGGCGACTCCACAGCCATCCTCCTCTGTCTCTAAAAGTTTCTTGTAACGGTAAAATAGGAACTCCCAAGTCTTTACGAAGTATAGTACTACTCTGGGAAAAAGACCATTTGGCTCATCTCAGAGGTGGGTGACCCTGATTGTTGAGAAATGAACACGTCCAACGTCAGAAAGTAGGTAAAGGAGATCCACAGACAATTCTTTCTTCTAATTTTTTATATATTTAGGCCCATTAATTCATGTCGCTGATGGAAAGCTTTATGTTTGATAAAACGCCTGGGTCAGGGGGCAGACTGAAGAAAGTGAGATCGAGCTGTCCACTGAATGACCCCTAGTGGAGGGGTCTAAATTGCCTACAGGGGCTAGCTGGGACCCATGGCTCCAGAACCTCCAGTACAAGAAACTTTACAATCCTGCCTTCACAAAAGGTCTCCAAGTGCTATTAGCACAGGTGTCCAGTTCCCGGACACTTTTCTCCAATAGCAGCCACTCTCATGACTTCAAAAGCCACCACTGTTACATGTTCAGGTGGGGGTCCTCGGAGCCGCTCTGCTCCCCAGCGACTGGATGGCCCCTTTCCTAAAGGATAATCCAGTATGTTCACAGCTGTGCCTGGCCCCACCACCCTCTACTGGAGGCCTGGACAAGAGCAGACAGTGCACCGGTCAGTCCTGTGCCTAGGAGTTCCAGCAGGCAGCAGGCGACACTCATAGTATCGCTGGCACCTTTTGCATGCCATTTTCTTTATCTGTGGTTTAGCGCCCCCCCCCCCCCCACCAGAATGCAAACTCCATGAGGTCAGAGAATTTGGTCTGTTTTGTTGTTGTTGTTGTTTTCACTGTTTCATCCTCAATGGTCAGGAAAGTACCTGGCATAACTAGAATTCAGTAATTTGCTGAATAAATAAAATAGAGAGCTTTAAATATTTAACTTTAGAGAAATATTAGAATTTTAAAAAGCAGTAAGATTCTTGCTTAGGAAACTGAGTAGTATATTACTTCTTGGTAAGTTAAGTTTAAAATTAAAAGTAATGAGCTCCTGGGTGGCTCAGTTGGTTAAGTGCCCAACTCCAGATTTTGTCTCAGACCATAATCTCAGGGTTTTAAGACTGAGCCCCTCATTGGGCTTCATGCTGGGCAAAGGGCCTACTTAAGATTCTCTCCCTCCCTTGGGACTCCTGAGTGGCTCAGTGATGGAGCATCTGCCTTTGGCTCAGGTCGTGATCCCAGGGTCCTGGGATTGAGTCCCAAATCAGGTTCCCTCCTGAAATCAAAACTTTCATTTGATTTCTACTAAGTCTTTCACGTAGTTAAAGAGCTTCCCCCTCTGCCTATTCTCATCCTCTCTGTGTGTGTCTCTCATGAATAAAGGAATAAAATCTTAAAAAAAAAAAAGATTCTCTCCTGCCCCCCCAAAATAAACAAATACATACATAAAATTAAAAGAAACAAAAAAGGGGTACTTGTATAAAAAAGTAACTATAAAATGGAAAGCACATTTCACTTGTTAAAGATATAACTAGGAAGGCTGATCATTTTAGGCAAAAATGCCATGAATAACCAACGACAGACTACAACAGAATCAAGTGCAGCACTGTATTTGAAAAAGAAAGGAAAAAAAGAAGAAAATTCAACAGATTTTCCTCTAGCTCAAAATGAAACCTTTGGAAATTAGAAACTGGAAAAAAAACAAGAGTAAATTTAAAAATCTCAAAAATACATGGCCACATGTTAAAAGCAACAAACTTCTGAATACTATGCCTTATAAATCTGCCTGCAAGATAATAATCAAGATTATCCATATTCTGAGAATAAGCCTTATTATCAGAAGCACTAACATATGCTCCTGTGTCCACTTAATGGCACTTAATCATTTATTAATATATTAGCCAGTATTTTTATTTTTAAATAGATCTTCCAATGTTGGCCTGACCTAGCATAACAGGTCTCCTGTTTCTTTTGTCATGTAGATGACAACGCCATCTGACTCTTGCTATCCTTTGATAGTAATTACAAACACCCACATGCTGTTAGCCAAATATTCTATGGCATAATAAAGTGTCAGTGCAACTCTTAAACCACCACCACCACCACCATCAAAAACAAACCAAACACCTAGGGCTTAAAAATCTGGGGAACGGGGCCAAGTTAAAGTCCTATGACTAGGCTCATATCCTATTACTACCCTGTACAAATTTAAACTGGTCAATGAATGAGCACACTTTAATCTTAAAATCCCTAAAGCTTTAAAAAGATATATGGCATGATTTCCCTTCAATCAGTTAAGAATGACACATCCATGTGATTCCTACCAGACAGCAGCTTCCCAGAGAATATTTAGAGAAATAATAAGTGGAATTTTGGATCATTGAATAATCTTGGCTCTATGTTTAATTTTTTTCATACTAAGAGATATAGTCATATATATTTTGTAGAAATTATCAACAGTAGCTTAGTACATTCTCCTTATTAAACACTAGCTTAATAGGGTGAAACACTAGCTTAATACATTCTCCTCATTAAAAGCTGATGTTAACAAATACCTGTTTCAAAGCTGCGGGGCCTAACCAACAAAGGATAGTGTATCCAAAGTATACATCCTGCAGCTTCTAACTTTCATTTGATTTCTACGAAGTCATTCACGTAGTTAAAAAGTTTACACTTCTATACATATATTAGGTTTCCAGACCACCTATAATTCTAATTCCCTAAAAGCTTTCTCATACACCTAGGTTCAACCCTGGTTTTCTCATTTTCTATCTTTCTTTTAAAGAGGTTATAAAAACCTTTCCGACTAAAAAAGAAAAAAGAAAAAAGCCTTTCGGACTGGATCCCTAGACAGCACAATGGTCTGCTGTTTCACTGCTGAGGACAGCACACAGGACAACTATTCTTCTGGACGCTACTAACTGATCTATGTATCTCTTCTGAAGGAAACTGAGACTATCAAGCAGAAATGAAAACAAAATTCCTGGCATAACAAGAGACTTCTATTAGAAACCCGTGTTTGTACTTGAGAAAGAAACTTTGTCCTGAGTAATTTATCAGAAATGATTACCATAAAAACAATGGAATGGATAACAATCTGAATGCTGTACTGACCATTTTTAAATGTTTGCAATAAACTTCAGTAATTTGCCTTGTTTTTTCCTGAATAAAGACTCAAAGTAATCAAGCAGAATGCCAAAAAGGAAAACATCTAAATCACAAAAATCCTTAAGTAATCTACATATAAATACTTCATCATAGAATGCATTATTGTAATGTTTGTTTTTACTACTTATTATTCTGAAATAAAGATATCAAAGTGAGCTCCGCTCTAAATGTCAGCATTTTCAAATGTATTAGCATAGTTTATATGCACATTCTAGAACTATAGAAGGAAACGTGGTAAGAATTTGTCCTGGACAGACTGAAGGATTCCTTCCCCCAAGTCTTCCAGAGTGCCAATTACTGACCTTTGAGACTGATTTCTTAAATCTACTTAAAAATATAGATCATGACTTGTAGAATTGTCCTGGTGTATGTAACCTCATTCCTTCAAAAACCCAGGAACCCAGAGGGGATGTACGTTTCCAAAGTAAAGTTTTTAAAGGATTATTTTGAGTGCACTCAGCTGTGCACCCAAATACTCTAGGGATAGTCTCCTCAAGAGGCAGAAAATCAATTACGTAAAACCAACAACTTATTAACAGCAGCTTACTTAAGAAAAACATTTGGTGCCATTACAGAGCAATTACTTTTTACTCATATCTGATATAAAGTGATTTAGGTTGGCAGAAGTAATGATTACAAAAATGTCTCTAAAATATCCTTGGCCCTAAAGGGAGTGAAAAACAAAACAAGACAAAACCAGGGAGCGAGACAAACCAGAAGAGACTCAACTATAGGAAGTAAACTGAGGGTTGCTGCAGGGGAAGTGGGTTGGGGGATGGGGTGACTGGGTGATGGGCACTAAGGAGGGCACAAGATGTACTACCGAGTCCTTGTTATATACAACTGATGAATCAGTAAACTCTGCCTCTCAAGCAAATAATACGCTACATGTCTATTGGATTTTAATTAAAAATAAGTAAAATACACTTGGCCCTAGATGCCCTAAAATTTACATCCAAATATCCTAACTGTAACACCTGAAAATCACGTCCTCTAGGTATCCTAAGATATCGGCAAGCGTGACTGTTTTGTAGTTTAAGTGACATGTTTGCTTAATTAAAAGAAGATGTCTACCTAAGAGAGAAGGGATTTTTAAAATACTGGATGAGGTTTCATTAAATAGCTTAAGTACCTCTCACTTAACATTCAGATGCCTAATCCTTACAGATTCCTTAGAAGGCTGAGAAATTATTAACCACCCATGTTAATACAACATTTTTCATAGCTCTTCAAATCATTAATACGAGATTTAAGTTCTTGGGGTACCGGGGTGACTCAGTCTGGTTAAGCCTCTGCTTCAGCTGGGGTGGTGACCTCAGGGCCCAGGGGTCAAGCCCCTTCAAGCAGGCGGCGCGCAGGGCAGGCGGTGGAGGCTGCCGGGGCCGGGGCTGCCGGGCGGAGACTGCGGGGCCGGGGCTGCCCGGGACGCCGGCAGCGGCCAGGCGGCGGCGGAGATGCTGAAGATGACGGTTGGGCCAGGAAAGAGCTTGCTGCCAGCGGCGGGGCGGTGGAGGGGGCGGGGCGGCGGAGGGGGCGGGGCCGCAGAGGGGCGGGGCCGCGGAGGGGCGGGGCCGCGGAGGGGCGGGGCCGAGGGGCGGGTCGAGGGCGGGGCCGCGGAGGGGCGGGGCCGCGGAGGGGCGGGGCCGCGGGAGGAGCCAGGAGCAGCAGGTGGCCCACCCAGGCAGCCCCCCAGAAGCGCTGAGTCAAGGGCGGACGAGGAGCAGGAAGGGCGAGGCGCTGGCGACCCCACCACGGGAGTCGCTCCCTTCTACGCACGGGGCCCGCTTCTGAGATGAACTCTGCGTGTTATGCCGTATGTTGGCAAGCTGAGCTCCAATAAAAGTAAAAGAAATTAGATTCTTTGTATCTGAACCTAGAATATAATATTTCAACCTGTAGCTTCTTTGTTTATTCTTCATTCCAATCTTCTATAATTCTCATAAAAAGAACATGGGTCTAGAACAGAATGAAGAAAAATGAAACTCGTGTGTATGTGGAGGCGGTTAATAATTCTGGGGAGTTCTTAAAGTAAGGTAATATTACTCATTTAATATATGTTGATAGCATCAGTCTACACCCTGGTCCCTGGTGGACATGTTCCTTAACAAGTGTTGAAATTCCCAAAATGTTTTAACAAGAGTAACCAGTTATTACATAGCACTTTATAAGTATTAATACAAATGAATCACTGAGTTTTAGGTAAAATCAGTAATACCTGAAAATCATCTATATTTACTTTGAATTTCTTTAAAAAAATAGAGTGCGGACTCTACATACTGATTTGTTGAAGATGACACTAGTAGGTAAGGAACTGAAAAAACATCAGTGGCAAGCACCCTTGAATTTATCGTTGCTTTGCATTTCTGTGTCAGAGGTAATGCAATCACAGTTGGACTAGGGACTTCAGGGACTCCTGGCTTTCTGAGAGCCATGGTAGTCTCCTGCTTCACTCAAAAGGCAGCCAAAATTAACTAAAGAAAATCTCTTTAGAAAGAAAAGTGAAACAGTGTATGTTTTAATCAGTATCTGTTCTAGGGACATTTAAGTGGAGATTTTCTTCCATGTGACTGGAATTTCCAAAGAACAAGACCAATCAAAGCCTCTACCTCTAGTAACACAGTATATTTTAAAGACCTAGAATTTCTAACATATTTATCTAATTCAGCATCTTTACTGATCCAAATTTTCTATTTTTCTTTTTTTTTTCTTTCTTCTTCTTCTTTTTTTCTTCCCAGCTAAATATCTTTTCCATTCCCCTTCTTCTGCATTTTGATCAGGTCCTAAGAATTACATCCACAAAATATGGAAATCCTTCCATATAAAACAGATAACTTACTAACTGGATAACCAATTGATTGACAACTAAGAAGGAAGATCTTATTGAAAACTTTGGAACTTTTGTTTTGATTCCAGAGATGCTGGCATGAGTACAGAAAGGGAGTCATCTCAGATAAAATGATTTATAGATTCTTCTTAAAAGAAGTTTTTTGAGGTCTTTTCATATGCAAATTTATTCAAATAGCACTGACTATTAGCCATCTACCTCTCTATATTTGACCATTTAATTCTCAGAGAGCATCTATTTTCTTTTCTTTTCTTTTTTAAGATTGTATTTATTTATTCATGAGAATACACAGAGAGGAGAGAGAGAGAGAGAGAGAGAGAGAGAGAGGCAGAGACACAGGAGGAGGGAGAAGCAGGCTCCATGCAGGGAGCCTGACGTCCTCCGGGATCACGCCCTGGGCTGTAGGCGGCGCTAAACCGCTGTGCCAGCGGGGCTGCCCGAGAGCATCTATTTTCTGTGAAAGAACCCGGGTGTTGGAATGCAGGAACAGAAGACTAAGTGAGTTATCATTCCAATATTGTGATTATACGAGTTGTTAGAAAATAAGAATTTATTTATTTTTAAAGATTTATTTATTTATTTATGATAGACATAGAGAGAGAGAGAGGCAGAGACACAGGAGGAGGGAGAAGCAGGCTCCATACCGGGAGCGCGACGTGGGACTCGATCCAGGGTGTCCAGGATCACGCCCTGAGCCAAAGGCAGGCGCTAAACCCCTGAGCCACCCAGGGAGCCCCAGGAAGAATAATTTAAATATGTATTATTGCCTTCTCTGTATATCTGTACTAAGCAGGTGGTAGGAGTAAGCCTATGCAGCTATTTCTGCATTTACCTTAGAACCAATTATAGAAATAATTATGAAAACGAATGCAAATAGGTATTCACTTGGCATAGAAAATTATTTTAGCAATGAAATTCTTGAGTTTCCATAATACCACTGAAATACATACGCACATATATAATACATACATACCATGTGTATCATTTCTCTGACAAGCACACACACACACACACACACACATATATATACATATATACAAATATATGTATAAGTGGTCAGAGGGATTCTCCTCTTTTCTAATTTTATCAGATTTCTTTCTTTGGGCATTTCCTTTTCTTTCTTCAAAAACTCCAGCTTTCATTTCAGTCATGAGCAAGTCTAGGACTTGAGCTAAAGTGGCAGGAGATGAGTGATAGTAATAGGGAGAGAAATCAAGAATGAAAGGGAATTGGTATGACTAAGCCTCAGCCATAAATGGCCCCTGAACCAAAGTCCAGAATAGTCTTGTGAGTGTGTGTATGTGTAAAAAAAGAAAGGATAAACATGAGGTCCAACATTATTAGTACAAACATGAGATAAACATAAATCAGAGAATACATTAAGCAAATCTTCAGTGGCCAAAATGAGGGGGAAAAGTGGAAATGACTGATACGGAGTCACTCATCTTTTGGGTACTCTGGGACACTAAAGAATCTCTGCCAAAAGACGCGGTATTTCAAGGACAAGAGATTGAAGAGCCTAACATGAAAATCTCGTACATAGGTCTGGGGGTTGAAGTTAAACTATTGATAAGAACAGAGAAATTCCACAGAAAGAATTTAACCAAAACACCGATTTCTGGTTTCGTACCTTCACACTCAGTGTCCAGAGTTCTCGAAAGGCACACCCCCAACAAAAGATTTAGAGATTATGAATATGAAGCCTTGCTAAGCAGTTATCCAAATCATACTTATCAAACAAATGAAGCAATCTCGAGTGAGAGTCAACAGAAAGACCACAGAACAAGATTCTCAGGAATAACAATGATACTAATGATTAATAGTAATATAGCAGCTATCTCGTACTATCGCAGGATCACGCCCCCAGCGGAAGGCAGGTGCCAAACCGCTGAGCCACCCGGGCGTCCCATATTCTGTCCATTTTAGAGATGAGAACACTGAGGCCCAGAGAGCGTCAGTAACAGTCCCACCGGCTCCCGCGGCCACCTGCAGCCTGGCACCGAGCGGACCTCCAGGAAGGGATGCGGCCCCGCCCCGCCCAGCAGAGGGTGGGACCTGCGGCGCCGCGCGTGGGGGGCGGGGCTGCCCGCGGGGGGCGGGGCGCTGGCCGGGCGAGGCCTGGGGCGTGCGCGCGGCCCGGAGGACCCTCCCCTCCCGCTGGGCGCCCGGCCGCGCGGCGGCGGCTCGGGAGGGGCGGGGCGGGGCGGGGCGGGGCGGGGCGGCCGCGCGGGGGGCCCTGACGTCACCGGGCCCTCGGCCCCGCCCCGCCGCGGCTGCTGCAGCCGAGCCCGCGAGCGAGCGAGCGCCGCCGCCGCCGCCCGGACGGGAACGCAGCGCGCGGCCATGGCCTCGGGCCCCGCGGGTAAGCGGGTAAGCGGGTGAGCGGGCGCGGGGCGCGGGGCGGCGGGAGGGCGGCCCGTGCCCCCGCCCCCGCCCCCGCCCCCAGCGCTCGGCTGACCCGCCGTCCCCCGTCTCGTCCCACAGAGGCGGACACGCGGCAGAGGCTGCTGCGCACTGTCAAGAAGGAGGTGGGTGCCGGGTTTGGGTGGGGTGGGGTGGGGTGGGGTGGCCGGGGGCGCGACCCTGCGGAGGGAGCCGCCGAAGCTCCCCCGGGGGAAGGGTCTCCAAAGGGGTGGTGGCCCGTGGCAGCGGGGCGGCCACCCGAGCTGTGGGGCTCACCTGGGCAGGGATTGACCTCCTGCAGGACTGGAGGCGGGTGAGTTTGGGGGTGGGGGTGGGGGCCTCGGGTCCTGGGGGGGCTCGATGCTTTGCTGCGGTGTGTAGGGGCGGACGCAGCGGGAGGGCCGCCCCAGATGGGGGCACAGCCGGGTGTGTCTGGGTAGGACCCCCTCTGGTGGAGGAGCGGGTGGGTGGGTCTCATCAAGGTGAGGCAAGCACCTGGGGGCTGACTGGACGTACTGGGAGGTGAGGGGCTGGGTAGGGCTGCAGAAGGAGGACCAGACTTGGGCAAAAGGGAACGGTTCACTTTGGGATGACACCCCCCATCTCCCCTTCCCCACAGTTCTCAGTCCTTAGAACCGCCCCCAGGAGCTTGGGGACTCCCTCCCCGAAAGTCCCTGGTCATTGGGTTACACCCTCTGTGGGCCTGTGCCAGGGCGTCTTGGCAGGCGAGTTCCCCTCACCCACCCCTCCCCACCCCCGACACGCAGCAGGGTGCGAATCAGGCAGGGTTCCCCTGCCCCTCTGCCCCTTCGCTCTCCTTGGGGCCAGCTGGGAGCCCAGTCTAGCCTTTAGTGAGTAGCCCTTGACTTCCCGAAGAGGGGCGAACCTGTAGTGGTGGGTTCCTGGGAAGCATTTAGATGCCTGGACTGTGTGTGGAGCACGCTCACTCCTGTGTGGGCGACGGACGACATGCGCCTGTGAGTGTGTGTATCTGAGGCTGTCTGTGCATCTGCCTGGAGATCACCAAGTGTATCTCCATACTGCGTGTACGTGTGTCTGTGTGTTGATCTGTTTTGGGGAGCATGGTGTGTAACCGTGTGATGCATAAGTCTCTGTGTGCGTGAGTGAGGCTGCGACCATGTGTGTGTGACTGTATGTGTGTGCTGCCCTCCTTACGCTGCCTACATCCCTCACCTGGGACCCGATCACTGTTGCGCGGCATCACCTCTGTATCTTGAGTCCTCAGCTCGAGATCCCAAATGGCTGTAGACCTTGGGGCTGGCCTGATTGCGTGTGTGTGTACGCATGCGTGTGCACACACGAGGAGGGTGTCAGCCTGGTGTCAGCACTGAGCACCCAGAAGCCCCCCCTGCATGGTGGCAGTCAGCCATCAAAGACAGCCTGGAAGAGGGGACCTGTGGCTGCCCCTCCCTCCTCAGAAAGCATGGGCGCATGTTGTGTGTAGGTCTCTGTGTGGCATGTCTCGTGTTGTTTAAAGAATCAGCTCTAGAGCTAGTTGTATATTCTGGCATTTCTGAATGTGGAATTCCTCAGAAAGGCCCAGAACTTTTCAGTTTAGCCCTCTTAGAGGCATTGTGGGGACCTGAAGAAAGCTCTATCTAGATAGACCATCTTTCCAACAAAACCTGCACACCTACAATTTTCTGATGGCTGAGTTGGTGGAGGGTGTCTTCTAGAAACTCTCTCAAAAGCCTTCAGGTTAAAAGCCTGTAGTCTCTTTGTTCGTTGTTTCAACCTAGATGTCATTTGTACTCCCCGGAGATTGTCACATGGAATGGCTGTGTTTTCTTTTCTTTTGAAGCGTTTAGGTATTCATGAGAAACACACAGAGAGAGGCAGAGACACAGGCAGAGGGAGAAGCAGGCTCCCTGTGCGGAGCCTGACGCGGGACTCGATCCCAGGACCCCGGGATCAAGCCCTGAGCCAAAGGCAGACACTCAGCCACTGAGCCACCCAGGCATCCCCGGAATGGCTATGTTTCTCAGGAAATGGCTTGCTGGTTCAATGGAAGGGATCTACAGGTAGAAGAGCCTGTGAGCGAGGCGTCTGGGAGGGCAGTGCCTCTCGGTATCTGCTTCTGGGCAGGGCTTCATTCAGCTGGGCCTCTGGCCTGGTTCTGCCAGGAGCTCCCTTGGTGCCCCGGACAAGTCCTTTCCTCTCTCAAGGACTCAGTTTCCACAGCTGGAGAAAGAGGCATTGGTGCAATGCTCCTGGAGGTCCTACCCATGTCAGTCTAGTTTGGAATATCGGCAAGCTGTGGGGGACACGTTGCCTCTAGTGACCAGAGTTGTCAGCTTGCATCCTCTGTCCTGGGAGCAGCCGAGTTTGGGGCTTAGAATGAGCTTTCTGCCTGGCCTAAGGCTGAGGCCATCACTTGATCAGAGGGACCCCTTGGCATCCTGCTTGGTGCCTGAAGGGGTCAGGGACAGAACCTCGCAAGTTTGGGCAAAGGTCCTTGACCCTGGATCTGCAGTCAGAAGGCAGGTTTATAGTCACAAGTTGGTGGCTGATTCTAAATTCTGCATTTCTTGGGGTACATCATTTCAGTAATCAGAGTTTCCATAGAGTGGGTACTATTCTGTGCCATATCCTGTGTACACGGTGACTTTATGAGGTGACTGAGGCTGCCCCCATTTCATGGACAAGGAAACCAAGCCTGGAGACGAGGTGTGGATTGCTCAAGAGAACACAGCCAAGAAGGTGCAAAGCCAGGGACTTAGCCCCCCAGATCTGTCTGACACCAGAGCCAGGCTCTTACCTCTATATCCTAAATGTGCTCATCCGTGTCTCCACGGCAGCGCAGTCTCAGCTGTGGGTGGAATGATTTCCATCTTATAGAGGTGAAAAATGGCCCAGACGGGATAAGTGATTTCTGAAGGGCACAGAAGCAGTCAAGGGAAGACAAGTTCAAGTCTTCTATGAACCCCTTGTTCAGCATGGGTGCCCCTAAGGGCATGGCGATGAGTCCATGCCCCACCAAAGCAGACCTCCTCTCTCCTTGCCTTCCTCTGCCCACCTCTTGGGAGAGCATCTTGTCCCAGTATCAGAGAGCCAGTCTTCAATGGAATGGTGGAGGGAAACTGTTTGCCTAGAAATCTGGGAGTCAGGTCTGCTCTTCCTTCTCCTCATCTTTTGGGTTCAGAGAAGTCACATCCCTGCCTGTCACAGCCTCATCCAAAGGTACCTCCCGTCATTCTTCCTGGAAAGGGTGGCTTAACAGTCAGTTTCTTTAGACAAGGTTTGCAAGCTTGGGCTGAGCCACAGAAGCCAGAAAAGCCAGCAGCGGCTACGGGGCTGGAAGCTCTGTCCTGTGCTGACTCTGGGAGCCAGTATGACTCAGAACCATGAAGCAGGTCAAGAAGGAGCATTGGGCTCACCCAGAGCTGGGTTCAAATTCTGACATGTTCATTTACTGAAGGGTGTCTGTGTGCCAGACACAGGACTGGGCTCTGCGGATGCAGCAGTGAATAAAAGAAGTCCTGCCCTCTTAGGGCTGACATTCCCATTTTGGTAGACAGATCCTGATAGACATTCTGAGTGTAATTCAGAGGATTATGACAGCCTTTGCACCAAGGTGTGAAGGAGAGGTACTCGGCACCACAAGGACATACAACAAGGTCGAGGTGGCCCAGGTAGGCGCCCTGGAGGAAGTGATGTTAAGAAGATACGTGAAGGATGAGCACACCTTTAAGATAAAGGCAGGAGGTGGGAAGACAGAGGAGAACCCTTCCTGGCAGAGGGAACTGCATATACAAAGACTTTGTGGCTGGAGGGAGCACCGTGAACTTGAGTGATGAGAGGACTCTGAAGTGGCTGGAGTACAGAGAGGAAGGAGCATGGTGCCAAATGCAGAGGGACAGAGCAGGAGGTCCTATCCTAAAAGCACAGGGAAAAAGGATGGGGAGGACAGGAGCTAGGTGGAGGAAGAGGGCGGAGCTAAACTTGATGGCTTGTAACTGCACAGCCTTAGCGGGGCATCTGTCTTTACCTTCACAGGGGTCTGAGTTTCAGTTTATTCCTAGTGAGGATGAAGATCACTTGTCAGGATAAGCGATGTGAAAACACCCACCACATTAGCCTGAGCTGCCTCTGGGCAGGCATCTTATTTTTTCTGTCTCCCCAGTGTCGCTCAGGAGATAGGGTGGCCTGGGTGAGATTTCCTGCAGTTAAACCCAACCAGCTCCATTCTGGCTCCTCCCTGGCTTGCTTTGCCCTCCCCTCCTTTCCCCTCCCCGCCTCCAACCCTTAATTTTGTTTTGGTTCCCAGAGTGGCAGCTGCGGGGACCGGCTTCTTGTTGCCATGACGACTGCCATTAAAGGAGCCAGCCACTTGAGCCAGGTTGATAACGGAAGCCAAGTGACTAACTGCCTTGTTTTCTTCCTTGGGCTAAGCCTGGGAGGCCTCTTAATTGGAAGAGACAAAAGCAGGTGCTTGAGGGCGGAGGACAGACCCCGGGGGGAAGGAGGCAGGGGGATGAGGCCGGTGCTGGAGAGGAGGCTCTTGTGGACCTCTGCAAACTGGACCTGGTATGAGAGCTGCCATGGGGAGCCCTTGCCACAGCGGCTGAGCTGGGCGCTTTTGGGGAGCTGTGCCTTCCAGCCTTGGGACAGGGTAGGCGTGTGACGGGATGGTGGAGGAGGGTTTCACATCCTAAGATTGGAGGAAGTGAGAGAATCAACTGATGTTTCTACTGAGACCCCTGTGAAGGTAAAGACAGATGCCCCGCTAAGGCTGTGCAGTTACAAGCCATCAAGTTTAGCTCCGCCCTCTTCCTCCACCTAGCTCCTGTCCTCCCCATCCCCATTCCACTTGGATCTACTTCTTTCTTCTCAATAAAAGAGGGGCAACAGTTTTGCCCCCTAGGTGAGGTTGCCGGACTCCGTATAGGTCATCGAGTTAAATTCGAATTCCAGATAAACAGAAGTAAAGTGCCTAGTGCTAAATCTGGCAGCTCTAGCCCAGGGGACATTTGGTAATGTCTGGAGCCATTTCTCGTCAAAAACGAGGGTGCGACTGACATCTAGTGGGTAGAGTCCAGAGATGCTGCTCAACCTCCTGCGATGCACAGGACAGCCCCCCCTCCCAAGAAGTGTCAGCCCAGACTGGCACTGTGGTTGAGACGGAGAAACCTCTGTGCTGGAAAACTCCTTCACTTCTTCATGACGGCCCGAAGAGGGAGGATACTTGTCTCCTTCGCTCCATAAAGGAGGAGCTGGAGGCACAGAGGGGTTAAGCAGCTCACTTTAAGGTCACACAGCCAGTCTGTGGAGAAGCCAGGATTCAAATCCTGCTTTGTCAGCTCTGAAGGGTGGCCTCACAGAGGTCCAGCAGAGTCCCTGGAGACATGGCTTGAGGTCAGGTGTATGTAGGGGAAGAGATGGGGCAGCAAAGGCCCGCTAGATGCACCCTGTTCGGGGCTTTGCTCCATTCGACGGCAGGGAGCTGTAGAAAATTTATGAGCAAGGAGGGTCTTGCTTGGACTTGGACTTCAGAAAGTATCACCTGGTAACAGGGTCCAAGATGGAGCTTTTTGCCACTTCTTAGAAGAAAACTTCCTCCTTTCTTTCCTGCCTCCTTCCCTCCTTTCCTTCCTTTCTTCTTTCCTTCCTCTCTATCCCACTTCCTCTCCCTCCTTCCATTCCTGACGTTTTTTGCTGCCTCCTTTTTGCAGGAATATTTATTGAACATCAACTTTGTACCAGGTACAGCTCTAGGAACTGTAGAAAAGGTGCAAAGCGGCATCCCTGCTCACATGCTCTCATGAAGCATAGGATCTAGTTGGGGGACAGATAGATAAACAATAAATATATGCAGGCACCCCTTGGAGATATTGTGGGTTCAGTTCCAAGCCACGAGAAGAAAGCAAGTATTGTGATAAGTCAAAGGAATTTTTTGGTTTCCCAGTGCATGTAAAAGTTGTGTTTACACTATAGTGTAGTCTATTAAGTGTGCGAAAGAATTATGTCTAAAAAAATAATATAATTATTATATTTTTAATAATCATCTTAATCTAGAAATACTGTTATGTTACATATTACAATTATATTAATTTTATTTTTATTTTATTGTGCATATTGTATACATGTTTTAAGGGGAGTGGGAGGTGAAGGTTTCCAAAAGAAACCATTTTACTGCTAAAAAAATGCTGACCATCATGAGTTTTCATAATCACTGATCACAGATCACTATGACAAACATAATAATAATGAGAAGTTTTGAAATATTGTTAGAATTACCAAAGTGTGACACAGAGTCAGGAAGTGAGCAAATGCTATTGGGAAAATGGTGCTGATACAGACTTGCTTGATGCAAGATGGCCACAAGCCTTCAATTTGTAAAAAGAAAAAAAGAAAAGAAAAACAAAAGTAGTGTCTGCAAAGTACAATAAAGCAAAGTATGCCTGTATTAGAAGTCACAAATGCTGTGAGGAAAATAAAGCTAGAAAGTGGGAGGAGAGGTATCTGGGTAGCTCAGTGTTTGAGCATCTGCCTTTGGCTCAGATCGTGATTGCGGGGTTCGGGGATCAAGTCCTGTATCAGGCTTCCCGCAGGGAGCCTGCTTCTCCCCCTGCCTATGTCTCTGCCTCTCTCTGTGTGTCTCTCCTGAATAAATAAATAGAAATCTTAACGAAAAGAACGAAAAGAAAAAGAAGAGTGGAGAGGAATGGGCAGTGCTTTCCAGAGGAGGTGGTCAGGCATGGCCTCTGATACTATGACATTTGAGCAGAGACCTAAAGGGAAGGAGGGAACCCTGCTGACCTCTGCAGGAAAGGTGTTCCCGCCAGAGGGAACAGCATAGGCAAAGGCCTGAGTCAGGAACGATGAATAGCAAAGAGGTCAAGGAGCCTGGAGTGGAGTGAACAGAAGGGAGGAGGAGACAGGTCAGAGAGGGAGCAGGAGGCCATTCCTGCAGGGTCTTGTGGCCCCCCGGAAGTGAGACGGGACCCGTGGGAGAATTTTGAACAAGGGGAGAAGCATGAATTCATCCATGTTGTGGACTGCTCTGGCCACAGCCGAGCAATAAATGCAGGGCACAAATCGGGGGCACAGAGTCTTTAGGCAAGAGAAAAAACTTCGCTGTTCTCTTCTGAGCTTTCAATTCTTAGGCTTAGAAACCACAGCGCCTTACTCTGTCCCACTCCCCCACTGGCCAAATAGGGGTTCCAGAAATACTTGCCAGTCGAGTAGATGCAGGAATACTGGGTGTGGATATTTTGGGGTTCTCTGATGCTTATAGGGTTGACTCAAATCAGTTCACGTGTGCCGTGTTTTCAGGCTTAAGCTGGCAGAAATTCTCCTCGTGAATAATGCAGCCACATCCGTGCGGTGTGTTTTGATGCTTTTTTCAGGTCTCTGGCAATGCGGCTTCCGGGAGCTTTTGCTAGCGCAGGGCCTGGGCTTCAGCACCCTGGTTTGATGTGAGGAGGGTGGCAGGTGGGGCCTAGCTTTCCGGCTGGGTTATGTCTCCTGTGCAGTCTGGCTGGGTCTTCCCTGCAGTAACCACATGAAGGGCTCCGGGAAATGGTAGTGTAGCATTTGTTGCTGGTCGGCAGGTGGGAAAGGGCATTTGTGTACCCCAGTGGGACACCCCACTTGCTGGCTGCAGACCCCAGGATGGGAAGTGAGGACACCAAAGTCCTTGTCCCAGCGCTGCCCCTAACCGCCTGTGGCCGCCCGCAGTTTCCTTCTGCCTATGCCATTCTGCTTTTCAAGTGGACGCAGTTGGACAGCTCCAGGATTCTAAGAACCTCAAACCATCAGATTTGGCCAGCATCCCTCCCCGAGAGCCAGGTCTCTCGCATTTTCTCAAGGAATTTGCCAAGTCTGTATTTAAGACCTATTAAAACTCGGTCACTGGTAAGACCATCTGGGAATCTTCCTTCCGGTCAGGAAAAGCAAAGGCTCAACTAAAGGCATTCTAACAGGGTAAAGATTTTTTTATTTCTTAAACAGTATTTACTGAGCATCTGATGGTGATGGCCTCATTTAATTGTCATGAAGCCACACAAAGTGGATAAAACACACAAAGTGGATAAAGGTAAGGATAGTGACACACGGAGATGGCAAATAAGTCACCAAAGGTCACCGACAGTGTCAGTGGTACAGCTTGGATTCTGGCTCTGGAACCGGGCTCCGCATCACTCGGGAGCTGAAACCAATGACCTATCACATACGGTGATGTGCTCCTCTGAGCACGTGGAGTTGGCAAAAGGTCCAAGCTTTGGAACCGGACAGCCTTGTGTTCCAAGCTTGAGTCCTGCCGTTTAGTGGATGCTTGGACCTTTCCAGCTTTGGTGTCGTCGTGCATCTGATGGCGAGGGTATCCTGTACCGCGCAGCACTGCTGCGATGCTATCACTGCCAGGTATTCACCAGTATTTATGAAGGGACCAGGCAGAGTGCTTGGCTTACCCATTTAAGAGCAAGATAGAAATCAGTCACAGAAGAACATTGTGCTGCCCTGTCTGGTCAGTCACATGAACTTGTAGATGTTCTCAGTGTAGGATCTTGCTCTCTTTGGGTAAGCCCCAGGCTGGGAGTGCTGCTGCCACAGGAGCAGTGCCACAGACTGGGAAGAGGTATTTCTTAGGGTCCAAAGGAACGAGCCCTTGAGCGGGGGTGAGGAAGGCTGAGTCTTGCCTGGCTGCCTCAACATCCGGAGGTGGGCAGTTGGATCTTCCCTCTGGGTCTGCTTATTCATTGGCCTCGTGGCGATAGTCCCTCAGCTGAAGAAATTCTGACGCCCTTGTGAGCTTGCGGGTCTTGTCACTTAGCCACCGCGAGGCCCTGGATGGGCAGCTAAGTGCTGAAGGCCAGGGGGAGGCAGTGTACTTTTCCTTGAGTAGTAGAGGAAGACCAGAAATAAATAGATTCTTGTGCTTTTTCATTGGACAACCTTGAAAGAACTCAGTTTTGTAAAGGACAATAACCGTTCCTTTGGCAGTGAGTCTCCTACTTAAAAATCAGAGGACGGAAGCCTCAAGACTTGAGACTTGATGATACCTGGGACCTTGACTGGATTCTCCTTTAATTTTTATTATTTAGTAAATTACGTCTAATTAGTTAGAATTATAGCAACTATCATGCATTTGTCTCCTTCTTTTTGAGAACTAGACATCTTTACAACCACCATTTATTAAATGCTGCTCTAATTTGCTGTGTTTGATCTCATTTAGTGCACAAAGCGAGCTTCCTATAGAGCAGGTACAAATAGCAACTCTTCTTTACTGATGAGAGAAACTGAAGCTCAGAGAGGTTAAGAAACTGGACCAAGGTCACACAACTAAGAAGTAGCACAGCTCGGTATTTTAGCCAGCTCCACCCATTTCAATTTGGATGATAACTTGCTAACAAAGCCGGCTCGAACAACGAATAAATATATGAAGATCAAGCCAAGAGGGAAAGAGAGCCTTCAGAAATCGACGTTGTGGTTTCAGGGGTTTGGGAAGTTTGGAGTGAGGCCAGCTTCAGGTACAGCTCTATCCAGGGGTTCCAATGATGTCATCAGGACCCTCTCTGTTTTCTGGTCTCTGCACTGATTTTCTCTGTGCTAGCTTTCTGCTTTGCTGGTCTCTGTGGGGAGGGAGAATGTTGTCCAGCTCTCAGGTTACAACCTGTCAGCTTGGCATCAGCAGACAGAGAGCTTCCCCTTGCCTCCCCCCCCACCCCCGCCGTGGTTCTCCTGGAAGATTCAGGATTAGGTTTCATTGGACCTCCGCCCCGGTCACATATGGCTTTTGCACCAATCAATCACTCTGGGACTCATCGCTTAGATCTGTCAAGCCTGGAGGGACGCTGTGGGGTCAGCCCAGTGAGAGGGAGGGAGGGGACCCAGAGGAGAGTCCAGGTGACATGACCAGGCAGAGACATGGGAATGAACTAGGCAGACAAGACACAGATGCCCGCCTGGGCAGGGTGAGGGCCCCAGCATCTGGAGCTCAGCCCCCCAGGGCGGAAGTGACCTCCTGGGTGCTAGGTGTCTGTGGGATCTAGGGGCCTGGGCAACCCTGAAGTTACGCAGACACTTTGTACTTGTTGTAGGGAGAGAGTATCCTCAGTACATCTCTGAGGTCCACAACCCCAAAACCCAAATGCGGTTCAGAACCGCTCAGCAAGATCCTGGAATTTGAAGATGAATACGGTTTCCCCGATCTCGGCTTGCTCAGAAATGAAATGCTCCCTAGTTTGTAACCCAGTGAGCCCTCCAAAAACAACCACCCTTAACAACAATCATAATTAGCATTTATCGGGCACCTACTGTGTTCCAGACCTGCACCATCCAATTGGAGCCACTAGTGTTACATGTTTACATTTAAAGGAAGTAAAACTCAAATAAAAAAAAAATCCTGTTGCTCAGTTGTCCCAAGTTTCAAGTGGACAATAGCCACATGTGGCTAGGGATCCTGTTTTGGACATTTTAGGCACAGAGCATTTTCCAGAAAGTTCTGTTGTGTCCTAGACATTGTACTAAGTGCTCTACATCCATGAACATATTTCCGTCTTAAAACAGCTCAGAGGGGTAGGTCCTATTAGTAAATTGAAGCACGAAGGAAGTGAAGTGACTTACCCTAGGCCACACAGCTGGTGAGGGAGCAGAGCCAGGGTACTCACCCAGCCCTTGGATGTGATGCTTGGCTGCTTTTCCTCCCAATGTAGGCTAGAGGTGGCTAATGTGTTTTCTGGCTCACCCTGTGCTGTTTGAAGCAACCATCTGGGAATTCGTGTTCTTATCTCCTGTAGCTGCCCAGACCCCCAGAGAGAATTGAGGCCGCTCCAGCGTCTGTGCGTGCCTTCCTGATCCACGAGGCCCGTGGGTCTGAGGAAGTGGGGCGTGTTGCCAGGGGAGCCGCCTCACACAGCAGCAGAGCACCCAGGAGAAGGCTGGCCGGTCTCCAGGGCGTGGGCTGGGAATGTGAGACACGCAGGCTGTTTTCTCCGGGAATGGAGGGGCGGCGGGGGATTGACTGTCTTCACAGTTCCATCATCTCCCTGAGTGGCTGTGTGCGGGAGGTGTAGCTGGGGGGACCTTTTTGCCAAAATGCCCCCAGGTAAATGCCCCAGAACCAGGCACTTGCGTGACCTCCTCGTCAGGGGGTGTCTGAACACCCGTGCAGGGCACCTGTGTGAGGGAAACCCAATCTCAGCGCCCAGAACGCCCTGCTTCCAGGTCAGGGCAGGGTGGCCAGTCCCTATACTCTGAGGGAACATGCGTGGTGCCTATTTATAGCATCCCAGAAAAGGATTAACTGGGGCCGGCCTAGCAGCAGCCCACTGAGACACAGGCTTTTGCTTCCCTTGTAAGGCCCACAGCCATGTTTAGGGCAGGTTAAGAGGGTGGTGCTAAGAGGGAAGACTTTGCTAGCACTAGGACTCTGAAGATCCAGGTGCCATGGCTTCATCACCTATGTCCCCGCCGCCCCCCCCCCCCCTGCTCTCTCCCACAGGCACAGATGGGGCTGCAGAAGGACCGTCCTGTGTCTCTGCTTTCATTATCCATCTGTGTGGATGTGGAGGGCAGGGTGGAAGTGTGTGGGTGGGAGGGTGGGGCAGGGCTGTTCTGGAACCGTGTATGAGAGAGAGCAAGAGTCCAGGAGAGGAAACTTTGATCCGTTCACCAGTGGCTACTGGGCTCCCGCTGTGTGCCAGACGCCTTCAGACCCCTTCTCTGAGAAGGCCCTTCAGACCCCGTGCAGGCTGTGATGGGCTGAGGGCAGGGAGGAACCCATCTGGAAGGAGGCCCTTCGCCTATGTGCCGGAGCGTTGGGATCCCTGCTGACATCCTACAGTAGCAGCAGAGCACAGATAAGATATTTCCTTTTTTACTTTCTTCTTTTTTAATAATAGACTTTATTTTTTATAGCACGTTTAGGTTCACAATGAAACTGAACAGAAAGTACTGAGATTTCCTATACATCTCTTTATCTGCCCTAAAAATCCTCTGTGCCCTGCTGTTCATCCCTTTCTCCCCCCAACCCCTGGCAACCACTGATCTTTTTGCCTTCTCCCTAGTGTTGCTCTTTCCAGAATGTCCTGCAGCTGCATTTGGACAGCATGTAGCCTTTCCAGATTCTTTGGTTTCCGTAATATGTGTTTCAGGTTCAAGGTTTCCCTCTTGCTACCATGATTCTCCATTGGAGACCTATGTGCAGAGGGGAGAGGGAGCTGGGAGGTACTGGGCACACCTGGGGGAGGTCAGTGGTGAAAAGGTTTGGCAGGGCAGAGGTGGAGCTGGCTGGTGCTGCAGGACCAGGACTCCAGGAGCAGGGAGTTGGCCTCCTGGGACTCCGGAGCCAGAGATGATTCAGATCCCAGCCTCTTCACGGACCAGGTGGTCTCCATCCCTCCTAGCTCAGCTGCCTCATTGGGAAAATAGAGTAGTAGCAATGGCACCCACATGGCATGCTTGTTATGAATCTTTGGGGTTCGTGGATATGAAGCACCCACGTAGCTTGTGGGATGCACCAGTACGTGTTGAATGAATAAACAAACCTACTGTGTGCCAGGCTCAGTGCAGGGCAGATGGTCGTGGGTTCGAGTCCCCACTCTGCCATTCAAAAGCCATGTGCTCTTGGGCAAGTATTTGACCTCACCAAGACTCAGTTTCCTCATCTGTAAAAATGTGCACCCACACCCATCTCACCTAATTACCCTGAGGATTTGATAAAATAATGCCCCAAGCATGGTGCCAGGCTCAGTGAACACCTCATAAATAAGTGTATAAAGCACTTACTGTGCGGCTACCACTGTGTTAAATGCTTTTGATGTATTATCTTATGCCTGAGGCAAATACGGATACCTATTTTACTGATGGGAATGATTTGCCCAAGACTCTGTGCAAGAGCTGGGGTTTGAATTCTGGAAGTTTGACTCTAGAGCCCAGTGCTCATAGCTTACCATTGGAGCTTGGAAGTGGAGGAGGTCCCATCAACTTTGGCGGGGGGTGGGGGGGGGTGGCTCGGGAAGGAGGGCAGAGGACACCTTAGTGAGTCCCAGAAGATGCAGTGGTTTTGCCAGAGCTGGAGATGGAGGTCGGAGTGGGTGGGGATATCAGGTGCAGGGGACTGCACAAAGCAAAGGCAGGGGGTGGGAATCCTACAGAAGGAATGGCATGTGTGACCTGAGCTGGGCGTGGGAGGGGCGGGGAGGGGACAGGATGTTGCAGGAAAGGAAGGTAGGGCCCCATGGTAGAAGCAGTCACAGCTCGCAGCCCTGTTCCAGGCCTTCCCAACTCATCTCCTGTGCGCCCCCTCCCCCATAAGAAATTAAAAAATAAAAAGCCGCCAGCTATTTCCATGTCGTGCCTTTCCCTGCCACATTGTCCTTCCATCTGTTCCTTCCGTTGAGCTCTAGGGTGGCTGGGCGGGGGGGCGGCATTTGCAGGGGCAGCATTTTCCTTCTCTGGTTTAGAGTTGGAGAAACCAGAGTTCAGTTCTGTTTGTACTTTAGATCTTGAGCATCACCTCCTCCAGGAAGCCCTCCCTGACCGCTAGACCTACCTCATCAGCTCAAGTTCCTTTGTTATTCTCCAAGAACTAAATTCTTTTGCTGCAGGGAACTGGCCTACTTTTTTGTTGTCTTGAACTTGGTTAATATCTGTCTCTGTAGACTGCCATGTCCACAAGGACAGGGATTCTATCTGCTCGTCACCTTGTACCAAACTCCTAGGAGGTGCTCCATAAATGTTAAGTGAATGAGGGACAGCTGTGGTTCTTGTGAAGGGAAGTGCTGGGAAGGCAGGTGTTGGCAGAACATGGAAGAGGTACATTTATCCCTGCTTGGGTATGGAGAGTCCAGGAAGGCTCCCAGAAGGAGGTGACACCTGGGCTGAAGTGTGAGTTGCACTTAGCTAGCTGGAGCATGTAGGGAGGGACCCTTGGCAGTAGGGATGTGTGAGCAAAGGCACAGAAGAGCCCACGGCTGGGTCTGAGGGCCCGCGGTCCGAGGCAGGGCTGGACATGCTGGCCCGCTAGGGCATGTGCATCTCGCCCTCAGCATCCAGAGTGCCCACCCGGGAGGCAGAGCTGCCCTCTGCTCATTCCCCTCTCCTCGTCACTTTGCCCAGATGCTGCGAGCCTTTTTTAAAAGTCACCCCGAAGGCCGTCCAGACACCCTAAATGAACCGGCCTTTCCACTGTGAGTTTCTCGCGGCCGGGAGAGGCAGGGGGCCTCCATCTCATTAGCTCCTGCTGGCTCAGCATTACTCACCCAGCTGCACTGCCAGGCGCCAACCACCCGGGACCCCAGCTGGGGTGAGCTGTGCTCTGAGCCAGCACCGAGGCAGCAGGACTTGGAGGAGCAGGTGGCAGCTCGGCTGGTTTTTATTTTGGCCTAATGTGAGCCACAGGCACAGTGCTGGGTGCTTTAAGCCAGGGGTCCCTGTGGCCAAATCCAGCCTGTGTGTGCACTGCCCTTAAGCCAAGAATGGTTTTTACATCCTAAAAAGGGGTGTGAAAACGAGAGAGGATGGGACATAGACGGTATGTGGCCTTAAAATAGGTTTGACAGATTTAGCAAATAATAATTCAGATCGTCTGCTGAAATTTGAATTTCAGAAAAACCAGAGAATCTTTTAGTATAAGCCTGCACAGTATCTGGTACTTACACTTTACTTACACTAAAAGAAATTCCGTATGTATTTGAAGTTTAGATTTCACTGGGCAGCCTGTAGTTTTATCTGGCAGTCCTACTGTAAAACCTGAAGTGTTTGCTCTCTGACCCTTCAGAGAAAACATTTGCTCACCCTGACCTTGAGCACAGAGCAAATGAGATCAGGTGGCAGAGGGACTTAAAGACACTGGAACCAAACCTGATGAGCATGAGCTGCTGGCGTGTGTTACTAATATAATCAGAGTGATCGATCACCCGACATAGATTGAGCACCTCCTGTTTGCCCGGCACTGTCCTAGAGATGGACAGTACACACATAAGCGTGCAGGTGTATAGTGAAAGTCAGGCCGTGATAAATTCTAAGCAAAAGTATACAGCAGCAGAGGGGGTAGAGAGTGACATGCATGAAGCTGTCTTTTACACTGTGTGGTTCTGAGCTCCTGCTCCCTTTCTGAGCACTGTGCATGCTTTTTTCATGAAATCTGCACATAGCAGCCCTGACAGGTGGTATATCATCTCCATTTCACAGATAAGGAAACTGAGGCCTGAGGTCATCCAGCTAATGGCAGAATTGGAATTTGACCTGAGCCTGGTGACTCCTGATCTCCTGTTCTTACTGGCTTTACTAAGGTGCCTCCCTTTATAGGATGCCAGCTGTATTATGCTGGGTCCTGTTAGAGGCCCTCTGCTAATACTTTCCATAATCCTTAGGGGAGCCTTGCACGCTGGGCTGTATTATTCCGATCCAGGCATAAAAGCGGTGAGCACGGCACTGTGTGGAGAGGCAGCCGGGAGTAGTGAGTTGATCTGGAACCTAGCAGGGTTCCAGGTGGGCCACGTGAGGCTATCTGGGTATCAGTGGGCAGGTGGCAGGAATGGGGTGGGGAGAAGACACGGCAGGCCGGGGAGCCCCCAGGAGTCCCGTCTTCCTGCTTTTCGGATTGGCCTCGATTTCCCTGCCTGACTTCCTCCTGAGATTGATTACTCCTCCTGTGTGCTCTTGAAATATTTGCAGGTGGAGGGTGGGAGGGCGGGGCTGGTTCCTGAATTTGCAGGGTGGGGCTGACAGGGGCTGATGGTCTGAGATCCCACGTGCAGGGGTGGGGCCAGGCCACTGCCCCAGAGGCCAGTGAGGTCCTAAATAGCCCCTGGATGGGAAGCTGGGGTAAGTGCATCGAGCTGAAGGGCCCCACAGCTCACACTCATGAATATCTACTGTGGGCCGGCCCTGAACTAGGCAGTCCCTATCCTCTAAGACTGGCTCCTGTTTGTAGAATCCCTACCATGTGCCAGGCACTGTCTCCACAGGGCTCTTGCAAGGCTCCCATTACCCAATGAGGTAGGGACACTATGATCATCCACCCTATTTGACAAGTGAGGAAGCTTGTCCAGCATCATGAGTGGTCAAGGATTCGATGTCAGGTCAGTGACTCCACATTCTGGCTCCTAGCCTCTCCACTGCCTCCTAACATCCTGTCGTTCGAGCTAATAAGCTGGTTCTGAAGGAAGTGAGCTCCCCATCATTGGAGGAATGCAAGCAGATGTTGGAGAACTCCTTAGAATGGGTGCTAGACAGGGATGAAAGCTTCCTGACCACTGTGACCTTTGAGGTCTCCCTGCCCTGAAGAGGCCCCCACAGGACATGGGTGGCAGAGTCAGGTCCGGGTGACTCAGGACTCCTGACTTGCAGTTAGTGCTTCTTTGGTCTCCACGTTGGGCGACACTGAGGAATCCCTTTCTCATAGGTTTCTCAGCACTTTGGGATTTTAGAGGGCCTGACCCCTTTCTGGGCAGGGCTGGAGGCATTGCTGACTGTGAGACCTAAGTTCAAGAGGTCCTGACTGTGCCCTTTCCTGGTTTTGTAACCTTAGGGCAAATTGCATAAACTCTTGTGAACCTCAGTTTATGCAGCTTTAAAATGGGGATGATGATGTTCCTGTGAGGATTAAATAAGGTATTCTGTACAGAGACCCTGGCACATAGTAGGTGCTCAGTAAACATGCTCTCTCACTCTAAGCTGGGCGATAACAAAAGCATTTTGTTCAAAATGGCCTCCAGCTTCTGCTATGAGACAAAGTATTTGTTAGAATAAAGGCCCTGGGTCTGATTGTGCCTCCTCTGCATGACCTGGGGTGGTTATGGAACAGCTCCCTGCCTCAGTTTCCCCATCTGTGAAAAGGGAATAATTCAGTAATCCACTTCATTTGGGTTGTCACGCTATAAACAGTTCCAGGAACACAGTGAGTGCTCAAAAAATAAAAAATGGCAGCAAGCTTTAGCATCATGAAACTTCTACTATGTCCTAGCCAGGCCTGCCCTTTTGCAAACAGCAGCCCATTTAATCCTCAGCCCTGGACACGAGGGGTTGAGCCGGGATGCAGATGGAGGTCTGTGGGCCTTGAGTCCCAGCGACCACAGCCACTGCCTCTGTGCTGCCTGAATCACACATGATCCCAGGGCTGAAGATTAGAGAAATCACAGAGGCTGGGGAGGGGCCGGGAGGCCACCTGCCACTGCCACCATGCCCAGACCACCCCGAGGTCCCTCACATCCGTCAGCTTTCACAGCCGACCGAGTCCAAGCTCATGGCTGGCGCCTGAGAAGGGAAAGGTGGTTGAACTGAATTCCAGAGGCCTTCTGTGGCCCTCTCCCTCACCCCCACAGGTCTGGCCAGTTCCCTGGGGATGGGGC
Organism: Urocyon cinereoargenteus; assembly: GCA_032313775.1. Lineage (NCBI taxonomy): Eukaryota > Metazoa > Chordata > Mammalia > Carnivora > Canidae > Urocyon > Urocyon cinereoargenteus. Next base: position 121,760 of record JAVLSZ010000277.1, on the reverse strand, counting down.
CCGCTCTCGAGGGTGTGGGTCACAGCCTCTTCCTGCAGCCCGTGCTCTCTCCTGGGAGGCTCTCAGCGTCCTTCCCAGGGAGACTTCCACCCCGCTGCCTTTTTAATTTCCTCTCTGGCCTCAGGCTGGCAGCCTGTTACTAACTTCTGGAGACGGGTTCTAGCCCACAGCTGGGAGCCAGCAGAAGTGGGGGGCACCTCACTCGTCAGGGCCCCTCCCCAGGCTGAGCACTACCCACTACCCACGGGTGCTGCATTTGCACCTCCACCACCCACCCCACCCCAGATCCATCCCCAGGACAAGAGTCCTGGAGCCAGCCTTCCCTGGGGATTGCCCTTCCTGAGTTTCAGAGTCCACAGCGATAAACGGACAACCTTCTCCACTCTGCGGAGTTTGGACGTGAGACAGCGCGTGTGTCCAGTCTGGGTGACGATAGGAAACAGAGGATTCCCCCAAACGGACTACAGTAAGGTGAATTTAATAAAGGCACTGCTGACCAAGGCAGGGTGGGGTGCGCCAAGGATGCAGCACCCCGTGGTGGTAATAGTGAGGAAGGCGCAACTGTTACCTCCCCTAGTCTGACATGGGGGCCAGGAGAGGTGGCCAGAAGGGGCTGGCTGTGTGGGGAAGGTCCCAGACAGGAGCCGTGACTGCTGAATCTCTTCCTAAGGATTTTGGGACAGCTGCTTGTTTTCTATCCTCTCACACCTCCTGCTGCCATCTGAGCTTGCGTGAGATTTCCTTGGAGAGCTTGATAAACATCCTGGAGTTGCTGATTCCATGGGTCGGAGGCCAAGCATTTGTATCTCTACCAGGTCCCACCTGGTGCTGGTGCTGCTGGCCCTGCTGGGCAATGTCACACTTGCCCTGTGCCTGTCTTAGCTTGTCCTACCTTTTGGCTCATTGGAGTGAAAGGTCTTCCTGGGCAGGACTGTTTGACTCCATCCCTGCTGCTCTGTGCCCTCAGTGCGAGGGCCTCCTGCCGAACTGAACTGCATTCATGAGCATTTGAACTGTTTATGACGACGTCTCCCTGTTGACTGTTGCTCACATGTGTGCATGCTATGGCTTGGCGGTCCCTGAGTGGAGGCCATTGTGGAGATGGAGGTCAGCATGCAGGTTTATTTGGGTATGCCTTTGGGATTGACACCCGGGGAGCAGAGTGAAGCAAGCAGGAGAGGGCCAAAGGAGAAGATGGGCTTTCATGGAAGCGCCACGGCGAGTTCCCAGGGAGCTTTGTGGCCCTTCAAAGCTGTCCCAAGCTGGGGTGAGGATGCCAAATCTTCAGGGCCCGCCTGCTCCAGTCTCTGGGTGAGGGCCACCCTGGGAAGCAGTGAGACCTTGGGGGAGGCTCTCCCTGTGGCTGAAGTAGTCCCCTGTCCTCTAAGGGACTGGCAGCCGAGGGTTCTCCAGCACCCCCCTAAGCAGCCTCCAGTCCTGAAGGGTTCTGTGGGGCACACTGTGATACCTACCATGTGATCAGCTCCTCAGCTCCTGTCCAAGGGGCCAAGGAGGGGCCAGCGGCCTTCCCTGGACTCCGTGCCCCAAATTGGAAAGCCCTTTTGCTCTCCCTCAAGCACACAGGAAACCCACCCCCCCAAGAACTCTGCCCAGGGTTTTTGCCAACAGCGGACTTCTGAATCTTAGTTTTGCTGGGCCAGGCCATCATGTAGCAGAGAGAGGCCGAAGCCCCCAGACTCCACCCCGGCTTGTGCTGAGCTGGGAAATAAGTGCACCAGTGTTGCTATGAACCACAGACAGTGGTTAGGGGGTCCTCCCAGCCTTCTGGAGAGAGGGAGAGTAAGAGGAAGGGGTTGTTTCCTCTGTTGTGTCACGGAGGGCGGTGACCCCAGTAAGTGCATCTGACCCCTGTTCCTGGAGTGGAGTGGAGTGGAGTGGGCAGAGGCTCCCCTTGGAGTCAGATTGCCCAGCGTAGAAACCTCAGCAGGATGACCTTGGATGTTCTGATGACCTTGGCTAGGTAGTAACCAATACCTCTGCATTTCATAATTTTCTTGTGAATGAAGTGGGTGGTAGGGGCCACCTGGGAACCATGCTGTGGGGATTATGTGGGGCTTGCTGCGTGCCTCTGCTCAGACTGGCGTAGCAGAACACCACAGATAGAGTGGCCTAAACAGACCTTTATTTCTTGCAGTTTGCCAGCTGAGAAGTCCGAGGTCAAGGTGCTAGCAGATTCAGCTCCCGGCGAGAGTTCTCTTCCTGGCTCGCAGGCAACCACCGTCTCACTTTGCTCTGATTTCTTCCTCTTCTTTTAAGGACACCAGGCCCATCCTGAGGCCCTTGCCTTCAGGACCTCGTGTAACCCTGATTACCCCCCAGAGGCCCCACCTCCAAATACCATCACACCAGGAGGGGGAGAATAGGGCTTCAGCATATGACTCCATAATACCATGTGTGCTTACCACAGTGCTGTGCCCATAGTAAGCTAGAGCATTTTTATTTTCAGAGACAAGCCGTTGGCAGAAGCTTCTAGAGTAGCATCAAGAGCCTGGGTTTCTGCTCCTGCCTCCTGTACACTGTGTAACCTTGGGCTGTCTGCTTAGGCTCTCTGATCTTCATTCTCATAAAAATAGACCCACCCCGCACAGGGCTGTGGAGAGGGTACAGTGAGTTAATACAGGTAAGCCTCGGACTCATTCATTCGTTCACTCATTCCTCCTCTGGCACAGAAGTGCTCCACTGGGGGGATGAGGACGTGGAGCGTGATGGTGAGGATGCTGACTGTGGATGTGTCGGTCTGCCCCGGCTGCCATAATAAGCTACCTGAATGCCAGATATTTACGTTCTCACACTTCTGGAGGCTGGAAGTCCAGTATCATGGTGTTGGCAGAATTGACTCCTTCCGACGTCTGTGAGGGAAAGCTCTGTTCTGGGTGTTCTCGTACATGGCCCTCTTCTCCCAGGATCGGGGGCTCTTCCCTCTGTAGTGGTCTGTGTTCAGACTTCTTTTATAAGGACACCAGTCGTACCAGATGAGCGCCCACCCTAATGACCTCATTTTAACATAATTAGCTCTTGAAGACCTTGTCGACAAATAGATGACATCCTAAGGTACTCGGGGTTAAGGTTTCAGCGTATGAGTGGGGGGCAGGGATACAGTTCAGTCCCTAACATCAGGGAGGCCACAGTTTGCAGGCTCTGGAATGTGGGTAGAGGAGGAGGGACACAAGGGAGGAGAATGCCGGGAGGTGAAGGCATCCTGGAAAGTGGGAATTGGGTGGGTCTTTGAGCCCAGAGGGCTAAACTGAGGCCCCAAAGGACAGTGCCAGCCTCAGGGTACTTACTGTTTGGTAGCACAGCCAGACATAGAGCTGAGAGATTTTTCCACCCCTGCTTCCTTTTGTGGTTGGAGCAGATGGGACCTGGCACTCTCTGCATTTGCCATGGGGGAGAAAACGGACAGGTGGCAGGGCTCCTGCGTCAGAGTCGCTCCGGCAGGTGACAGGCAGATGGCCACCTCCGAGGAGCAGCCTTGACAGGGGGGCTACAGACTGCCTAAGAGAGGGCTGGCCACTGGGAAGAGCTGGGCCGGCCCTGTGTGTGGGATGCTCAGCCACGTTAGCACCCACCCCAGAGCTGTCCCCACTGTGACCCCAGGCTGGGCAGCCCTTCCCATGTCAGATCGGTGAGGTGGGAAAACACACTCCTGTGTATTCCTCCTTTATCTCACACTCTTAGTGCACGATACTGCGCACACCAGAGGTATGGGGGTTTGCTACATATCAAGCAGTTCTTTGGTACCAGCTCGGTGGCCTGCCATTTAACTGAATATTGACACTAGCTACCTGGCATCAGTGTCAGATCCTACAGGTTAAGGCCCAGTCCTGCAAGATCGCCCCCCACTTCAGATGCAAGTCTCAGATTGTCACCTGTACTTCTTGATAGCTACATACTGGGGTTCTGACCAATCCCCTTGTTGGATTCAATAATTTGCTAGAATAGCCCATAGAAGTCGGAGAAACACTTAGGTTCACCGGCTTATTACAAAAGGATATGATAAAGGATTCAGATGACCCTCCAGACAGAAGAGATGCATAGGGCAAGCCGGAGCTTCCAAGCCATCTTGTACCACCCTGCCATCACCTCCATGGTCAGCAACCTGCGAGCTCTCCAGACCCCGCATTTTAGGGGTTTTATGGAGGCTTCACTACACAGACATGATGGATAGTTAACCCAATCTCTATCCCTTCTCCCCTTCCCAGAGAAGTAGGGATGGGGCTGAAAGTTCCAAGCTTCTCATCACAGCTTGGTCTTTTTGGTGACAAGTCCCCAACTTGAAGCTGTCCAGGATCACACCAGGCATCACCTCATTAGAACAAAAGACATTCTGATCACACAGGAAATTCCAAGGGATTTAGGGGTTTTGTGTCAGGAACTGAGGCCAAAGGTCAGATAGTAGAAAAGAAGATGCTCCTAGTGCTATTATCACTTAGGACATTACCGAGGTTTTATGAGCTCTGCCAGAAACCGGTGGCTGAGACCAACAGATACACATTTTTTTTTAAATTATTCCACTGTCAGCAAACTATTGCCTAAAGGACAAAAAGGGCTCTCCACTTGTTCTTGTAAATTTTTATTGGAACCCAGCTGTACTCATTCCTTTCCATACGACTGCTCTCATGATACAAGGGTGAGGTTGAATAGTTGAGACAGGGACCAGATGGCCAGCAGAGCCCAAACTGCTTGCGTTGTCCCAAGAAGTTTGCAGACCCCTGCTCTTGTGCTGTGGCCTCTGGAGTTCTGGGTACCAGGTGTGCCCCCGGAACTCCCTTGTGCTCACGTGGAGAAAAATCAGTCCATGTGGGCTGCTATAACAAAACTATCAGAGAACATTCATTCCTCATGGTTCTGGAAGCTGGGAAGTCTAAGATCAGAGTGCTGGTAGCTCCGTGTCTGCTGAGAACCTGCTGCCCGGTTCATCAAGGGTTGTGTTTTCTGTGTCCCCACAAGGCAGGAGAGGGAAGGCACCTCCCTGGGCTTTCTTTCATGCGGGCACTCCTCCTATTCCTGACCTCGCAGCCTCCCACAGGCCCCACCTCTCAATACCATCACACTGGGGATTAGGATCTCAGCATAGGAATTCTGGACACTTTACAAACTGATACTCTCGGGACTCCTTAGTTCTCTGTATTCTACCTCCCTGTAACCTCCTCCACCTCCTCCTCAGCAAGGCACCTCCTCGTCTTCAAGGCAAAGCCCCTTCTTTCCACACCCCCAGCAGGCTGCTGGTGGTGGCAGTTTCCTCTGCAAGATTGATTTTATTTCTTTTTAAATACCTGCATCGGTGTGTTCGAATGGGCAGAAGGGTGGGGTGCAAGGGACCAGATGTGACGTGCTCAGGGCCGCAGGGTGCCTGCATCATCACTATTAAAGTGTTGCACTTTCTTGAGCACGTCCCATGTATCAGGCACGGTGCTGAGTGCTTTCTGTTGCCTCACGTAAATGTCCCCATAGGACGTATGTGTTCATCCAGCGGATGCTGAGGGCCCACCGTGGGCCAGGCATTCTCCAGGTCTTGAGAATAGGGCAGTGATTGATTGACATACGTGGAATCCCTGACCTCGTAGAGCAGAGTCCCATGAAATTGGAGACACCAAGGACAAAATAAGCGCAATGCACAGTGTGTTAGAGGTGAGAGGCACTTTGGAGAAAAAAACAAAAAAAAAAGCAGAAAACAGGTAATGCCGAGTGTTGGGTGGGGTAAGGGCTGTAGTTGTAAATAGCACCATCAGGGTAGGTGGCATTTGAGTAGAGTTGAACTGTGTTGATTTCTGGGGAGAGAGGGTTCCTGTGAAGGAAAGAGCATGTGCAAAGGGTCGAGTTAGGCAGACCACAAAGAGAAGTGGTGGTGTGGTCTGAGTGACGGGGACAGCTGGGGAAGAGGTCAGAAGGTCAGTGGTAGGTCCAGGTCGTGCAGAGCCTTGTGGCCCATCGTGAAGACATGGGCTGTCATTCTGGGTGAGATGAGAGCCCTGTAGGGTTCTGAGTGGAGGAGGGACGTGGTCTGAGTTACCTTTTTTAAAAAAATACCTGTACAATACCCATTTATTCACACTGTATTAGCGTATAACATACACACTTAAAATTTGTGGTAAAATGCACAGAACATCAAGTTTACCTTCTTTGGGGCACCTGGCTGGCTCAGTCAGTTAAGCATCTGCCTTCGGCTCAGGTGGTGATTCCAGGGTCCTGGGATCGAGCCCTGCATCAGGTTCCTGTGCAGGGAGCCTGCTTCTATCTCTCTGCCTCTCCCTCTCTCTGTCTTTCATGAATAAATAAGTAAAAATTTTTAAAAAAAGTTTTTTACCCTCTTCGTCATTTTTAAGCTCCATAGTGTTAAGTAAGTAGTTCGTGTGGTATAGGCACTCTCTCTCCATCCTACACAACTACAACTCTATACCCATTAAGCAATAATTCCTCTTCCCAGCCCCTGGCAAGCATCATTTTCCTTTCTCCATGCACTTGACTACTCTAGGTGCCTCTTATAAGGATGTGTCTTATTTTGGCTGGCTTATTTCACTTAGCATCGTGTGCTCAAAGTTTATCCATGTTGTAGCACGTGTCTGAATTTCCTTCATTTTTATTTTTTTAAGATTATATTTATTTATGAGAGACACAGAGAGGCAGAGACATAGGCAGAGGGAGAAGCAGGCTCAATGCAGGGAACCAGATATGGGACTTGATCCCCGGACCGCAGGATCATGCCCTGAGCCAAAGACAGGTGCCCAACCGCTGGGCCACCCAGGCGTCCCTGAATTTCCTTCCTATGTAAGGCTGAATTATATTCCTTTGAATGTGTCTGCTTCATTTTGTTTATCCATTCATCCATCAGCGTCCTCTTGGGCTGTTTCCACATTTGGCCATTGTGGATAATGCTGCCGCAAACACGGGTGTGCAAATCTCTCTTCAATACTCTGCTTTCCGTTCTTTGGGGTGTATAGCTAGAAGCAGAATTGCTGGATCCTATGGTAATGTTCTGTTACATTTTTTGAACAACTGCCATACTATTTTCCTTAGGAACTGCACGATCTTTGCTCTTCCCCTGGCAATGCACAAGGGTTCCAGTTTCTCCACGTTCCCACCCACACTCCCTTATTTTCTGTTTTCTGATAGTAGCCCATCCTCAAGGGTGTGAGGTGGTGTGTGGTGGCGTCTTTGATTTGCACTTCCCTGATGAAGAGTAATGTCGAGCATCTCCTCGTGGGCTTGTGGGCCATCTGTAGCTCTTCTCTGGAGACATGTCTGTTACAGTCCTTTGCCCATTTTAGAACCAGGTTTTTTGTTATTGAGCTGTAGGAATTCATCATCTAGAATGGATGTGTAGAATAGACATTAGCTTCATATTAGATGCACAGTTTGCAAATATTTTCTCCCATTGCCTGGCTTGCCTTTTTTCTTTTTTCTTTTCTTTTTTTTCTTTTCTTTTCTTTTCTTTTCTTTTCTTTTCTTTCTTTTCTTTTCTTTTCTTTTCTTTCTTTTCTTTTCTTTTACTGTTTTTCATGTCCTTCAACATACAGCAGTTTTTTTCTGTTTGTGTTTTTTTTACTTTGATGTAGTTTATTTCATGTAACTCTTGCTGCCTCTGCTTTTGGTGTCACAGCCAAGAAATCATTCCCAAACCCAGCATCGTGACATTACTCTGCTATGTTTTCTTTGAGGAGTTCTATGGCTTTTGCTTGCATATATAGGTGTTCGAATCACTTCGAGTTGATTTTTGTGTGTGGAATAGGTGAGAGTCTCACTTCATTCCTTCGCATGTAGAGATCCAGTGTTCCTAAGAGCGTTGGTGGTAAAGAGTCCTTTCCCCCATTGAATGTCTTGGGCCCCTGTGTGATAGACGAGAGGATTTGTCTCTGGGCTCTCTGTTCTTACCCACTCGTCTGTATGCCAGTACCTCACTATTTTGATTACCACGGTTTTATAATAAGGTTTGAAGTCAGGAAGTGTGAGACCTCTAACTTTGTTCTTCCTTTTCAAAATCACTTTGCCTAGTCATGGTCCCTTGAGATTCCATATGAATTTTAGGATAGATATTCCTCTTCAGAAAAAAAATCCACCCCATGGGACGCCTGGGTGTCTCAGTTGGTTAACCGTTGGTCTTAGGCTCAGGTCATGATCCCAGGTTTATGAGATTGAGCCCCATGTCGGGCTCCCTGCTCAGTGGTGAGCCTGCTTCTCCCTCTCCCTTTGCCTGCTACTCCACCTACTTGTGGGCTCTCTCTCTCAAATCAATAGATAAATCTTTTTTTTTCTTCCTTTCTTTTTTTTTTTTTCTAAAGGGGGAACGCCTGGATGGCTCAGCAGTTGAGTGCCTGCCTTGCACCCAGGGAGAAGCAGACTCCCCTCTGAGCAGGGAGCTGATGCAGGGCTTGATCCCAGGACCCTGGGATCATGACCTGAGCCGAAGCAGATGCTTAACCACCTGAGCCACCCAGGTGCCCCATCTCCTTGACTTTGAAGGCAGTTTTCAACCTTCCACCATTGTAGGGGACAGTAGCTCTGGGTTTTTCATGTATGGCTTTTATTATGTTGAGGTAGTTTCTTGCTATTATTAGTTTAGTGTTTTATGAGAAAAGGGTGTTGCATTGTGACACATTCTTTTTCTGCATCAACCAAAATGCTCTTGTGGGTTTTTTTTTTCCCTTCATTACATTAACGTGGTTTATTACATCAGTCGGGTTTTGTGTCCTGAACCATCCCTGCATTTTAGCAATAAATCCTAATTTAGTCATGCTGTGCTGTCCTTTCTAGATATTGCTGAATCCTTTTTTTTTAAGATTTTATTTATTTATTCATGAGAGACACTGAGAGGCAGAGACATGGGCAGAGGGAGAAGCGGTCTTCTTGCGGGGGAACCTGATGTGGAACTCGATCCCGGGAGCCCGGGATCATGGCCTGAGCCAAAGGCAGACACTCAGCTACTGAGCCACCCAGGTGCCCCTAGATATTGTTGATTTCTCTTTGTTAGTATCTTGTTGCAGATTTTGACATTGACATTCATTGGAGACATTGGTTTGTAGTTTTTGTGTAGCGTCTTGCCTGGCTTTGGTTTCAAGGTAATGTTGAAACATTGATTCCTTACCAGGGATCACGCCCTTACTGGGAATCACGCCCTGAGCCAAAGATAGATGCTCAACCACTGAGTCATTCAGGTGTCTCCCAGTATCACCACTTCTATTCACTATTGTCCTGGTAGTCCTAGTAAGTACAAAAATAAAAATATATACAGACATGCATGTACACATGCCTGTGTGCATACATGCAAACATGCATACCTACATATAAACACATCTTTTAGAGTTCAAGGATTTAAATGGAACATACAAAACTCACATTATTTGTATATGATGTAAGAATGGAGCTAGTAAGTTGAAAATAATATACAGCTAAATTGTCAGTTTTAATGTATGATTCTACCAAGGTTACTCAACATAAGGCCAATTACCAATCAATTGCATTTCTATATACAAATGATAAATAGCAAATAAAAGTACTACATCTAATAAAATAAAAATATCAAATAGGTAAAACCAGCAAAGTGAATTTGTAATAAATTCTAATGTTGACATACTTAAAGTATTAAAACCTTTTTAAAAAGATTTGTTAATTTATTTATTCATAAAAGACACACAGAGAAAGTCAGAGACATAGGCAGAGGGAGAAGAAGGCTCCTCGCAGGGAGCCTGATGTGGAACTCGATCCTGGAACACTCATGCCCTGACCCAAAGGCAGATGCTCAACCGCTGAGCTAGGCAGACGTCCGAAAATATTAAAACTTAAAGTGTTTTACTCTTTAATTTAAATATTTTTCAATTACTTTCATGTTAATAAATATTAACCGGGGGAATCCCTGGGTGCTTTAGCAGTTTATTGCCTGCCTTTTGACCCAGGGCGCGATCCTGGAGTCCCGGGATCAAGTCCCGTGTCGGGCTCCTGGCATGGAGCCTGCTTCTCCCTCTGCCTGTGTCTCTGCGCCCCCCCTCTGTCTATCATGAATAAATAAATAAAATATTTAAAAAACACATAAATATTAAACCACAAAAATTAGTAAAAGTAAAAAAAAAAAAAAAAAAAGATGCTTGGTTGGTGAGATTGCAAAGTCGTGGATTCACTCCTGAAAACAGTATGGAGGTTCCTTTAAAAGTTAAAAATAGAACTACTCTATGATCCAGCAATTGCACTGCTAGGTATTTACCCAAAGAATACAAAAAGACTAAATTAAAGGGACACATGCACCCTGATGGTTATATAGCAGCGTTTTTCTACAATAGCCAAACTATGGAAACAGCCCAAGTGTCTAGCAATTAATGTATGAGTGAAGAAGATCCACATGTCGATTGATGTATGGATAAAGCCAAAAAAAGAATGAAATCTTGCTATTAGCAATAATGTGGGTGGAGCTAGAGAGTATGTTAAGCAAAATAAATCAGAGAAAGACAAATACTATATGATTTCACTCATGTGGAATTAAAAAAAACAAAACAAACAATGAGGAGAGGGGAGAGAGGCAAATCAAGAAACAGACTCTTAGTTATAGAGAAGAAACTGATGGTTACCACAGGGGAGGAGTGGGATAATGGGGAAAACTGGAGATGGGGATTAAGGAGTGCGCATGTTTGTGAGGAGCACCGGGTGATGGATGAAAGTGTTGAATCACCGTATTTGTACACCTGAAACTAATATTGCACTGTATGTTAACTAACTGGAATTTAAATAAAAACTTAAAAAAAATCAATCTATTAAAAGGTATAAAACCTCCACATAGAACGGGCTACATTATTGAGATAAATTAACAACTAAAGCAACAGAATGCAAAGGGCAATTCTTGGAATGGGAGAAAATGTTCTCAAATCATATAACTGATAAAGAATTAATGTCCAGAATGTAAAAAGAGCAGTGAGAGTGCAACAGAAAAAAGACAAACAGCCCAATTAAAAAGTAGACAAAGGATTTGAATAGTTATTTCTCTAAAGTTCTACAAATAGCCAGTAGCCACATTAAGAAAAAAAGTATTCAACATCATTAGTCATTGGGGAATGCAAATCAAAACCACGATGAGATAGCTGTGAACTTTTCAGTGTACCCATCCTCACTCCCTGCTGTTGGCAACCACCCATCTGTTCTCTGTATCTCTAAGTTTGGCTTGGGGTGTTTTGTTTCATTTTTATTTTTTCAGATTGCACATACAAGTTAGATCATATGGTATTTATTTCTCTTTTTCTGACTTACTTCACTTAAGCATAATGTCCTCAAGGTTTATCCATTTTGTCACAAACAGGAGATTTCGCATCCATTCCTGATCAAAACTCTTCAGGTGTAGGGATAGAGGGAACATTTCTCAGCATCTTAAAAGCCATCCAAGAAAAGCCCACAGCAAATTTCATTCTCAATGGGGAAATACTGGGAGCCTTTTCCCTAAGATCAGGAACAAGACAGGGATGTCCGCTCTCACCACTGCTATTCAACATAGTACTATTAGTCCTAGCCTCAGCAACCAGGCAACAAAAAGAAATAAAAGGCATCCAAATTGGCAAAGAAGAAGTCAAACTCTCCCTCTTCACAGATGACATGATACCGTACGTAGAAAACCCCAAAGACTCCACCCCAAGATTGCTAGAACTCATACAGCTATTTGGCAGTGTAGCAGGATACAAAATCAATGCCCAGAAGTCAGTGGCATTTCTATACACTAACAATGAGACTGAAAAAAGAGAAATTAAGGAGTCAATCCCATTTACAATTGCACCCAAAAGCATAAGATACCTAGGAATAAACCTAACCAAAGAGGTAAAGGACCTACACCCTAAAAACTACAGAACACTTCTGAAAGAAATTGAGGAAGACACAAAGAGATGAAAAAATATTCCATGCTCATGGATTGGAAGAATTAATATTGTGAAAATGTCCGTGCTACCCAGGGCGATTTACACATTTCATGCAATCCCTATCAAAATACCATGGACTTTCTTCAGAGAGTTGGAACAAACCATCTTAAGATTTGTGTGGAATCAGAAAAGACCCCAAATAGCCAGGGCAATATTAAGAAAGAAAACCATAGCTGGGGGCATCACAATGCAAGATTTCAGGTTGTACTACAAAGCTGTGGTCATCAAGACGGTGTGGTAGTGGCACAAAAACAGACCCATAGATCAATGGAACCGAATAGCGAATCCAGAAGTGGACCCTCAACTTTATGGTCAACTAATATTCGACAAAGCAGGAAAGACTATCCACTGGAAAAAAGTCTCTTCAATAAATGGTGCTGGGAAAATTGGACATCCAAATACAGAAGAATCAAACTAGACCATTCTCTGATACCATGCACAAAGATGAACTCAAAATGGATGAAAGACCTAAATGTGAGACAAGATTCCATCAAAATCCTAGAGGAGAACACAGGCAACACCATTTTTGAACTTGGCCACAGCAACTTATTACAAGATACATCCATGAAGGCGAGAGAAACAAAAGCAAAAATGAATTATTAGGACTTCATCAAGATAAGAAGCTTCTGCACAGCAAAAGAAACAGTCCACAAAAGTAAAAGACAACCTACAGAACGGGAAAGTTATTTGCAAATGACCTCTCAGATAAAGGGCTAGTTTCCAAGATCTGTAAACAGCTTATTAAACTCAACAGCAAAGAAACAAACAATCCAATCATGAAATGGGCAAAAGACATGAACAGAAATCTCACAGAGGAAGACATAGATATGGCCAACAAGCACCACATCACTGGCCATCAGGGATATATAAAACCAAACCACAATGAGATACCACCTCACACCAGTGAGAATGGGGAAAAGTCACAAGACAGGAAACAACAAATGTTGGAGAAGATGTGGACAAAGGGGAACCCTCTTACACTGTTGGTGGGAATGTGAACTGGTGCAGCCACTCTGGAAAACTGTGTGGAGGTTCCTCAAAGAGTTAAAAATAGATCTGCCCTACGACCCAGCAATTGCACTGTTGGGGATTTACCTCAAAGATACAGATGCAATGAAACGCTGGGACACCTACACCCCAGTGTTTATGGGAGCAATGTCCACAATAGCCAAACTGGGGAAGGAGCTTCGGCGTCCATCGAAAGATGAATGGATAAAGAAACTGTGGTCTATGTATACTATGGAATATTTCTCAGCCTTGAGAAACGACAAAGACCCACCATTTGCTTCGACGTGGATGGACCAGGAGGGTATTATGCTGAGTGAAATAAGTCAATCAGAAAAGGGCAAACATTATGCGGTCTCATTCATTTGGGGAATATAAAAAGTACTGAAAGGGAATAAAGGGAAAAAGAAAAAAAATGAGTGGGAAATATCAGAAAGGGGACAGAACATGAGAGACTCCTAACTCTGGGAAACGAACAAAGGGTGGTAGAAAGGGAGGTGGGCAGGGGTGGGGGTGACTGGGTGACGGGCAGTGAGGGGGGCACTTGATGGGATGAGCACTGGGTGTTATTCTATATGTTGGCAAATTTAACACCAATAAAAAATAAAATAAATAAATAAATCATCCTTTTGTTCCAAGGATGGAACACACACACACACACACACACACAAAAGGACAAACATTATATGGTCTCATTAAGTTGGGGAATATGAAAATAGTGAAAGGGCATGAAGGGGAAAGGAGAGAAAATGAGTGGGGAAATATCAGAGGGCGAGAGAACATGAGAGACTGCTAACTCTGGGAAACGAAGAAGGGGTGGTGGAAAGGGAGGTGGGTGTGGGGGTTGGGGTGACTGGGTGACAGGAACTGAGGGGGGGCACTTGATGGGATGAACACTGGGTGTTATGCTATATGTTGGCAAATTGAACTCCAATAAAAAGAAATTTAAAAAAATAAACGAAACAAAAGAAAACAACCAAACAGCAGGTTTCCCTTTTTAATGGCTGAATGATATTCATATATATTTTTTCTTTATTCATCTATTTGTTTATGTAGACTATGTTGTTTCCATGTCTTAGCTATTGTAAATAATGCTTCAATAAACATGGAAATACAGAAATCTCTTTCAGAGAGGGATTTTATTTCATTTTGGATATGTAACCATAGGGTGGTTGCTGGATCATATGGAGTTCTATTTTTAATTTTTTGAGGAACCTCCATCCTCCATATTGCCTTCCATAGTACCCATATTGAATTACATTCCCAACCAACTTGCACAAGGATTCCCTTAACTTCAGATCCTTGCCACCAGCACTTGTTATCACTTATCTTCATGCTAGCCATTCTGACAAGTATGAGGTAACATTCACTGTGATTTTGATTTGCACTCTTGTGATGATCAGTAATGTTAAGGACATTTTCATGTACATATTGGCCATTTGCATATCTTCTTCAGGGAAAACAGTCTATTCAAATCTTTTACCCATTTTAAATCAGATTGTTTTTTGCTGTTGAATTTTCTTATATATTTTAGATGTTAAGTGCTGTTTGCAAATACCGTTTACTTTGCCGTGGGTTGCTTTTCATTTTGTTGTGCAAGAGTATTTTAAGTTGATATTCTCACTTTTTTTGGTTTTATTACTTATAATTTTGGTGTCATATATAATGCGTCATTGCAAAGACCAATATCAGGGATATTTTTTCCCTGTTTTTTTCTAAAACTCTTATGGATTTAGGTCTTCATGTAATTGTTAATCACCTGAAACTAACTGGAATTTAAATAAAACCTTTAAGAAAAGATACCCAAAAAACAAAGCTTGTTTTAAGATATATGTTTCAAGAAATTCGTTTAAGGAAAGTGCAAGTGAGGGACGCCTGGGTGGCTCAGCGGTTGAGTATCTGCCTTCAGCTCAGGGCGTGATCCAGGGTCCCGGAATCGAGTCCCTCATCGGGCTCCCTGCGGGGAGCCTGCTTCTCCCTCTGCCTGTGTCTGTGCCTCTCTCTCTCGCTCTCGAATAAGTAAATGAAATCTTTTTTAAAAAAGGAAAGTGCAAGTGAGAAACACAAATAAATAAATAAATAAATAAATAAATAAATAAATAAATAAATGTTTAATTATGTCAGCATGTTGATGTTATCCATAGTTCTCCACTTTTAAATTTTAGCAATATTGTAGCTAATATAAAAGACTAGGTGGGCATATTGCAACTCTACCCCTTAATGGTGTGTGACCATACAGAAGCTGCTTAATTACTCATGTGTTTCTTTTTCTGTATGAACAAAACATGAAAATAGACATCTACATTCTATACCTTACTAGGAATGAAATAGCATAGGTAATATTTATATTTAATAACATAGATGAGAGCCCCTTCCCCATCCCTATACTGATAGTACTTGGCACAAGCAGGTAGTAAGTAATTGATATATTGTTCCCCTTTGTCTTCTTTTTTTTTTTTCCCCTTTGTCTTCTTACGCTCTGTGTCAGAAAAAAACATTCATTGAAGAAAAGTTGTGTTGAGAGAAAGGATCTTTTCAGCAGTATGAGTTTTAGGTAAGACTTTTGTTATACTGTTGGAACTGCAATTAGTGGATGAGAAGGGCTCATACGTACTTAGCTATTACCGGGCCATCTCTACACCATACTACTGTCTTCTCCACACAATTCCATAACTGCCTCAAAAAAGGAAAGGATATGCCAAACTTTTCTCTTGCTATGAAAAAGTTTTTTTTTTTTTAAGATTTATTTATTTATTCATGATACACATGGGGGGGAGGGGGGCAGAGACAAAGGCAGAGGGAGAAGCAGGCTCCATGCCAGGAGCCCGATGCGGGACCCGATCCCAGGACTCCAGGATCACGCCCTGGGCCAAAGGCACTCACCAAACCGCTGAGCCACCCAGGGATCCCCTGAAAAAGTTTTAATTGAAAACCAGAGTGTTGGGCTGAACACAGCTTCAGCAGGTTCCCCGTTAAATTAGAAGGGGTTTTTCATTTAAGTCCTAGTGTTGATATGTCACTATGCTCTGTCACTTTGAAAAGCGATAGTGCTTTGTTATCAGCACTGAGCCCTGATAGGCTTTTGATGTAGACTTAGACTAAAATAGATTGTCAGAATGATGAAGGCGCTGCTTACCTTCTAACATCTCCAGGCTGTGGATTTGGGCAAAGGTACTGACCTATTGCTCTGTCCAGCCCAGTGGGTTTGATCATCTCCAGCTGAATATTTTCACATTTTAGATTGTAAGTTGAAATTGTGGAAGGGTTGATAGGTTTTCAACAGAAGCATGAATGTTACTGATAGCATATGATTTATGCCATCTAGAGACTTAATTTCTTAGGCAAATTATTAATAATTAATTCTTGCCCTTTAACTTCTACATTCTATTTAGAAAGTCTTTAAAGAAAAAAAACCGGGGATCCCTGGGTGGCGCAGCGGTTTGGCGCCTGCCTTTGGCCCAGGGCGCGATCCTGGAGACCCCGGATCGAATCCCACGCGGGCTACCGGTGCATGGAGCCTGCTTCTCCCTCTGCCTATGTCTCTGCCTCTGTCTCTCTCCCTCTCTCTCCATGTGTGACTATCCTAAAGAAATAAAAATTAAAAAAAAAAAAAAGAAAGAAAACCGTACTTGGTGAGTTATGGAGGAAGTTGGCCTGCCAAAAAACATAGTCATTCCTTGAATTAAACACCATGTGCCAACCTTCTGCCAAGCACTGAGTTAGGTGTTGCAAACAGAAAGACAATTAAGAGTACCTGTCCTCAAGCAGAGAGATATATACAGAGATAGGTACTTATAAAATAATGCAAGTGAAATATTATGCATAGAATATTACTGAAGCACAAAAAGCAATTATCTTGATATCTCTTAGGAAACAGGTAACAGAAATAGTGCATGTGTAACCAGTATGCTTGTTCCTAATGACCAGATCAGCACATTCAATGTATAGCTGAATATTTAGATTGATATGACATTACCTTTCTTGGCTAGGAACAAGATTTCTCTTAGGAAAGGCTGAACACGCATATTCGAATAGATTTTGCTATCAGAAAAGTGGAAAGGTTTTTGAGGGCTCAGAATTAGTATTTCTTCTTACATTTGCCACCCCTCCCCCAAACACGCAGTGTTTAACTCTCTGTACACCATAGTGTCCCATGCCTTTCTGTTGTTGGCCATATAGAAAATAAATACTTTTTGAAAAAGCTTTGCTCTGTAACATTTCCAGGCTCCTTCATGCGGGCTCACTTTTCTACTCAGCATGTTTCTCTACATTATACTCTGGTAGATACAATAAGCAAATAGCTAAAGAGCATTTAAAAGAGTTTACACTGTGAATGGAAAAATACAGATTTTACTGCCTTTGTTGCCTTTTAAAACTAAACCTCTTCTTGAATGTATTTGTATAGGGTTTTCATAGCCCTCCCCTCTGGAGCAATGTTTTAGCAATGCTGCTCTGAGTTTTAATCACTGGATATTTGTTTTTTCTTCCACACTAATTTCAAATCACAAACTAACATTCAAATTGAAAACAGTAATAGGTTTACAGTCTTTCAATTGACTTTCAACTTCATGCTATCTTTTCAGAGCATCTGATCAAGTTTAACACCATTGGATAGTTTAAAACTCAGTTTGCAGTAATCCACAGCCCTCAAAAATATTTGACTTCTACCTAAAAGTAAATAAAGGTAAAAAGTCTCTACATCTTCAATAAAAGTTTTCAAAAATGAATCAGCCACATGTTTGAGTCCCATCTCTGTGAGCAAATTTCCAGAATAAATCATTTCTGGGCTTGGCTGAATTCCAGAGCACTGCAGGTCTCTGTCCAGAGGGCTGCATATATATGCAAATTGGCCATTCAAAGTTAAGGAAATACCTGCTTTCTATATTTATAGATGCTGCCACTTATATTTTGCATTTTATATGATCATTTCCTTGTCTACCTTAAACTATTAAGTTCATGAGTATGGGAATCTGTTCATTGTATTTCCAGCCATAGCTCAGTACCTAGACCAACAGTAGGCACTCAAGGAATACCTGCTAAATCGCCAAATCCCGTGTTTAGGACTGTGAGTGAATAATGGGAACAGAGTTGTACTCAGATGTTAAAGATGACTTCGTATATATTGATCCCTAGATATATGAAGTCAAAAATAACAACAATAAGGAGGGCTTAGATAACTAAAAGTGTTCCTAGAGTAGTATAGCAAATAGGTTCCAGGGAGCTTCATGGACACTTTCCCCTACCTCACTTATTAACTGGCATTAAGGTGGGAATGTATAGCACAATGCTTCCTTTAAGCAACAAACTTTCAGAAGTATTGCTCCAAGACACAACTCACATAGCAAATAAAGTATAATGTCTTAGAATGGTCTTTAGGACCTGAATTTCTAATTGAGATATTGTTTCTAACATTTTCCTAACTGACACACACACACACACACACACACACATACAAACACAAACAGGGCATATGCAATATATACTTCTGTATGTGTAGGTATATATATAAGAAATAGCAATGCTATCTATATACAATTGATACATATACTAATATACATGAGTAACTATATACATTATATAAGTAACATGTTTGTAATATTTAAATATTACATATGTGATATCTATGTAATACAAACTTATTATAGAAGTCATAACTAGGTTATTAAGCTGTTATCCCTTTTGACAATAAATATCATCTCTCTTGGTCTTACTTACTCTCTATTTCCCAGTTGGGCTTTTAGGCACTTGATGGTGAGAGAATGAGTTAATTTTACCTCTCTAAACAAAGCCAACTGGGAAATGGCTTGGATGCCACCGTGGAGGTAATAGAAGATGCCCAATTTTGGTAAATAAAAAACAAGTGACTAGATGTCTCCTCATTCTTTCAATATTGTATAAATAATACTCTTAAAAATATCAAACAGATCATAAGAATATCTTACAGTATTTCAACTCCAATTTTATAGAGAAACACAAATTGTAGCTGTCAGAATGATCCTCTTTCCTAAGCAAAACAACTAACGTAGCAACAAGGTCTATGAGGAGATCAGCAATTTATAAAAGGACTACCTTTTGCTTCTAGTTTTAAATTCTTCACTGGGTCAAACTGTGACTTCGTGGCTACTTATTTAATGTGTGTCTGTGTGCATAGGTCTGAGTTTTCTTTCCAGTTATGTTGCCAGTTTACTCAGCAATTTTACCACTTTGACAAAGGTTATGGATTTAAGACGTTTTATAGAAGAATTATTTATTATGAACAAAGTTTCATCTTAATAAAGATGTACTTGTATGGACGAGTACATTTTAATTTTTTCAAGATACATTAATGAAAAAATATTCTGGATCTGTTGTCATTCTTTCTTTTATTCTACACTCCTTCCCCACAAAAAAAGTATGCACATATACATAATTATTCTTTACATAATTATTAAGACAAAATTAATATGATTCAGTCAGAGTTCAGGTATGACATTTGTTAGTTCATATGGCTAGTGCTTGAAAGGAAATATTATTTATATAAAGGTAGTCTTATAGGGCTAAGCAACAAAAGAAAACCGAATTGAATATGGCAAATAACATGGAATTAAGTACTGTTTCAAGTGTAATTTTTTTTTAAATGTGGTCATTCTGCACTGTTATTCATTCTGTTCAAAGAAAAAGCAACCTTGAGTAACGTATTTTTAAAATCAGCAACTTAGAGGAAAAATTTTAAACAGGCAAAACAAAACAAAACACCCAGAGTATGAAAATCAAAATAGGAAATTATGTTACAATAAGAGGTAATCAAATCATTCCTTTAAGAAGCGTAGAGGCGGCGGCCAAATGGCAGCGCCTGAGGAGCCGGATGTAACCCAGGAGCAGACAGAGAAGCTGCTGCAGTTTCAGGATCTGACTGGCATAGAGCATCTATGGATCAATGCCGCCATCCCTTGGAATAGCATTACCCGGACATAGAGGCTGCTGTACAGGACCGATTGAATGAACAAGAGGCTGTGCCAGATGTTTTCAACCCACCTCCATCCTGACCCCTGCAAGTTAATACAGCTGAGCACAGGCTCTACAGTTATGCTGTTCCAAGACCACAGCCAAGGGGGCTGCCTGGATGGGGTTATTACTTAATAATGCTTCCATTCCGATTTACCTACACAATACTTGATATATTTAGGTTTGCCCCTCGCAGCCGGGTCACTGACCCCATTGGGGACATTGTTTCATTTATGCTCTCTTTTGAAGAGAAATATGGGAGGGCACACCCTGCCTTCTACCAGGGAACGTACAGCCAGGCACTTAACGATGCCAAGCGGGAGCTTTGGTTGCTTTTGGTTTGTGTTCATGGAGATGATCCCCAGGACTCCGATGAGTTCTGTCGCAACACACTCTGGGCCCTGAAGTTATTTCCCTAATACTAGGATGCTTCTCTGGGCATGCTCCACAAATAAACCTGAGGGATATAGGGTCTTGCAGGCTTTAGGAGGGAACACCTATCCATTCCTGGCCTTGATTATGCTGAAGGATCAGAGAACGACTGCAGTGGATCCGATGACCTTATTAACCAGCTGACATGTATCATGGATGCAAACCAGACTTACCTGTGTCAGAACGCCTTGAAAGGGAAGAACGAAATCAGACCCAGGTCCTGCGACAACAGAAAGACGAGGCCTATCTGGCCTCTCTCAGGGCTGACCAGAAGGAAAGGAAGACACGGGAGGAGCCGGAGCTGAAGGGGCGCAAGGAGGAGGAGGAGGTGCAACAGCAAAAGTTGGCAGAGGAGAGAGGTGCGTGGAATTTACAAGAGGAAAAGAAGGGGAAGCTGGAGTGTCTGCCCCCAGAGCCTTCCCCTGATGACCCTGAAAGTGTCAAGATCATTTTCAAATTAGCCAATGATTCTCGAGTAGAGATGATTCCACTTTTCACAGTCTCTAACAGTAATCCATGACTTCTCCTTGAAAGAAAGCCCTGAAAAGTTTCAGATTGAAGCCAACTTTCCCCGGCGGGTGCTGCCTTGCATCCCTTCAGAGGAGTGGCCCAACACCCCCACACTTCAGGAGGCCAGACTCAGCCACACAGAAGTTCTCTGTTCAGGACCTGAAAGATGAATGACATTTTTTTCCCTCTCCCCTCCTACCCTAATCCCTAAAAGAAATGGAGAAACAAACAAACAAACAAACAAACAACAAAAACTGCGAGAGAAATTCATATTATTATTATAATACAATATTTTTTTTAAGACTGCTATATCCTAAGGGAGGATCAGAAACCATGCAGCCCAAAAGAGTCACCACCTGTGTGTGTGTGTGTGTGTGTGTGTGTGTGTGCGTGCGTGCGCGTGAAGGTCAGCAGTGAACGTTCCCACTGGCAAGCCCACCCTTCCCTACTGCCTCTGCACCACACACCTTCCAAAGAAAGAAGACTCTTCGACCCAGTCATTGTCCCAACTGGGGAAGGGGACATTCCCACTAGTTCTCATTCGTCCTTGCTTTCATGAAAAATAAAAGTGGAAAAAACCATCTATCAACCAGCTACTACTGCAGCATCTCCTGACGACTTGCTTCTCCCACCACCAGAGAAGAGGCACAGAAGAGAGATGTTCCTTGAACTTCCCACATTTTATGAATAACTTCTAAATGTTTTTTGTTGCTTTGTAATGACCAGAGGAATGAGGCTGACAATGTTGTGCCCCTAAGTAATAAGCAGGTCAGCACAAGGTGGGTGCAGCCCAAAATAGTCCTGCTCTGCTTGTCCAGGGGTAGGGGATTTTGTTAAATTTCCTGAGTCCCACAACATAGCTGTTTTTTTTGTTTTTTGTTTTTTGTTTTTTTTTTTTTACTTTATTTGATAAAGAGCCAATTCTTAAGCCCATGAATTCATGCTCTGGGCTCCTTAGCCCAAAAGAGTGTAATAAAGGTGACCTGGGCTGGTTTGTGCTTATTTTTGCCATTGTCCCTCTCACATTCCTAGAGAGGTTGTTCTTTATGGTCCAACTCTTGCTGTCCTGTCCTTTCTTACCATCTACGCGCCTTGCTTGGAGTATTCGGAGGAAATCTGAGTTCATTGCCCTACAAAGTCTCTGTACAGATATCCCCATATATGCAGTGTGAACTCTGTGTATACTCATTATAACTGCAGTTGTCCCTTGGAATCTGTACTAGATGGTTATTATGCAATCTGAACCAAAGGATAGCAGCTCTTCATTCCTCTTCTGATGTGTGCGTGCTCTTCCTGCCCAGCCCCGAGTGTTCCTGAATTGCCAATCTTGGTGCCTTCCCAAAGTACTAGCAGGGTCAATGATAGAACCAGCAGAATCCCATGATGGTGCCCTGCCTGTCTCAGTGGGAGAAGTGGGTGGTGGTGGTGGTGATGGTTCAAGGATAGAACTAGAAACCTTGAAGGGAGCCAAGACAGAACTCCAGGTGTGTGTAAACTGCTGGAAGGTACAGTTAGTTTCTGATAGAGCCACCTGCTGGAGGCAGGTTTTAAATCCTCTCCCTCTATTGCTGTGTTGAGGTAATAGGGGTTTTTTAACCTCTGGATGGATGTCCCTTCTTTGGTTGAGTTTATGGTATTGGGTACATGGGTCATGCCATGTATTATTAACAGATGTCAGCATGAGCTGGCAAATATTCCAAAGTGTTCTATAGCTAGACTGGTGCAGACTGGTAACACAGCAACCTACTGAAGTAACTGGAGCCTAGCATGCTTTGAGGCCAGGCTTCATATCAAGATAAAACATAACGTGGTAGATATGCAGTCTCCAAAGGCTTTCTCTCTTGCTTCCCTAAAATCTAAGGGCAACTCTTTCTCTTTTAGGTAGCAGTGATGTACGTGGCTTCT
Organism: Urocyon cinereoargenteus; assembly: GCA_032313775.1. NCBI lineage: Eukaryota > Metazoa > Chordata > Mammalia > Carnivora > Canidae > Urocyon > Urocyon cinereoargenteus. Next base: position 99,018 of record JAVLSZ010000277.1, on the reverse strand, counting down.
CCTCTGCATCCCACAGTGGTTGGGGTGAACATGGGTAAGGGACAGGATAAGGAACCTCACAAGGCACCACCTAGGGAGCCCGGGAATTACCCAGTGGTCTTGGCACAGATGTCTAAAACACCATCTCTAGGAAAATTTAATTTAAGTTTGCTCCTGGCTGCCTATTATTCCATTTTGTTTACTGCTGCCTCAAGTCTAGATGAGTGGGAAGTCACTGTCTATTGGCATGAAAGGTATCTGGAATGGATACCAGGATAAAGCATGTTCTCTATTCAGCCTTATGTGAAGTCTGCTTCATGCTTACAACCATGCAAAGAGGAATTTTCCCACATAACTTTGAGCCTCCCTCCCTGTCAAACTCATAGCTGTTTCCCCAGCAGTACACAGAAGGGCAGGATATTAAGGGCCTTCTCTAGGTTGGGTATTGTTTTGGGTGTTTTGCCCACACGTCTTTGGGAAGTTGTAAAACTTTTTTCTTAATTCAGTCTGCATCTTATTCTACAACGTGCACGTTATGTCTCTTGGCCTTTCAATACTTGTTCAGGGAAGGAGGTCAGATGCCAGACTATTAAGAAAAAGTGTATGTCGGTACAGTTCTTGGGATGGCCTACCCACTTACTTTAGGTTTAAGGAAGTTTTATCTGAAGCACATGATCCTTCCTAGTCCGTGTGGAAACAAGCCTGCTTTGCTCAGACCCCATTCCTGTCTTCTTACTGTAGGGCTGCTGCATAGGTGTCATCTCCCTTCCTCCTCCAGGAAGGATGCACATTTTGTCACTTAAAGCCAGTACAATCTGTTACTCCCAAGGACCTCGGAACTCCATGGGACCTGCAAGGGAGAAAATACTGAGAAGCCGATGATCTGCAAGGATTCGCTCATTTCCAGATCACCTCTGGGTTCTTTTCAGCTGTTTATCAAACAGCAAGCCATCAACCTAAAAAAACAAAACAAAAAAAAACACTTGTTTCAAGTTCTCTTCTGCATCCCAAAACTGACATTGTAGATTCAACTGAATAACATGGGAAATGACCAAGCAAAGACACCCAGTTGGAGTCAGTTGAATTTCTGCAGTTAGTGGGGCATTTCTGGTCTTTTCTTCCACTTCTGCAGAATTTCCTGCAGCAAATACTTCTTTTGTCCTTGCTTGCCTCCGCTGTGATGTTTGGATAAAAAATGATCAGAGAATATCTCTTAAAAAATAATAAGGAACCTAGAATCTTCAACTGAGCAGTCACTATGAAAATTGCTAATGGTGCCAAGGCCAAGGAAAGAGTTTCAGAAAATGACTCTGGGAGGAAGGAGTGATAACCCCCAGAATGCAAAATCAGGGGAGTATTACCTGGTGCTTGAACAAGGAGCTCCACTTTGCAACTGTTTCCTTTTTTTTTTTAGGACTTGTGAGGAATGCAGCAAACAGGAAATCCCTCCACAACAGATGCAGTGTCCCAACTTGTACTGCGCCTGAATAGTTTACGTGATAATTTACTGAAGAAATCTAGTGTACTTTAAATTTTTTTCATAAAAGTTTCCATTGTGTTGTAGGTTAACATTAAATGTTTTATAACAAAAAAATCATTCCTTTAATCATTCTGGTAAAAGATTAATATCAATGTAGTATGAATAAGCCCATTATAAATAGCATGTTGTCTGAAAATGGAAAGAAGAGTTTAGATACATGAACCTGAAAGTCATCACTAGAAACCATTAAGATACCTAGAATTTTCATCTGAATTCACTCATTCTTAATTGATCATTTATCTATTACCAGTAGGTTGGACTTTTGTGGGGTTTGGGATAAAAAAAAGAAAAAAGAAAAAAAAACATAAACTCTCCTTAAGTAACTTTCATTCAATCAAGAGAAAGAAAAAATATAAACAGGTAATAGCAACATTCTCTATCTGTATACAAAATGCTTATAGATGCTACTTATTTATTATATGCCCATGTCAGAATTTGTATACATAAATCAAGCCAGGGATGCTGGCCACCTCTTTGAAGTTTTTCACCATTTTACCCAGCTCTTCATTCTTGTTTGATAGTTATTAAACACCTGAGGGGAAGAATCTAGTAAAACCAAAATATTTAAATAGTCACACGATGGTCATTTTGACAGAGATGTTGCTGGTCATAAACCAGTCATGTGGGGATCCCTAGGTGGCTCAGCGGTTTAGTGCCTGCCTTTGGCCTAGGGCATGCTCCTGGGGTCCCGGGATCGAGTCCCGCATCGGGCTCCTGGCATGGAGCCTGCTTCTCCCTCTGCCTGTGTCTCCGCCTCTCTCTCTCTCTCTCTTTCTCTCTCTCTCTCTCTCTGTCTCTAACGAATAAATAAAATCTTAAATAAATAAATAAATAAACCAGTCATGTGAATTACACCAAGTTATTTTGCAGCTGATTACACAGCTGTAAGTACTTCTTTTAGCGATTGCATCAAAAGTGCTAATACATACATCTGGATTGGAAGACTGAGATGCAGTATTGAGGTGGAAGGCTTATTTGAAATCCATCTGCTATGGATTTTAACTTCACCAGCGTAGTAATATGATCTGAACCACATAATCTACTCTAGTATCCTCTCCCAGTTTCATAGGGAACAGCAGGAGAGATCCAAAGTTGCGAGAAATCCAACGTTGTAAAACCTTTTCATGTAGTGTTCCTGAATCTCAAGGAAATCCAGCTTATTAGTTTCAAAAGAATCTTTCAGCCACTACTGCATCTATGCTTCCATCTGGGTGGGGACCTAACTTAAATGTGACTCCATGTTGGAAACCAGTATACAGAAAAGCCAGTTCCCAGCTTCAGAGGGGATTCAGAATACAGTTTGGATCCAGGTTCAGTAAGTACAATTTGCTAGTTTATTTTAGGCTCCAAAGCCATCCAACTTTCATTTGCCCTGGCTCTTGATTTTTTAGAAACTTGACAATAGAATGATCTTATTATATAGATCCTTTCCTCATATAAGCATCTTCAGATTGAAAGGCCACATAAATTTTGTTTTTCAATTCTAAACACATACAAGATTTTTATCTGTCCCATTATAGATCAGACTTACCTTTCGTTTCTCCCTAGCTCTCCTGTGTTTCTTTCTGTATTCATTTAGATTTAATTTTTTTAAGGCAAGAACCATGTATAAGGTGACTTATTCATGTTCAAAATCTTAGTACTTAATACAAAATCTGGCATATAGTCATTAATCAATAGCATTATAGTTAATAATACATATTATGAGGAAAACATTTTATATTAACATAGATTACTTTTCAGGCCTATCCTATATGACATACATATGTATATATACATGTATATCTCTCTATATGTTTCAGTAATAATTGGTATGTGAAGTTGTACCTGCACATATATATATAATCTCTATCAGATTCCCTAGCCATAATATCAACACAGCAAAGAACACATCTTAATAAAAAGATTTATGATTAGTAAATTAAACAGAGAATGGCAATATGACCCAGCAATTTCACTCCTAGGTATCTGCTCAAAAGAATGAAAACTATTATTCAAACAAAAAATTGTATGTAGATGTTCATAGCAAAGTTCACAATAGCCAAAAGGTAGAAATGATGCAAATATCCACCAACTGAGGAACAGATAAACAGAATGTGACATAATACATGTAAAGAATATTATTCAGCCATAAAAATAATGAAGTCCTAGCACATGCTACAACATGGATCAAGCTTGAAAACTTTATAATAAGGGAAAGAAACCAGACATAAAAGTTACATATTATATGATTCCATTTATATCAAAAATCCACCCTGACACATACATAGAGACAGGAAGAAGATCTGTGGTTGCCAGGGGCTGGGCTGGGCACGAAGCGATGGAAGATAATAGTTGGTTTCTTTCGGGGTTGATAAAAATGTTTGGAGCTAGATAGAAGTGCTGGTTTTCACACATTGTGAATGTAAAGTAAATGCTAAATTTCACATTTGAAAGTGGTTAAAATGGTAAATTGTATGTGTATTTTACCATAACAAAAATATTTGTGCCAGAATTGCTGTTTAATCAAACTACATTTTAAAAATTCAAAATCTTGAATTCATTATCTTTTTCTAGAATTATATAGCAGTTATAGCTCACCTGACTTACTTGACTAAAATCATCTTTTTTTTTTTAAGGAAACTTCAGTCTATTGAAATCTCTGTTCTCTATCGAAAATATATCAAAATCATTAATTATTTTAGTTCAAATGATTGATTGTTATCCATAGTTCACCTACTCTTTTCTTTTCCATTATAATAACTAATTCAATGCTGTTCCTTTGAGAAAAAGGCAGTTTTTTTTAAAATTAAATACTGAAAATCTAAATATTTTTGTGGATACGGTTAATTTTTTCAAAGAAAATTATTTTAAAAGTTTTACCTGCCATTGCTTTGTAGTTCATAATCATTAGAGTTCATAACGTAATCATTACTTTACTGTCTTATGTCACTGGATAGAGATCATCAACATGTAAATTATATATATAATAGATGGAGTTATAAACACTAAAAGTATCGAGTCAGTGGAATAATATTACAAAGGAGAGATGATGTTGAAATTATGGTGGTGTAGATGAGCTTCACTGAAAAATATAAACTTTCACATGCATCTAGAAAAATTGATAGGATTTGATAGTTTACCATAGCAGGAGAGAATGATGAACATTCCAGGTGTCCAGGCAAGACAGAAGATGCTTCAGGATTTCAATATCGCCATTGTAAATGATTGAAAATGCCTTGCCACTATTTCCTAGCGTGTAACTGCATCCACTCATACATGTCCTGTACACTCTGGGATGAGAGATCTTTCTAAAAGACAAATCTATTTGGCCTAATAATTACAATAGCATGCATTTATGCAGTGGTTACTTTGTCCCAGGCACTGTTATGTCTTCACAGTTAAACACTTAATCATCATAATAATTGTGCAAGATTTTTCCTTACCCTGTCAAAATACTTATAAATATTACAAGAAAATCAGATTCTGAATCCTATCATGAGCTGCCTGTATCTTCTGACTCAATGTTCAAACCAAATGACTCAAATACAAGAGAAACAGTAACTTATCCAGTTATCTAATAGGCACTTACTGAATGCCACGTCCTCTCGCCCCTCCATATGTCTTCGTCTGTGTCATGTCTGTGGACTCAAATGTTCCCTACTACCTTCGTACTTCCTCTGTCTTTTGTATGAATGTACATTCATTCTCACCTTTGAGCAGTATTCTCTGATGTAAAAATAGTTACACTTTGTTTTTATGCGCAGGTTTTGGCTATTATTTATAAAGCTGTGTTAAATATTCAAATATAGTTCTTTGTGTAAACATATATTTTCATTTTTGTTGGGTAAATGCCTATAAGAGGAATTGCTGGATCATTAGGAAAGTCAAGTTTAACTTTCTGAGAAACTGCCAAACCACTCTCCAAAGTGCAGTGGCACATTTCATTTCTTACAATCATTTTGTCCCTCATCTTCAACAAAACTTAGTATTACTGGTTTTATTAATTTCAGCCATTCTGCTGAGCATGTAGTGCTATCATATGTGATCTGGTTTGTGTTTTCCTAATGACTAATGATGTTGAGCGTCCTTTCCTATGTATTTTCTGTTCGTTTATCTTCTATGGTGAAATGTATGATAAAATCAAAACCCCATTTTAATTAAGTTACTTGGTTTCATACTAAGGAGTAGTAAGATTATTTAGATATTCAACTTACATGTCCTTTATCACATACATGTGTCACAAATATTTCACTTGAATTTACAACCCTGAGGTCAGGAGTCCCTCGCTCCAATGACTGAGCCAGCCAGGCTCCGTAGCCTGCTTTACTTTTTAATACTACTTTGGACTCTTTTATTTTTCCTGAATCTGTGTGTATATACTTTTTAGCAACTTGGGAAAATTCTGGCTATTCGTTATTCAAATATTTTGTTCTTACTCTGTGTCCTTCATTTTGTAGCAATCCAATGACATAAATGTATGCTCTATTAATATACCAAGTCCTTTGTTTTTAAGCTTGGTAAGAAAGGTCTTGGGAAATTTTTATACTTAATTTAGCTTCAAAACTAAGGCAGTATCCTGAGGACTCTACTTAATGCCCTGTGTATCACTAGGTCTTTCCACACTGGCAAGTGGAAACATGAGTTATCCTCAGCCCTGTGAGAGCTCCAGGAACTTTTCTACTCCTTTCCTGTGGCTCTTTCCAAGGCTTCTGGTACTTTCTTCTCATGAAATGTACAGAGCAATACTCAGTGACAGAATTGGGAGATTCTTTGAGGTTTTACAGAGTTGTGTGTCTCTGCAGCTACCCACTCCGCTCTCTTATTCTGACCTGTCAAATCTAGTTTTCTTGACTGCCCCCAAAATTTGGTCTCTATTTCTGCAACTTGGCAAGATGGCTTGATTCCATTACAGCTAACCCTCCTTTGTTGTTTGGCACAATTGAAGGGCTCATCTTTTTTGTGGTTCACTTATGCCAGGGGTCATAGTACTATGTTGCTTGTTGTCCAATATTTGAAAAACGTTACTTATGTTTTGTCTGCTGTCTAATTGTTTAACACAGAAGAGGTTTTTTTGTTTTGTTTTGTTTTGTTTTTGTTATTTCATCCTAACCAAGGTTGAAGTTCTAGTCCAATTCGACATGTTGAGTTTAAAGAATTGATGAAACATATAGCAAGGTGTCAAAACAGGCAAACATGGCCTTAGAAAGGAGCTTATTTTTATATTAAATTTCTCAATTTTTTTTAAGTATAAAATTGAAAGTAGAGAAATAAGTGATTCATTGGGAATTACTATATATTATATTCAAAAAGCAGAAGACTAAAGATGTAATTCTTGGGGAGTTATATGTAAGAGAAGAAAGATTTATAAAAGTAAAGTTATATGTTAAATAAAAGGAGACACAATTTTAAGAAATTTGGAGTTATTCTGAAAATTGGTACTTAAAGGAAGAACCATGTTCTGATGTTTTCCCCTAAAATTTCAGCAAGTTCTAAAAAAAAAATAAACATTAAAATAAAATAAAATTTCAGCAAGTTCTTGATTGAAAAATTTTAAAGGGATATTATTTTCCAATGAAATGACAGTTGGTATCAGACGTTTGTGCCTGCTGACAAGACAGTGACATGGTACCACAACAAGTGCCTACGATTCAAATGGTGTCTAGACAGGAGGGATCATTTTGAACTTCTTATTTTTCACTGTCATCAAATTCTGTATCATACATTTTCTTTTATGCACAGTGATTAGACATAGATTTTACATAAAAGGAACATAGAGGGAACAATACTGTTGTATACTGTAAATAATTAGAGGAGTCAGTTTATTTAAGTAGATTGTTCAAGTTAAGTAGATGTTCAAGAGTATAGTCTATAGCTCTCTCATGAAGATAAAATCAAAACACTGAACCGTGACTTAATTCTTTGATATATACATGTACACATGCATGCATATTTAAATGATTGAGATATGATACCAAATTAAATCATCTGTCAATCTAAAATAATTCTAGTAGACTAATTTATTGACTATTCTATTTTACTTTGCTAGATAAATCTAGAACCCTTAGTTTTATAATTACATTAAAATATATCCTTGACTCTATCTTTGATTGGTAGTTCCCTGGGAGATGAAGGAATTTTGTGATAAAAATATAAGTGAACATCTGAATTTAAAGAAACCTGTGGATTTCTAGAGAATTATAAATTATCCTTAAATTACCAAACTTTAAGTGATCAGAAATCATATAGAGCTAATCATGTCAGCTATTCTGAAAAAGTTGAATAATTTCCTAGTTAAGCCCATTTGGAAATGCTCAGAGAAAAAATTTTAAATGCTTTAAATAATTTATTACATCTTTTCGGAAAGAAATTTCTGGGGTAACTACAGTACATTTCAAAGACATAAGAATCATAAACATGAGTGGGAAATATCAGAAAGGGAGACAGAACATGAGAGACTCCTAACTCTGGGAAACGAACAAGGGGTGGTAGAATGGGAGGTGGGCAGGGGGTGGGGGTGACTGGGTGACAGGCACTGAGCGGGGCACTTGATGGGCTGAGCACTGGGTGTTATGCTATATGTGGGCAAATTGAACACCAATAAAAAATAAATAAACAAATAAAAAACAAAGACATAAGAATCAAATGATCACGTCTTTACTAATTTATTTTGGCATTAAAACCATGTTCAATTATGGATCAACTTTGTATACATATTCCTAAGAACTATCCATCATTCCTCAAGTTTAGATTAACTTTTAGTAAAATATATACAAAGAAACTGTAGTCTGTATTTTAAAGTTTTTTCCCCAAACCTATAGTAATTTTATTTATGAAGCAAAAATAAAACATTTATCTTTAAATTAAATAGCGTCATAATACCAACATTTTGGAAAGCACTTTATTCTTAATCTACGTAGGACTGGAATAAACATAAACTGTGACCTACTGTATCTTAACCCCTGAGAAACTCATATCCACATGTACCCAAATGTATGTATAATTTTCAGAAAAGCATTGTTCAAAATAGTTTGACAGGAGGGAGTAATGTCCAAACATTTATCAACAACAGAATGCATAGAGTGTGGTATTATCATTACAATATTATAATTAAGACCTATAACAATAATTTAACCACAACCACACTCAAGAACATAACTGCATCTTATGATAAATTGTGATAAAGATGTAAGACATAGAAATACATATAATGTGATTTTTTGGCGGCGGGTTAAGAACAGGTAAATCTAAACTTCATTCTTTGGGATGTACACCTAGATAGTAAAACAAAAAGAATAAGGAAATTATTACTAAGTTATGATAGGGTTCTTGCAGAGTGATGGAAGGTGATTGCTTGAGGGTTTCTTGAGTAAGGCAATGTTCTTTTTCTTGGCCTAGATGTTGTTTATAGGATCACATACATTTTAATTGTTTGTTAAACAATTGTTTGTCAAAGCTGTGTTTGATGCACTTGTGTCTAAGAATGTATTTTACAATAACAAAAAATTTTTAAATATAAAATTTCAGAAATGACCGACCTAACAATATTTGGTATATAACAGGTTTTCAAGCTCTTTATAAGTTTCTGTACAAATGACTTTTTCTCTTTGTCAGTTTTATCATTTGCTATGTAAATATTAAGCATCCTCTTCATATTTCTAAGCAGATTAATCTATGATTTAATCTTTTTATTTGAACAAACTTTGTTTAACCGGCGCAGCCCTGTCAATTTCCCCATATGTTGCTTTCATATTTCACTATGAATAATTTATCCCTCTCAAGTTAATATGGAAAAACATGAACTTTATTGATGATACATCTTGTGTTTAATTGTGAAGCACCACTGTGACTTATGAGACTTGTGTTTTTGTTATTTACTTGTAATTTATTAAGATCTGTCTTTGGAAAGGGGCAAATAGAACACGTTATGTTGTTGATAACAATATTTGATAACCAATAATCATTACCTGATTAAAATATAAGAATCAGGGATGGGATACTTCTATCTTTTGTAAGTAAAGGCAGGAATATAGGCTGCAGAGAGAAAAAGGACAGAAAATCCAGGCCTATGAGATACTTGGAGATGGATGTCTGAGAGATCCAGATACCCAGATTCACAAAAAACAGTGACATATGGATTATGTGCCATATGTAATTTCTGAAAGAATTCCTATCTACTAAGTATCAATCCAAAAAGCAGTAATTGATGAATAGGATTGAAGTTCTTTCAATAGCCTGCTTTAAATATAGATGGTATAAAATCTGTTTTGTGAGAAAAAAGATAATCTGATAGAAAACTGTAGCTATATGATATTAAGTAAATGGTTCTTATTTCTTCATATAAAAAGCACGTTACCACCATGTAAAGCAAGTGATTTTTAGGTTGAAAGCCTCAACATGCTTGGTTCTTGATGTGCAGAATCCTTTCTGCATGAAAGAAAGACCTTGGATCTTTTGGGGTTTTTATTTGAGGATTCCAGTGTTCTGTATATTAAGAGAAAATCCACCAGTGTAGCTGACGCAGTAAGTTCACAATCTCATGTAGGCAGCTGCATCTTTGGGATGGCCAGCCCCAGGCTAATTGCCAACCAAGCAGAGTTCATTTTTGCCTGCGTTCTTCCATGAGAATACAACTAGAATAAGTGCTGGTGTTGGGGGAGGCTAAACTCCTCATCTACCCATCTTAGGTTCTCCCGGGGGGACTCATTACCAAGAGGATATCGTCAAAAGAAAAAATTTATAAAGGTTTGCAGTGCACATCACACCGAACAAATCAAAAACAAAGAGGAACTCAAAGCAGCAGCTTAAAACTGTCGGCTTTATAGCGTCTTCAGCAAAGAACAATAATACATTTGTAGAAAAAATGATAGCCTAAAGAAAAGCAGTTTTAGACTATCAAGGGTGGCATACTGGAACGGTAAATATATGGGAAGACATTAACAGTAAGATTTGTCTCTGGATTCCTCTTCCCAAAAATATATATACATATATATTTTGGGGTGGCATACCCTGGCTTCCTTCACAAGGCTTTATACCTGGCTCTAAGGAATCCCTACTGAGCCAAGCTCTAGTTATTGGTATTTGAGTTAAATTACAGTTATAGGTGGAATGGGTGCATGAGTCATTTCATTAGAATGTTTTCAAAAGATGTGCCCTTAGTCTCTTCTTTGACCAAAAGTGTGTGCAGAAGCCCCATCCTCTAAGGGATTGTACAGAATGTCTGGCGCTCTGTAGACTTGGTTTTTCCCCCCCCCTCCTGAGGAAAGCAAGATTACTCTTTAACAGTTAAAAGCATTGTTCCTATTAGGGATAATGTAACACCACGTCATCCTTCCTATATAGTACAATCATTATGCATACACTATAAAAACGGACTCTGCATGGTGACTAATTTTGGAATAAAACCATAGACTAAATCACAGCATATAGAAATCATTTCTATCTCGACTGGTCACTTAAACCTGAACAAATTTTCTGGAAGCATGTTAATTTTCCTATGATACTCCTTAATATTTCTTGCAGAGCTGGTTTGGTGGTCACATATTCTTGCAATTTCTGCCTATCTTGGAAGCTCTTTCTCTCTCCTTCTATTCTGGATGAGAGCCTTGCTGGATCGAGTTTTCTTGCCTGCATGTTCTTCTCATCTAGGACCCTGAATCAATCCCGCCAGCCCTTTCTGGCCTCCCAGGTCTCTGAGGAGAGGTCTGCTATTAATGTAATAATTCTCCCCATATTCGTTAAGAATCTGCTGTCTCTAACTACTTTACGGATTTTCTCTTTTTCTATGGAATTTGCAAGTTTCACTATTAAGTGTCGAGGTATTGAATGGTTTTTATTGATTTGGGGGCAGGACCACTCTATCTCCTGGGTCTGAATGCCTGTTCCCCTCCTCAAATTAGGGACGTTCTCAGCTTGGATTTGTTCAAATATGCTTTCTGGCCCTCTGTCCTTCTGGGTGCTCTCTGGAACCCCAATGATACGTAATTCTTCCTTCTGAAGCTGTCATGTATTTCCCTTAACCTATCTTTCCTTGTGGTCCTTTCATTGTTTTTCTGTTTTCCTCAGCTTCCTTCCTTGCCATCAAGGAGTCTTCTGTGTTGCTCATTCTTTCTTCCAGCACCTTATGCCTTGCCATTAGGACCCCCAATTTGGATTGCAGCTCATTTAATTGATTTTTAACTTCAGCCTGATGAGATCTTAATTCTGCATTCGTGAAGCCTCTGCCTGCCCCGTGGGCGGGAGGCAGGACCGCAGCCCTGTCCCCCTTGCCCTGGGCTCCAGGGCCTGTGCTGTTGGCATGGGCATCGCGCTCCGGGGGCCCTGGCGGGCGTGGAAAGCAACAGTCGCAGCGCCCCGCCCGCCCAGAGCACCCCCCCCCACCCCCGCTTCTCCCCAAGGCCCCCCTGGCTGCGGCTCCACCGCTGTCCGGAGCTTAGCTCGCTGGCTGTGGGGCGTTCTGCCCCAGGTGCGCCTCGTCTGATAGTGACCCCGGGAGCCTGGGGGCTCCGCCGCCCTTCCTGGGGTTCAGCCCGACGCCCCTCCTCTCCGGGGCTGGGCTCTAGGGGCGCCCAGGCCTCCCGCCAGGCTGGAGCCATCTCCTCTGGCCTGCAGCTCCCCACTCCCCCCACCTGCCCCCAGGCTTCTTTCTCCCTTTCCCTTTCCCTTTCCCTTTCCCTTTCCCTTTCCCTTTCCCTTTCCCTTTCCCTTTCCCTTTCCCTTTCCCCCTTCCTGTCTTGTCTTGTTAGAAGCCAAAACTTTGCTCTCTGTAGAGTTCCGGCTGTTCTCTCTTTAAATCTCAGGTCACATTCGTAGGTGTTCAGGATGGTTTGGAAGTTCTGTAGGTAAGTTGAGGACCTGGTGAGGTGAGGACCCTACTCCTCCATCATCTTCATAAATCCCCTCTTCCAGGGTATTTGAAAGATTGCTTTGTCTTGTCCTCCAAATGGTGCCTCGTAAAATCTGTATGCATATTTCAATGTAATTAAAAAATAGAGTCTTTTCCAGTAGCTGTTAAAAAGAACATCTCAGTTATTTTGTATCAAAGGCAATTTCATGCACTTTTTTTATAAACTGTTGATTCAGTCAGCATTTTCCAGTGCTCCTGAGAGGGCAGTGAGGTGCCAAGTGATTGGCCTGTAAAGCCGCTGGCTAAGGACAAAATTTCTGCTTTGAAGCTTGCACTCCGAACAAGTGTCTGGCGCAAAAGCAAATTCCATGGGGATGGATGTGGGGCTGGCCAGGCCGGCCACTGAATGGGGTGGGGTCTTGTTCAGAGGGGTTTCCAGGTCCCATTCCCCCTTTCTGGTGACCAATGACTAAAATACCCTTTGGATTGTTGGACAGTCCTAACTTTCCTAACTCCAGCGATCTCAGCTTAGTTTTACTTAATAGCTGGTGTTTAATATTGTCCTTTGCGGTTTTATGTTTCCTCCCTTTATTTTATTGTATAAGACTCATGGCTCTCACATCCGTTTCCATGTAGAGGAACTTCAGCTGGCAACTAGACTGCAGGCAACCTCACTGAAGGAGAGAAAGCGTTTGGGGGTATTTTTCGAGACCATGTGGTGGATACCCGACAGTACTTGGAACATGTTAGAGAGTCCGTGACAGGTATGCTGGCCATTAATGACCCAGCCTGAGGGAATTGTTCACGTGAAACCTGTGCATGTTTGTGTTTAAGAGTGTGTGTAAAGCTTCATCCCATCACTGTGAGTGGAGGTAACCTCCCAATCTGCTTACGTTGTTGTAATGGCACCCGATTTTGCAGAAACAGAGACTATTAGAGAGTCCTAGATGGACTCTCCATTTTTCTCTTCCTTTTATAGCCACTAAGACAGAATGACCCAGCTCTTTGAATGCACTGAGACTTTAGATAAAAGAAACCTAAACATAATTACAACATTTACATTATTCTGGCTCCCCACCCACTCCCCCTGTTGGAAGTCTTGTGTTAGAGATTTTTCTTCTGATCTCTTGTTAAATATTTTAATCTTCTATTTTAACTCTCTAAATGTCTGCTTGAGTGAGGACTCCTCTAAATGGATGATACATACTCTGGACATCAGCTGTATGTAAATGTTTATGTGTTTGGTGGTTAATATCCTTGTTTGGCCTAACTTTGGCTTTCAGTATTGGGATGTCCACATTATTTAGGTACAGTCAGTCTGCTTGTTTCATTATTGACACGTGGATTCATTTTTGCAGGCACTCTGGGTAGACCTGTAAAGCTATTCACAAACCATTTCCGAGTGACGTCCCGCCCCCAGCAGGTCACATATAAGTGCAACATTGACTACATGCCAGACATCGAGGATGGGAAAGTTCATTCAGAATTGCTTTTGCAGCATAAAGCATTTATCGGAGAGTGTCCTATATTTGATGGGAACTCTTTATTATTACCTCACAAGCTACTGTTGCCGGTTAAGTACTGTTATTGGATGTTTTCTTTTTAAATTTTATTTTTTGAGAGAGCAAGAGAGAACCAGCAAGAGGGGAGAGGGAGAGGGACAAGCAGTCTCCCCACTGAGAAGGGAGCACAACTCGGGGCTCAACCCCAGGATCTGAGATCACAACCTGAGCCAAAGGTAAGCATCTGCTTAACAAATTGAGCCACCCAGGTGCCCTAGGCATTTTCTTGACCTTTGTTCTCTTCCTCTCACATCTTCACTGTATTAAAGCAAATACTATTTTTGTACAAAGAGTTGAGAAGACCTGAAGATCTCTTGCCCGTGGGATTTATGACAAAACCCACATGCCATGTGTGCTTATCACTGATGTTCTCTCCTACCTCATTTCAGTGCTTAAAATGAATCCGAGCAAAATATATACATGTTTTTACCTTTTCAGTGGCAAATATGGGTAAAATTCTGATGAAGTATTGAATAGTTTTTATCTCTTGTTCTCATCTTTCAGCAGAAACATTAGAAGGACTTAATATTTTTTCAATAAACATCTATTTACCGAATGAATAATCTACAGGGGCTCGTTTAAGTTAAGAAAAAAAAAGTAGTTGTAAATGTTTAATTCTGACTCCTCACTTTAGCCTCATAAATCTTATATTCTCCCTGCATGTGTCTCTCGGGGCAAAGCCACGCTGGTGTGTTTCATACCCAGGTGACCTATTGATTTGTGGTTCAGTAATGAGCTTATTGTCTTCGGAAGGACTGCTAGACCCTCTTGTTTTTTCTTTATCTCAGAAAACGGAATTGGTTAGCCTATTGAAAAACCAGGTTATGACGCTGACCATTGAATTCATCAGCGAACTCTCACCCAATTCACCAGACTGCTTACGCTATTGCAACATTCTCTTTATAAGCTTTCGTTTCTTTGAGATAATGACTGTGTTCATGTGTCAGTGGCATTGAACATAGACATTTGCTCCTAGAATTTCATATTCTTGACACCTCCTCATCCTGAGAGGGCAAAGGATCTTGGAGATGAAATGGGACTTGACCCTCACCTAGACATGCTTAAGTTCTGTGGCCTATATTCATTGTTATTCTCCCTGCCTACCCCCATATCCTGTGCCTGGACCTGCCTGGAAGGAGGAGCATACATCGAGTATGCATGCCTATGCATATTTCTCCTTAGAGCAAATGCACTGGTTTTTTATTTTGTAGTAACAGTGGTGGACAAATATCCCAAATTGGAGGTACATAATCTACGCAAAAGATGTTTTGGTTCATTTCTGGGAATGGAGGACATCCTAACGGTCTTTCCATGACAGTTTGTTGTATATAATGGAAAGGAGGAGAAAACAGAGGATAAATGGACCTTAATATCTACCTCACAATATAATTTACTTGTAATTGTACCAGGTACTTTATGTGTACCAGGTTTATTATGTGTACCAGGTACCAGGTTTATTATGTGTACTTGTGCCAGGTACATTATGTGTACCAGGTACCAGGCTTATTATGTGTAAGACAAAGTTGCTGGCAGATTTTTTCCCCCTAATGTGTCCACATGTGTGTTACCGAATGCTTAATATTCACTACATTTTCAACAAAACTTATTCTGCAATTTTTAGAATATTGAAGCAGATGAATTTGAAGCAAGTTGGTCGCAACTATTCTAGCAAGCAAGAGGCCACTGAGTTCTTCGATCACAAGTTGGTATAAAATAGTCTCATGTAATGTTTATAATGTATACATCTAAATCCCATAGATTCTCACATGTGTACATATGTAGGTATATATGTGTAAGCCTGTGGTTGATAATAAAAATAGTTTAACAAACCCGAGGTATAACTAGCACAGCAGGTCAATCTCTATTTCAAAAGACCCTTTCTTATTAAAAATAAGAAATTGAAATGGCTTGACTCCTAAGTGCCAATTTTAGAGCCCCGTGACACTTGCTTCTATACTCAGAGCTTGGAGTTTGATAATCCTATCTAACCTGTTCTATTTGCAGGCTGGTCATCTGGCCTGGATACGTTACTTCTATTCTTGAGTATGAAACCAGCATTACCCTCTGTGCTGATGTGAACCATAAACTGCTCCAAATGCAAACAGCTTATGATTTAATAACAGGTCTTCATGATCCACAAACCAAAAAGGAAGATGTTGAGCAAGTTTCTAAAGAATTAATCGGGCCAATTGTTTTTACACTGTAAGTCTGCTTTAAAAAAACAAACCTATCCCATTACTTTGATCACCACCCCCACCCCAAGAAGATGTTCCCATAGTTCTCAAATCACTCAGTAGTTAAAGTTCAGAAGCAGACCCGGCATGGCAACGGCCAAATCAGTCCGTGCTTTTCTCATCTAGGTCTATAGCATGAGAGAGGGATACGTGTCATTTGTAGACATCGCTGTTCTTGAATTCCTAATGCTGATCCAGTCATCTTGTGGAACCCTCTCTTGCACATAACAGAATATATTCCTTCCGAATTTTTTTGCTTTGTGTCTAGCTAGTTTAAAAAAAAATCAGGGCTTAATTATAATCTATGGGCAAATTTCTACTTGAAGTTAGTTTTTTCCTCCCCTTTTAGATCAGACACTTTAAGAGTGTGGACTGAAAGTTGTTTAGCAACATCATCTTAAGAGTAAAGTTGAGGACTTTTGCTCCCTAATTTCAAAACTTATAAAGCTAGTAGTCAAGACAGTGGCAAAAGGACAGATGAAAAGATTGATGGAATAGAATTGAGTCCCAAAGTTAAACCTCACATTTATAGTCAGTTTATTTATTTATTTATTTTCAACAAGAGTGTCAAGACAGTTTAATTAGAGAAGGAATACTCTTCAGCAAATATTGCTGTGACCACTGGGTATCCACCTGGCGCTTCCTGACACAACATACAAAATTAACTCCAATTTCACTCCAAGATAAACTCAAAATAGACCTCAATGTAAGTGTTAAAAGTATAAAAGTCTTTGAAGAAACTATAGGAGTAAATCTTCTTGACTTTAGGTGAGCCAAAACCCTTATACGACACCAACAGAGAAGGGATGACGAAAGAAAACTATAAACTGTACTTCATCAAATTAAACACTTTTGTTCTTCAAAGTCAAAAGTGAAAAACAGTGGATAGAAAGGTGACTTGCAATTGTTTTCTCTCAATCTCATAACTTGCATCTATATAAGTAAAGAACAGGTACAAGTCAAAAGATAACTTTTTAAAAAATGGGTAAAGGATCTGAATTGACATTTCTCTGAAGAAAATATAAAAAAGATCCATAATCACATGAAAAGATACTCAATATTATTAGCCATGAGGGAAATGCACAGTAAAACCATAGTGAAATAGCACTTCATACCCACTCGGATGGCTAAAATTAAAAAAGCAGATACTAAATGTTGGCAAGGATGTGAAAAATCGGAACCAACCCTCAAATGTTGCTGGTATAAATGTGAAATGGTATGCTCTCCTTGGAAAACAGTATGGCACTTCCTCAACATGCTAAATATAGTGTGGCCATATGATCCAGCAGTTCTATTCCTGGTTATGTACCCAAGAAAAATAAAAACTTATGGCCATTCACGTACCAATTTTGTAGACCTGACATCATTACTCATAATAGCTCAAGAGTGTAAACAACTTGAATGTTTATCTGCTGAAACAGATAAATAAAAATGTAGCATATCTATAATGAGATATATTATTTGGCAATAAACAGGAATTAAGTACAAGTATATGCTATAGCAGGAATGAATCTTGAAAGACATTATGCTGAGTGGGAGAAGGCAGTCAGGAAGGGTCACATATCGTATGACTCAATTCCTATGAAACAGGACAAGTAGGCAAACGTATAGGATGGACTTTAAACTAGCAGTTACCTAAGAACTGGGGAAGTTGAGTGGACATGAGGAGTGACTGCTCGTGGTTGTGGTGTTTCTTTCGGTTGTGTTGAAGGGTGTACAACTCGGTGAATATATTAAATATAATAAAGCTGATCTATCCTGCAATTACCTGTAGTATTTAAAGCCTATTAATTCTTCCCTGACCCCATGCTATGAATACATTAGGAATAGTACCATATATTGTGAATATTCCACAGGTATAACAACAAAACGTAGAGGGTGGATGCTATTAATTGGAAGGATAATCCTAGAACTAAATTTAAAAAATCAGGTGGTGCTGAAATCACCTTTGTAGACTACTAACAGGGAGGTATGCGATCTTTTATTTCAGTATATCTAAATATTTTTCTTATTTAATCAAATATGTCTCTTATATATAACTGATAGTCACATATGTTAGATCACAAGTCATAATCTATAGGGTATTATCACTTACATCAATTGTCCATATTTGAGTACCTTGTATATAGGTGCTTGTATATATATATGTTACATAATTAGAATGGCTCCAATATGACCTCTCTCCTGAGTTTTAGAAGTGGCTATGATAGTTTTAAACATGTTGATGGATTGTTGGGTTGAAAATAAAATATGGCAAGATTTCAGATATGAAGACTTCACCTACGTAGAAGTTTCAGCTCTCTAGGACTTGGTTCAAAAAGAAAAAGTGAGCAATTAACATCAGAAATTATGTCACTTATGTGCTAAATCTCATAACTCATGAATTCCTCAATCTTTATTCACAAAGAAACAAGTAAACTTTGCGAACAAAGGTGCACTAGGTGGTGAGGTTGGTTTTCTAGCTTTGGCAGATAAGAGAGAATTCAAGGAGCTACAGATATTTATAGCAAACGGAAAGAACTTAGAAAAGTATAAGCTGGGTATTTTTCCTAATTATATTAGGAATCCAAAACCTAGCTACTTGGAAGCACTGAGGGTATACAGCCATTCAAGGGGATGGTGCTATTATGGCATCATCCCCACTTGTGCTCCACGCTTAGTACTTACTTGTTTAACTTGAAAGCATGTAATGAATGCTCATTATACAACTTGGGTATACATTGGTAAGACTACTGAGTTCTCTGTTCTTAAGGAACTTGCATCCTTGTAGCAGGAAGAGAGATGGCAGACAAGAAGAAAGCATGTGTTGGGGGAAATCTATGCAGATAATCAAGAGGTGTTATGGAGAATGTCTGGTGGCTTAGACTGCTGGCCATAGAAAGCTCTGAGTAGCTGGTATGTGACTGTCAGAAAGGAGCAAGCTGTGTGCGGATTGGTGAGAAGAACCGTCTCTTACACCACTTTCAGGATGGGCATGATGTATCCAGATCCCAAACAAGGCTAGAGTGTCCTGTCAAGAAATAAACACAGTTGTGGGTGGGACGTGTACAGGGTTGAAGGATATGACGTCAGAGGAGGACGTGGGAGACACATTGTATAAAGTTCTGTCCACCTACACACATTGGATTTTACCGTTAAGTGACACTATACAGATAGATGAAATGGGGTACTTTATTTTATAGATGTGCGTCTAATGTACAGGGAATGCACTGTATGCAGGTAAAAAGGGAGGCAGGGACACCAGTAGGGAAGTGCTTAAGTCCATTTAGATCAGTGATAATGGTGACCTGGATTAGAAAGGGAGTGGAGGGGGCAGATGGGAGGACTTTTGATGGCTCAAATGTAGTGAGTAATGGTAAGAGGAGTCTCTGGCTTTACCTGAGGAAGTGAATGGAGGCTGGTATCACTTATTGCAATGGGAGATTCTGTGTGAGGAGCCTCTGATGGAGTTGCAGACAGGGATATCAGGCTGTTCTTAAACTTGGGGAAATAGTCTTCCTAGCACACCCCTGGGCCTCTGTTGGTGATCCAGTCTTTTCTGTACCTATTTAGGTGACTTGACTAGCCTTTGCTGACAGTCACACCAGTGTTCTTTCTCACCTCTTTTGAGCAGCAGTATAATACAGAGGTTACCGACCTAACTCAGCCACTGTTGATCAGCAAAGGCAAATGGAAAAAGAGCCAACAGGACACACCCCATAAGCCTATAATGCTGGTTCCTGAGCTATGCTACCTGACAGGTACTTCAGATTTATGCATTCCTCATAGAAGACCACCCCTTTCAAGCCCCAGATGTTATGATGTAGAAGTACAGGCTTCTCACAGTACTCCATAATGACCCAGAGCTGTGTTCTCTCCATTGGCTCTTCCTCTTCCAGATGAAACCATCAAGGTTTCTTCACATACATATTTATTCTTGCTTGTTTAGCTATATCTTCTTAACTTTTTAAAGGTCTATCAGATAAAATGCGAAAAGACTACAGGGTGATGAGAGACTTGGCTCTTCATTTGAGGTTGGATCCAGAAAAAAGGCAGCACGAATTACGGAAACTGATGAATACTATACAAACGTAAGTCCTATTCTTCTGTGTGTTTGTGTGTGTGTCCTGAAGTTGAGACCCGTGCAGAACTCTTGATATCTCAGATTCTCCAACTAAAAAACAACAGGTTGGAAGAAAATGACCTCTTGTGGGAAAACTCTATTTGTTCCATCGAGGCAAAGTTAGAGGAGGTCTGGAGGGGAAGAACAAAATAGAAAGACCCGAAGCACAAATGTGAGAGTAAGGACATGATTTCAGAGTACTAGAGACCCTCTCTCTGCAACATGTCAATACAGAAGACAAACAACAAGGCATCTTAGTTCTTTTTTTTTTTTTCAAGGCATCTTAGATTAAAGGAGAATTTTGTAAATGGATCATCATTTTTGCTTATTTCCTTTGGTTCTATTCTGTGGAAATATTTTAACTTTCAGAAATAGGGAGGTACAACGGGAACTTCAACTCTGGGATTTGAAATTTGATACCAACTTCATGTCCTTCTCGGGAAGGATCTTGAAAGAAGTAAGAATTTTTCAAGGAAGAAGAGCGGTAAGACAGCTTCAAAATGGTCATGTTCTAGTTACTCTTGCAGTCATTTGGGGCCAAATGAATAACAATACAGAGGAACTAAGTCAGGTCAGTAACTCACTGCTCTCTCTTCTTGGGCTGTTTGTCCTTTCTCTAGGGGAGAGCAAGCAGATGTTCAATTAGAATGCATATAGAATACTATATGCTTGGCATAAAGTAAACTCTATAGTTTACCTTGGTTAGTGTTGTGGACATCTCTTATGGCAAAACAATCTGCCAAGTGTATCCTTAAGAGTCAAATAGCTAGAATCCAAACAATCCAGAGTAACCCATGATAGAATCCCACTATTACTTACCACTATCTTAAGGAAAGAATATGTAATTCAGTTACGACCAAAGTTTAAAATTGTAATGTTTCAGTAAGAAGTAGCAAGAATTTGCAATAGAAAGGCTCTTTGATGGTATTTCTTTAAAAACTGAAGTCTTATACTGTGTCTTCCAGTTTGACTCCCATCCACAGTTTGCAGATTGGTCGAGAGAGACCAGAAGTGGACCCTTACTCAATGTGAAGTCACTAGATCATTGGCTAATACTCTATCCTACGAGAAATTATGGAGCGGCCTCCTCCTTAGTACAGAGTCTACGGAAAGTCACACCCACCATGGGCATAGCAATGAGAGAGGCAAAAATGTAAGTAGAGCTGAAATTAAGATCTATAACAACCGATCTTCAAATCGGAGGTAAAGTGGAGTCAGACGCTATTAGATTATAGGAATTGGTCACTGTATTAAAACCCTGGAGGTTTGTAAACAAAAACGCCTAATCTATTCCAATTAACTGTAGAATAGGCTTTGGGGATATATAGTTTGTGGCTATTGGGATACATGCTGAGGAAGCCAAACATTGAACTTATTTTTGTTTTAAGAACAAACTATCAAAAAAAAAAAAAAAAAAAGAACAAACTATCAGGGCACCTGGGTGGCTCAGTCAGTTAAGCATCTGACTCTTGGTTTTGGGTCAGATCGTGCTGGGTGCTCAGTGGAGAGTATGCTTAAGGTTCACTCTGTCTGCCCCTCTCCTTATGTGTGCATGTGCACAAGCTCTCCCTCAAATAAGTAAATCTTTCACGACCATTAGCTAAAAGTAATTTTTTTAACATTGTACCTTGTTTTTATGTGGTGCCCCATTGGCTGCATAAAACGTTGGTTACATATTTACCTTTTGAATACAGATGATATATACTTATTTTCTAGGCTTGAAGTAAGTGATACAGTCCAATCCTATACAACCGTCTTAGAAAATCATGTTTCCTCCAAAACACAGATGGTAAGTTTCTATTTGATAGCACTTCCTTTTTTTTTTTTAAAGATTTTATTTATTTATTCATAGAGATGCAGATAGAGAGAGGCAGAGACACAGGCAGAGGGAGAAGCAGGCTCCATGCAGAGAGCACGACGTGGGACTCGATCCAGGGTCTCCAGGATCACACCCTGGGCTGCAGGCGGTGCTAAACCGCTACACCACCAGGGCTGCCACCCCCCCTTTATTTTTTTTACAAAGATTTTATTTATTCATGAAAGAGACAGGAGAGACAGAAGCAGGCTCCATGCAGGGAGACCGATGTGGGACTCCAGGATCATGCCCTGGGCCAAAGGCAGGTGCTAAACCGCTGAGCCACCCAGGCATCCCATTGACAGCAGCTTCCGGTCTTACTTTGTAGTGTTATAAATCTCATCTGTTAGATCTTGAGTGTCTGCCACTCAAAATTAATCTCAAGTGCCCTTTCTTTGGCAGGGACTTGTCTTCAATTTCTGTCCTTTCCTGTCTCTGAGGCTGTCAGCCTGTTCATGGTCTCTGACCTTTCAGCCATGTTCACTGGAGAGTGGGCAGACACTTTGGGAGAAAGTGGCCTCAATTGCTGAGATCACCTCTCTGGGTCCCTACTTCTTTCCTGTCTTTTCTCTTTTTAAAAAAAATTTTTTTAAATTTTTATTTATTTATGATAGCCACAGAGAGAGAGAGAGAGAGAGGGGCAGAGACACAAGCAGGCTCCATGCACCGGGAGCCTGACGTGGGATTCGATCCCGGGTCTCCAGGTTCGCGCCCTGGGACAAAGGCAGGCGCCAAACCGCTGCACCACCCAGGAATCCCTTCTTTCCTGTCTTAACCTAATAACTCTTTATGACCTTGTTAGACTGGCTGAGCCCCAAACAGGCACAGTCCCTGTGTTTTCATCAGTTTGAACAGCTCTTCTTAGGAGGAGACTGGCCTATGCTATTCCAGAAGCTGAAATTGTAGGCTACGTTAGCTGATCACTCTCTGAATACTACTCAGAAATCATCACAGGAAAAAATTAGAATCTAGATTTTGCAATTGTACTTAAAAGCTTGACTTATTGAGCTATTGAAATATACATATATATGTATATGTATATACATAAGTTTATATACATAAATATATATGTATATATATATAAATAAATGGAGGTGTGTGTGTGTGTGTGTGTGTGTGTGTGTGTATGTGTGTGTGTAATCTGTACCCAAAAGATTAGGTGCTTTAAGAAAAGCATATCTATAAGTTAATTTAGCCTTCATCTTTAAGTGATCCCAAAAGGCATGGAGAAATCCTAAGCCAATAATGGACTGGTGTCATATCAAAAACACACATTGACTGCAGTCTATTACAATTAGAAATCATTAAACCATATATACTCAAAAACCAGAGAATTACTTGTAAGTAGCAATGAAATTAGAATAATATCAGAAGAAATTGAAAAAACTTAGATCCTATAAGTAGTATGTATCAAAATCTGTATAACAGCAAACTAATAACGACAGAGGCCCTCTGGCCCTTGATGAGTGCATTGGGAGTGAGGTCTGAACCTTAATGCACTAAGCGCAGTGAACCAAAACAAAGTAGATGAAATAAACAAAAAGCAGAAACTAAACAGAATGACAGATCTAAAGCAAGAAATGTTAAAAGTTGGTGTTGTCAAGATTGAAGAAAACAGTCTGAGGGAGGCTTGGCAACATTAAGAACAAGGAGAGTTCATGATTAACGGATTTGCTAGAGGTTAAAGAAATATTAGGAGATGGGGCACCTGGATGGCTCGCTCAGTCAATTAATTGTCTGCCTTCAGTTCAGGTCATGATCCTCAGGTCCTGGGATCGAGTTCCACTTCAGGCTCCCTGCTCAGTGGGGAACCTGCCTCTTTCTCTCCTCCTGTGATAGCTCTCATTCTCACTCTCTATCAGATAAGTAAAATAAAAATCTTAAAAGAAAAAGTAGAATACCATGGGCCTAGGGTGACAGTAAGCCTGAAATGCAGTCTTCAGAAAAAGAAACAGTTAGTGTGGTGAATTATAGGAAAAATAATTGCAGATGAAATGTAAAAAAAAAAAAAAAAAAGTACAAAATGCATTTGATAGAATTCCACGTTCATTCATGTGAAAAGAAAATTTTAAAATGAGAAAGGAATTTCCCTAGTCTGATTGAGGATTATCCCCAAAAAATCTTCCTAGAAGCATCATCATGTTAGAAATAATACATTGAGGATCTTCCATTATAGTTAGAAAGCAACCAAACAGTAATTGCTCTTTCTTATGATCCCATGTCCTGTTGGAGGTCTGAGCACGTGTTAGAAATCTTGCCCTGCTGCCTGTACATCAGACAGTTTCCATAACTCCTGAGCTTATTTGCTTAGGGGTAAAATGGGGATACTAGCCTTGATCTCAGTAGGTTATTGAAGAATTAACTGAGTCAAGTACAATGCTTGGCAAGTGCTCTCACATGGCTCCCATCATGTAAGTGGTGACGTTCCTGATGATGGTACGTTTCCGTCTGTGCTTGTTAACCCTCTGTGTCAACTTCATGATGAACTCCTAGAAACAGAATAGCCAGGACGTACAGACTTTGCAAGTGCAAGTGATTCGTGCATATTGCCTGTGCCTGGCTCCTAGGCTCTTTCTTCTTCCATATGCTCACCTTTGCCATTATTGAATGGAATGGGATTCCAGACCCTTTACCCTCCTGGGGCAGCTGTGGATTGAATGAACAGACTCTGTTCCTCCACCTAGGTAGTTTGTTTGACGTGATATCCACTTCTCCCATTACTGTGGTTTCATGTCCTAGTCTTGTTGTTGCTTTCTTTCAAGGTCCTTTGTGTGCTGTCCAGTGAAAAGAAAGACCTGTATGATGGCATAAAACAATACCTGTGTGTCAATTGTCCGACCCCAAGCCAGTGTGTCATGGCACGGACCTTAGACAAACCCCAGACGCTGATGACCATTGCGACAAAGATTGCCCAGCAGATGAACTGCAAGATGGGAGGAGCCCTCTGGAAGGTGGAGACAGGAGTACGTTGGATTTCATTGCCTTCTCTTTATTTCACTTGTGTTCAGTGGAATTTAAGACTCAACCATCTTAAACGCAATTGCTTAATTGTGCTTCTATTGTGTTCTAACTCAATGTCTGACCTTTTTAAAAAAATTTCAGTTACAGAATGCGATGTTCATTGGTATCGACTGTTTCCATGATATTGTAAATCGGCGGAAGTCAATTGCAGGCTTCGTGTCCAGCAGCAATCAAGAATTGACGCAGTGAGTGGGCGTCGGCAGACCTTGTGTACATGGCAACTAGCTGTAGACCAAACAGGAGAGGTGGGCCTAACTAATGTTTGTTGACAAGGGCCATGGACAGGGTATTCTCTTCCTCTTCTGGCAAAGTTATGCTCCAAATACATTTGATGTGGAAGGATCTATATCATTTTTCTGTTGCTGCTTAACAGATGATGACAAACATGGCAGCTTAAGAGGACACTCCTGTGTCTGCACGTAGGTCTGTCAGGCAGCCATCAGGTTGGCCATGTTGGCCAAACCACATTCTCCTCTGGAGGCTTGAGGTCCTATTGCAAGTGCACATACTTGTGGTAGAATCTTTTTGTTTGTTTTGTTTTGTTTTTGTTTTTGGTAGATGAAGGACAGAGGTCCTCATTTCCTTGCTGGCTGCGAGCTACAGGCCTGTCTCAGCTCCTGGAACTTCATCCATATTCCTTCTTGAATGCCCTGCTCCCCCAGAGCACACAGTCCTCATTCCGCTTCAAATCTCTCTTCCCCCTTCTGCTATCTTGCTTTTTCAGGGGGTTATGAAATTAGATAAGGTCCATCTGGAAAATTTCCCCTAAAGCCAACTGTGACATAGGACCTAATCACAGGGACGATACAATAGTCACAGATTCCAAGCGTTAGATTTCTGCTCACTAGGGACTCTGACGATCAGTGAGTCTCCCCATTAACACATATGGGGAAGGACTCAGGCCCCACATGGGGAAGACAGACCTAGGAATACAATCAGAAGCCTATAGGTACAGGATCTGCTCTTCACAGATCTATATGTAATGGATCTGCCAAAGAAGATATGCTTCCATATCTCATGTTTCTCCCTTGCTCCAGGGATACTTTTGTTTTCTGTGCTTAGAGTAGAACCTACCTTCAAAGGAGTTTGCACATTCTTCAGTTTAGTTTCTTGAGCATTAGCATGTGTATGACCATCACCAATCACTGTTATGCTTCCTGAGGATTGTGGCCCCCTAGGTAGAATTACAGAGTATTCTTTAAGGGGGTCCATTTTTATTTTCATGAATGGCATCAATTATTCCAGTCTAGTTCCAGTTCTAGTTTAATATAATATTGGTTTGCAAAAAAAAAAAATATTGGTTTGCTTTTTTGGTGGGAGGGCATGTGGAAAATAATGTTTCAATCATGGAAAGAAATTAAGCTCTCATTCAGTTCATTTTTTAATTTTTAATTCTTTTAAATTGGAGTTCAATTTGCCAACATATAACACCCAGTGCTCATCCCGCCGAGTGTCCCCTCAGTGCCCATCACCCAGTCACCCCAACCCCCACCCACCTCCCTTTCCACTACCCCTTGTTTCCCAGAGTTAGGTGTCTCTCATGTTTTGTCACCCTCACTGAGATTTTCACTCATTTTCTCTCCTTTCCCTTTATTCCCTTTCATTAACTTTTATATTCCCCCAAATGATTTCATTCAGTTCATAAATAATTTTGAACCCTTGCTTTTTTTTTATGGTGAAAAAATTTATATTTAGATTTATAGTCGGCTGGACTCAGTTTAGATGATCCCAATTTTGTTGGCAACATCCAAAGCTCATAATCAGGAGCCAGTCAAACATATGCTTTCTTCTCTCCATCAGGCCTGATCAAGGTGTTGGCCTTCGCCACATCAATGTCATAGAGCTTCTTTACAGCCTGTTTTATCTGGTGCTTATTGGCCTTGACATCCACAATGAGCACAAGTGTATTGTTGTCTTCTATTTCTTCATGGCTGACTCAGTAGTTAAGGGGAACTTGATGGCATAGTGATCAAGCTTGTTTCTCCTGGGGGCTCTCTTTCGAGGATATTTGGGCTGCCTCGGAGACACGGGGTCTTGGGTCATCGGAATGTAGGTGACGTGCGGATCTTTTTTTTTTTTTTTTTTTTTTGGTGACTGCACACCTTTCAGCACCGCTTTCTTAGCTTTCAAAGCCTTTGCTTTGGCTTCAGCTTTGGGAGGGGCAGGGGCTTCCTTCTTCGCCTTCGGCGCCATCTTCATGAAAGGGCGAACCCTTGCTTTTTGGCACATTTCCACTGCTCTGTTCTCAGCATATGAACATACCATGATTTCATCTTGTAGACTGTAAATTCTGGAAAAGAAGCAGACAAATGTATTATATCATGTCAGGTCATTGCAATACTTTGAAGCAATTAAAAAAACGGGATAGAAACTTGAGACTGATATTGCTTGATCTGTTGGGAAGTGGTCAAGTAAAAATTACTACTCCAAAGCAGATGGTTCCCATAAAGCATGATTATGGATGAACCATTTTTTTAAGACCTCAGCTTAGAAGCGGGAATCTCCAGGAACACTGGCTATTTATTTTGGATGTCCACCATGAGACGGCAGTAGTCCTGCACATTGAAAGTGCGTGTAATTTGTACCAATGTTAGTGAATGCTTCCATTCCATATTCCTATTTGTGTGCATTCACAATTTTAATAAATGCCTAGGGTACTAGAAGAGACCAATGCTTCGATCTCTGCAGAGGCATCAAAGAATGGATTCCTGATTGGATCTTCAGCTACCCATAGTGACGCCCCCCCCCCCTCCACCAGAGGTCCTAGATTAACTCAGGATGAAAAATAATGGAATTTTAAGACTCATATCTCAAACTGACAGCTTATTTTTCTCCAAACAAGGTGGTTCTCTCAGTGCATTTTCCAGGAATCGGGGCAGGAGCTTGTGAACGGGCTGAAAACCTGCTTGGAAGGTTAGTGTCCCATCAAGATTGGTGTGCCTGACTCCATCTGGGTAGTTGTCTGCCAGCGGACACACTGGCCCCCCAGAGACGTCTGGCAATGCCTAGAGATGTGCTCCATTGTAACAGCTGGGATGGAGGTGCTACTGGCCTCCAACTAGCGGGTAGAGGCCAGGCATGCTACAGAAGACAGCAACACCCATTCTGCCCCACAAAGAATTATCTGGCTCAGAATTTCTGGAGTGGTGCTGTTGAGAAATACAGAGCTCATGTGAAGACCAAAAAGCAGTGAATGTGTCCTGGAGGCTACAGGATTGAATGAACATGAACCTAGAAGCTGTTACAAATAGCAGTGGCCAGTTGGTTCTGAGTTACGGCTTCTTCACCCGTGTTTCTGGTTTCCTTCCAGCTGCCCTGAAGCTCTGGTGTAAACATAATCAGTTTCTACCACAAGCTATCATTGTGTATCGGGATGGAGTTGGGGATGGTCAGCTTCAAGCACTGATGGATCATGAAGTCCCACAGATGGAGTCCTCCTTAAGATCTGTGTACCCTAAAGACTCTGGGTATATAAATTGTAAAGTGCAGATTTTGTAAACTCTACATTTCGGTCTTTGAAAGGAATATCACAATTATGATATGTGAATTAAGAGAGCATGGCACAGAGGGCATCAGCTGCTGGATGGGGAATTTATTCTTTGACTTTCTGGTCTACACCCAAGTCAGAGGACAGAGCAGAACTAGAACATTCCTGTTTGTGTCCTCCCCAGGTAACCCCTAAGAACCTGTTCCTTTTTTCTAATCTCCCTGCAAGCCTTGATGTAGGAGGGCTTGTTAAGCTCAGGTACTTATTAAAATCCATAAACGCAGCCTGGTGATGGTTTGTGTTTAGGCAACTTCTTTATTCTGGAGTTTTGTAGGTCCTAGGGCTGGGGAATGCCTCTCCTCTGCCTCCTCTGCTTGTCACTGGGGCCTGGTTCCCACCACAGATAGGAGCAGCCCCAACCTTGTGAGGAAGTTCCTCCCCCTAAGATATGAGTGGCTGTGAATAGAATCCTCTCTTACTGCTTAGGTCAGGCTCATGGAGCTAGGACAGTAAAGTTGGTGTGTGGGGGGACTATACCTTCCGCAGATTCTTCTTAAGGAATCCTGTGTGTGTGGTGCTTCAAGTAGTTTGCGTGATCCTAAATAAAGCTGACTTTATTTGAAAAACAAACTTGAATTTTGGGGAATGACAGGTTTCATGGACTAACCTCCTGACTCAGTTGGATTAGGCCTGTTAAAAAAAAAAAAATCAAATTTCAGATGGATGGAAGAAAGCGGAATAGAGGTCCTCATGTCAGCTGGTCCCCCGAAATTAGCTACATAACTATCAAGCCATCCTGAACACCAAGGAAATCAAGCCGAGTTGTAAGCAAGAATGGCTGAGTCTACAAATAGAAAAGTGAAAAAATGAAGCGGAGTGTGGAGAAGTAAAAGGGAAAGGGATATATTAGAGGATAATGGGTGGGGTGGGGGAGGGAGCACGTGTAAGCCAACTTTAGGAAAGTGAAAGTGCCCTCCGGTTCAAATGTGGGCCCTTAGAAGTGTGCTCCTCTAGAGATGTCCCTGCCTGAAAGGGACTCATTGGTGAAAGGGTGCAGAACCACAGGTCAGTGCGGGGGGGTCGGGGGGTCTCAATACTCCTGGAGGCCAGAAAGCACCCAGGTGCCTGAGCCAGCAGAGTTCCCAAGTACTGGTTCAGATGAGCAAGCCTGCGAGAATGTTCAGTTTGTGGTGCCATCAACCATGATCCCCCGCCGGGCCAGGTGACCCCCATCCACATTGGGTCCATACAAGGGCCTGGAACACAGCCTCTACCTTCCTCTGGGAGAGGCAGAGTGGGTCAGCATTGGCCCGGTTGAATGTTCTCCTTGGGGGGGGCCAGCAACCACAGAAAGGGACACACCTCCCGTTCCTGCAGGAAGAGGGGGGGAGGGCAAGAGCGGCAAAGACTGCCTGAGGAAACCTAAACATTGCACATTTCCGCGTTACCCAGGTCCCCTAGGGGAGAATTGGAGTAGGCAGGCACCATCGGAGTCTGCAGATTGGTCAATCACCACATCGCTCATCTCCGGGGCCGGAGATCGGGTGTGGTCTTTTTGCCTCTCACCCCTCAAAAAGACATGAAAGGTTTCAGGGAACAAAACCCTCACAGAGCAAACAGCCTGGCCCCCTGACAAGGTCGGTGCAACACCACCCAGGCACACACACCTGAGAATCTGTGCAGCAGGCCCTTCCTGGGAGGATCAGCTGGAAGGACAGGTGACCAGCACTATTCCTGACCAAACAGAAGTGGAACCTCCAGCACTGGGGAACATAGCACAGCAACTGAAGGTTTTCCTTGTATGATTCGGTTTTCTTTCAAGATACAGTCATCCTCTGTTTTTTCCTTTATTCTCATCTCACCTAGTTTCTTGTTTTATCAAGTCTTCTTTTTGAAATCTTTCCTTTAAAATTAAAAAAAAATACAAAAAAATTTCCCCTTTAAGAAGAAGTTCAGTGGAACAATCCACAAAAACAAGGACTGAATAGATATCATGATGACCCTAAACTCATATCTCTCAATAGTAACTCTGAATGTGAACGGGCTTAATGACCCCATCAAAAGGCGCAGGGTTTCAGACTGGATAAAAAAGCAGAACCCATCTATTTGCTGTCTACAAGAGACTCATTTTAGACAGAAGGACACCTACAGCCTGAAAATAAAAGGTTGGAGAACCATTTACCATTCAAATGGTCCTCAAAAGAAAGCAGGGGTAGCCATCCTTATGTCAGATAAACTAAAATTTACCCCGAAGACTGTAGTGAGAGATGAAGAGGGACACTATATCATACTTAAAGGATCTATCCAAAAAGAGGACTTAACAATCCTCAATATATATGCCCCGAATGTGGGAGCTGCCAAATATATAAATCAATTAATAACCAAAGTGAAGAAATACTTAGATAATAATACACTTATACTTGGTGACGTCAATCTAGCTCTTTCTACCCTCGATAGGTCTTCTAAGCACAACATCTCCAAAGAAACGAGAGCTTTAAAAGATACACTGGACCAGATGGATTTCACAGATATCTACAGAACTTTACATCCAAACTCAACTGAATACACATTCTTCTCAAGTGCACACGGAACTTTCTCCAGAATAGACCACATACTGGGTCACAAATCGGGTCTGAACCAATACCAAAAGATTGGGATCGTCCCCTGCATATTCTCAGACCATAATGCCTTGAAATTAGAACTAAATCACAACAAGAAGTTTGGAAGGACCTCAAACACGTGGAGGTTAAGGACCATCCTGCTAAAAGATGAAAGGGTCAACCAGGAAATTAAGGAAAAATTAAAAAGATTCATGGAAACTAATGAGAATGAAGACACAACCATTCAAAATCTTTGGGATGCAGCAAAAGCAGTCCTAAGGGGGAAATACATCACAATACAAGCATCCATTCAAAAACTGGAAAGAACTCAAATACAAAAGCTAACCTTACACATAAAGGAGCTAGAGAAAAAACAGCAAATAGATCCTACACCCAGGAAAAGAAGAGAGTTAGTAAAGATTCGAGCAGAACTCAACGAAATCGAGACCAGAAGAACTGTGGAACAGATCAACAGAACCAGGAGTTGGTTCTTTGAAAGAATTAATAAGATAGATAAACCATTAGCCAGCCTTATTAAAAAGAAGAGAGAGAAGACTCAAATTAATAAAATCAGGAATGAGAAAGGAGAGATCACTACCAACACCAAGGAAATACAAACGATTTTAAAAATATATTATGAACAGCTATACGCCAATAAATTAGGCAATCTAGAAGAAATGGACGCATTCCTGGAAGGCCACAAACTACCAAAACTGGAACAGGAAGAAATAGAAAACCTGAACAGGCCAATAACCAGGGAGGAAATTGAAGCAGTCATCAAAAACCTCCCAAGACACAAGAGTCCAGGGCCAGATGCCTTCCCAGGGGAATTCTATCAAACGTTTAAAGAAGAAACCATACCTATTCTCCTAAAGCTGTTTGGAAAGATAGAAAGAGATGGAGTACTTCCAAATTTGTTCTATGAGTCCAGCATCACCTTAATTCCAAAATGAGACAAAGACCCCACCAAAAAGGAGAATTACAGACCAATATCCCTGATGAACATGGATGCAAAAATTCTCAACAAGATACTAGCCAATAGGATCCAATAGTACATTAAGAAAATTATTCACCATGACCAAGTAGGATTTATCCCTGGGACACAAGGCTGGTTCAACACCCGTAAAACAATCAATGTGATTCATCATATCAGCAAGAGAAAAAGCAAGAACCATGTGATCCTCTCACTGGATGCAGAGAAAGCATTTGACAAAATACAGCATCCATTCCTGATCAAAACTCTTCAGAGTGTAGGGATAGAGGGAACATTCCTCAACATCTTAAAAGCCATCTACAAAAAGCCAATAGCAAATATCATTCTCAATGGGGAAGCACTGGGAGCCTTTCCCTTAAGATCAGGAACAAGACAGGGATGTCCACTCTCCCCACTGCTATTCGACATAGTACTGGAAGTCCTAGCCTCAGCAATCAGACAACAAAAAGACATTAAAGGCATTCAAATTGGCAAAGAAGAAGTCAAACTCTCCGTCTTCGCCGATGACATGATACTCTACATAGAAAACCCAAAAGTCTCCACCCCAAGATTGCTAGAACTCATACAGCAATTTGGTAGCATGGCAGGATACAAAATCAATGCCCAGAAATCAGGGGCATTTCTATACACTAACAATGAGACTGAAGAAAGAGAAATAAAGGAGTCAATCCCATTTACAATTGCACCGAAAAGCATAGGATACCTAGGAATAAACCTAACCAAAGAGGTAAAGGATCTATACCCTAAAAACTATAGAACACTTCTGAAAGAAATTGAGGAAGACACAAAGAGATGGAAAAATATTCCATGCTCATGGATTGGCAAAATTAATATTGTGAAAATGTGAGTGTTACCCAGGGCAATATACACGTTTAATGCAATCCCTATCAAAATACCATGGCTTTCTTCAGAGAGTTAGAACAAATTATTTTAAAATTTGTGTGGAATCAGAAAAGACCCCGAATAGCCAGGGGAATTTTAAAAAAGAAAACCATATCTGGGGGCATCACAATGCCAGATTTCAGGTTGTACTACAAAGCTGTGGTCATCAAGACAGTGTGGTACTGGCACAAAAACGGACACATAGATCAATGGAACAGAATAGAGAACCCAGAAGTGGACCCCCAACTTTATGGTCAACTAATATTTGATAAAGGAGGAAAGACTATCCATTGGAAGAAAGACAGTCTCTTCAATAAATGGTGCTGGGAAAATTGGACATCCACATGCAGAAGAATGAAACTAGACCACTCTCTTTCACCACACACAAAGATAAACTCAAAATGGATGAAAGATCTAAATGTGAGACAAGATTCCATCAAAATCCTAGAGGAGAACACAGGCAACACCCTTTGTGAACTCGGCCACAGTAACTTCTTGCAAGATACATCCACGAAGGCAAAAGAAAGAAAAGCAAAAATAAACTATTGGGACTTCATCAAGATAAGAAGCTTTTGCACAGCAAAGGATACAGTCAACAAAACTAAAAGACAACCTACAGAATGGGAGAAGATATTTGCAAATGACGTTTCAGATAAAGGGCTAGTTTCCAAGATCTATAAAGAACTTATTAAACTCAACACCAAAGAAACAAACAATCCAATCATGAAATGGGCAAAAGACATGAACAGAAATCTCACAGAGGAAGACATAGACATGGCCAACAAGCACAGGAGAAAATGCTCAGCATCACTTGCCATCAGGGAAATACAAATCAAAACCACAATGAGATACCACCTCACACCAGTGAGAATGGGGAAAATCAACAAGGCAGGAAACCACAAATGTTGGAGAGGATGCGGAGAAAAGGGAACCCTCTTACACTGTTGGTGGGAATGTGAACTGGTGCAGCCACTCTGGAAAACTGTGTGGAGTTTCCTCAAAGAGTTAAAAATAGATCTTCCCTACGACCCAGCAATTGCAGTGTTGGGGATTTACCCCCAAAGATACAGATGCAATGAAACGCCGGGACACCTGCACCCCATTGTTTATAGCAGCAATGGCCACAATAGCCAAACTGTGGAAGGAGCCTCGGTGTCCATCCAAAGATGAGTGGATAAAGAAGATGTGGTTTATGTACACAATGGAATATTACTCAGCCATTAGAAACGACAAATACCCACCATTTGCTTCAACGTGGATGGAACTGGAGGGTATTATGCTGAGTGAAGTAAGTCAGTCGGAGAAGGACAATCATTATATGTTCTCATTCATTTGGGGAATATAAATAATAGTGAAAGGGAATATAAGGGAAGGGAGAAAATGTGTGGGAAATATCAGAAAGGGAGACAGAACGTAAAGACTGCTAAGTCTGGGAAACGAACTAGGGGTGGTAGAAGGGGAGGAGGGCGGGGGGTGGGAGTGAATGGGTGATGGGCACTGGGGGTTATTCTGTATGTTGGTAAATTGAACACCAATAAAAAATTTAAAAAAATACAAAAAAAAGAAATCTTTCCTTTTTTAACTTTTATATTTTATTTATTTATTTATTTATTTATTTATTTATTTATTTATTTTAACTTTTATATTTTAATGATGTATTTTATTAAAAAGATTTTATTTATTTATTCATGAGAGACACAGAGAGAGAGGCAGAGACACAGGCAGAGGGAGAAGCGGGCTCCATGCAGGGAGCTTGATGTGGGACTTGATCCTGGGACTCCAGGATCACACCCTGGGCCAAAGGCAGGCACCAAACCGCTGAGCCACCCAGGCGCCCCTAATGATATACTTTAATATTACTTGAGAAATGGACAGAGCAAAGGGGCAGACGTTTCTCAAAAGAGGACCTACACGTGGCCAAAAGGCACGGGAAAGAATGCTCCACAACACCTGTGAACAGGAAAATACAAATCAAAAGCACAATGAGGTACCACGTTACACTGGTGAGAATGGCTAAATTTAACAACTAACGTTGGCAAGGATGTGGAGAAAGGGGAACCTTCCGGCACTGCTGATGGGAAGGAAACTGGAGCAGCCACTCTGGAAAACAGTGCGAGGGTCCTCAGGCAGCTTAAAATAGAGTTTGTGATACAAACTCTACTTATCTATCTAACACTTTGTGATACAAAGTGTCTCCTCTCAAATACCACCCTTGTCTCCTCAGATGCACCCCGGTCTACAGAGCAGAAGTTGGTTGCTGTGCAGCTGCATTCACTTTGAAAGCATTATGAGGATACCCGTTGCCATGGTGACGGGAAACACCTCTGCCTTTCTTCCCACCTGTCACTCTTTGAGCTGAGTGAGTGGGAAGTGAGTAGGTGCTCAGCTCTCTACCTGGCGTCGTGACAATGGGCAATCTCAATTCTTTACACTGCCATGGTATGTTCCTAAAGATCTTCTGAATGCTCTTGGCTACCAACTGGATGGTTAACTCTTTCTCTGACTATATTTCTCATTGTTTAGAGTTTCCTCTCCCCAAATTGTCATGCAGTTATACGTACGCGTTTTCGTTTGTTCTATTGCTCCATTTCTGTTTTTCGTTATTCTACCAAACTAACTGCCTTGAATATTGTGCCTCCGTTTTGAAAAAATGTCTTACTCCCTATTATATCCTGCAGCCCTCATTTGTCATCACAAAGGACCTCACAGGGGGAAATATGGCCACGTCTATTTTCAGGTTTTGTTAGTGTCCAAAATTACACATTCAAAGTATTCATTTCAGAAATTAAGTGTGAATCCAGAAAGGTTGATATGGAGGATACTTGTCATTGTTTATCAGTGCTTTACAATGTCTTCCTTGCGTTTTTTCCCAAAATGGGGATCGAGTTCCATATTTGCCGGGGCACGTTGCTACCTTCATCTGAATGGTTGCCCAAAAGTCAGCCTGTGAATATGAATGTCTCTGATTCCATTTATGCCCCAAACACACATTTCCTGTCACCCTTTGGGCATTTTCCAAAATTACACTTCATAGAGATAT
Source organism: Urocyon cinereoargenteus (assembly GCA_032313775.1). NCBI lineage: Eukaryota > Metazoa > Chordata > Mammalia > Carnivora > Canidae > Urocyon > Urocyon cinereoargenteus. The sequence continues at coordinate 62,897 of JAVLSZ010000277.1, read as the reverse complement.
CAGTTTTATGCTATCCCTCATCCCATTCCTCCCCTCTTAAGGTGTAAGCATGGTGAATATATGATATTATTCTCAGGTGTGCAACAAACAGCCAGTCTTTCTATTTGCGTGGATAATTGGTTAATAAACTAATGACTGAGAGATAACCATGTAAACACTTATTCTCAAAGAAAAATAGGTGATGCACACACTTGAGTAGAGAAAATAAATTTTACAGATGTGGAGAATGGGAAGCATTTGCACCTAGGAATGTCGCTTGAAAACAGAGACTTCATTAGAGTTGTTTTCATATAACGTCTTACTCAGTTCTCCTAAACTGCCCTCCAGAACTCTGTCCAAAAGCTAAGCTGTGGTTTATCTGAGGACATGCCAAGGGTCACCAGGCACTGTTTTGAGGCACGTATATTAGTGTGGAGGAATAATTCATGCACAGTGACCTTGTCTCACTCATTTTAAAACACAAGAGTTGATACTAGTGACTCTACTTTCCTGCACACTACTATGCATCACATTTGATGTGCTGATCATGACTCAGGAATTGGAACGTCATGCAGGATAGTCAGGATAGATCAAGGGTCCCAAGAGTATATTCGGGGAGGAAGCAAATAGCTTTTTTTTTTTTTCAAGGCCTCTAATTCTGTGAATACTAAATGGTGTTAAGGTAAAATACTTGTATTTAGGCAAAGCCAGTTTGCATTACAAGGCAATGGTCTGGGAAGTCAGATTCCCAGGGTTCAATCCAGCTCTGGAACTTGGGAAATGTGAGATGTCAGACAGGATATTTAGCTTCTACTTAACCTTCCTGATCACTATCCATACCTTTATTCATTCAATGCTCATCAAACACATATGTGATGTTTTGTTGACACTCCCTCCTCCCCCGGTGGGGAAACAGAGACACAGTGATGAAGTTCATGAACTCCGAATTAAGGAGCCAGGATATGAATCCAAGCTTAGAGTCCCAAAACTCATATTCTACTTAGTGTTAAACTGCAATGATGACTCAGGCATGGAGTCATTGGTTACTGTGCAAAGGAGCTTTAGCGTCTGTGTATGTCAGGAAGGACCTGTGCCAAGGGAAATCCCAGCACTTTCTACCATTATGAGGTCACCTCCATGGTTACAGAGCCCAGGGAAGCTCTTGAGCCGTAGTGGTACAGATCTTGCCATAGTCACTAATAGGAAAAAGACATAGGAGGCTGGTCAGTTCCAAGTCATAGTTCTGGTCAGTTAAAGCATGATTATGGTCAGCTTAAAGCTATGATAGTGGTAGGTGCAAAGCCATGGTTGTGGTCGGTTTGCAGATTCTGAGGGTTTGGAGGCACCATTAGATAACCTGGTCGAAGTCTGTCAGTGCTGAGCACGTGACCTCGATCCGCTGAGAATCGAGGACTTTCTTTCATGGTATGTGATGCATTGTCTGTATGATGAGCGCTAGTAATGGTGAAATGAGAGCCTACCCCGGGGACAATGAAGATCAGACTCAAGGGCCAGGTTATGGTTAGCTTGGTATCCATTCCCTGCTCATTGCCATTTGCTTGTACAGCCGAGATACAGAGCTGACCAGTGACTGACCATCAGTGTCATGGCATGGTCTGACCTCAGGCCATGGCACACATACAATAAGAATTGGAAGCAGAGTGGAGACTGCCCGGCTGGCTCATTAGTGGAGAATGCGACTCTTGATCTAGAGTCGTGTGTCTAGTCTATGTTGGGCATGCAGCCTTCTTAAGGAAAAAAAAAAAGATGAGACACATGTGGTAGTATGTCTGATAACACATTCACCCTGAGGCCTGTTAAAACATGCCTGAATGTCATGAATTCACAATAACTGTTCAACATGTTTGGTCAGTTGAAGAGAAGAAGCTACTTCTTGGCAGAGCCCTCATGGAACAGTATGTTTGGAAAATCCTGGGTTCTGAGTCAGCTTGGGAGAAGTCCACTGGTCACTGAGGGCGAGTCCACTGGTGCCCAGGAAGGCTTCATGGGAACCAGATGGCAGTGTGAGCGCTGGGGGAGGATGACCACAGTTGGGCTTCCCGTTGCCATTTCCAAGAGCTTGACTTGGGGACAACTGCTTTGTGTTTTGGGTCAGGGATTGAAACCGGGAGGTGGATGGCTGCGTTAGGATGTGAACTTTACTCTTGGCTCAGGCAGTCCCCTTGTTGTGGAATGTCTTGCACAGGGAACTTAGGGCAGGAGGATTTGAGAAAGAGACTGAGGCAGCCCTTGGTTCAGGGGTTCAGAGCATGATCTCCGGGACCCTAGGCAGATCTCAAGTGTTCAGGGACCCCTCTCCCCAGGGAACCAACTCACGTCCTGTCTCGGACCCCTTCCTCATCAGTATTGTAACTTTTGGCAAGTTGTCAACACTATTCACTGCGTTCTCAATGACTATGTTGTTCTGTTTTGAATATTGTCTCATCAAAAGAAAGGTATGTCCCCACACAGTGTCTGCTAGGGAATTTCTTGTTGTTCTTTGACAGTAAGTGCATTTGATATCCTCTAATCTCTTCCTGATTTCAAGCATATAATACAGCGTTGCTTATGACAGGCCCTTGGTTGCAGATAGAATTCCAGAACACATTGAATTTGTATCGTTGAAGCTTTCTATCTGACCAGCAACATTTCCCCCTTTGTCCCTCCTTCTAGCTCCTATTCTCTTTCCTGATGCTGTGTGTTGACTGTGCCAGGTGCACATATAAGTGCCATCATGCAGTATTTGATTTACATGGCCATGCATGTCTTCACAATTCTTGAGATTTCCTTCCTCTTAACTTGCGATAATATTTCATTGTAGAGATAGACTAATCTTTTTATCCTTTTCTTCATCAATGGACATGAAATTGTTTCTTTTTCCTTGGGTGTCCTGAAAGGTGCTGCAGACACTGCACAGAATCTCTGCGATATTCAGCTTTCAATATTTTCTGAACTATTTGCCAAAACTCAGATTGCTAGAATATACGTCAGACCTTTTTAAATACTTGGAGAGGTGAGACTCCATATTGTGTTTCATTGTGAATTTCTCAGTTTATATTCTCAGTCAGGAACCTTAAGCATATGGCAACTCCAGGCCTTTCTGAACAGCATGCTGACTCAGGTTTCTCTGGAAGGCAAATGACCAGTAATAAGATCAAAGTTTGACCTCTGATAAGGTTATCACTCATTTTCAATGCTCTTCTAACAGATGCACCAGTTCACATTCCCACCTACACTGCAAGAGGGTTCCCCTTTGTCCGCATCCTCTCCAACATTTGTGGTTTCCTGTCTTGTGACTTTTCCCCATTCTCACTGGTGTCAGGTGGTATCTCAAGAGGGTTTGGATCTGTAGTTCCCTGATGGCCACCGATGCGGGGCATGTTCTCATGTGATTGTTGGCTGTGTCTCTGTCTTCACTGTGAAATGTCTGTGGGTGTCTTTTGGCGGTTTCACGATCGGATTGTTTGTTTCTTTCTCTTGAGTTGAATACGTGCTTTATAGATCTTGGACACTAGACCTTTGTCTGAGAGGTTGTTTGCAAGTATCTTCTCCTGTTCTGTAGGTTGTCCTTTACTTTTGTGGACTGTTTCTTTTGCTGTGCAGAAGCGTTCGATCTGGGTGAAGTCACAATAATTCCTTGTTGCTTTGGTTTCTCTGCCTTCGCGGATGTCTCTTGAGAGACGTTGCTGTGGCCGAGTTGTAAAGTCCATGGTATTTCGATAGGGATTGCATGAAATGTGTAAATAGCCTTGGGTAGCATGGACATTTTCACAATATTAATTCTTCCTATCCGTGAGCATGGAACATTTTTCCTTCTCTTTATGCCTTCCTCGATTTCTTTCAGGAACGTTCTATGGTGTTTAGAGTAGAGATTCTTTACCTCTTTGGTAAGGTTTATTCCTAGATAGCTTACGCTTTTGGGTGCAATTGTAAATGGGATTGACTCCTTAATTTTCGAGGCTCCTCTAACAACAACCTGTCAGTCAACAGCTCTTTCTATGTCCATTTATTTTCCAGGATCTGCTGGGGAAACACCACCACCAGAACCCAGCAGACAACCTGGGGACACGTTGGCTGGAACACCAGAGAAAATATTTGCCATCGTCCAGAACAGAAACCTTCATTCGGTGGAAGAGATCCCAGAGGGTACGATGAAAATTGATTCATTTAAATAGCCTCAAGAAATCTTGTCCTAGGGGCACCTGAGTGTTTTTGTCAGCTAAGTTTCTGCCTCCTGGTTTTCAGCTCTGGTCATGACATCAAGGTCATCAGATTCACCCATATTCAGCATGGAGCTTGCTTCGTATTCTCTCTTCCTTTCCCTTTGCCTGTCGCCTCCTTACACTTACTCTTCTGTTCTCTCCACACACACACAACAGAATCATTATTCAGTTTTGCTCGGGGTGCCATTGTAAAGACAAACCTCCTAAGCTGTATTCTTTATGTTTCATGTGTCCACATCTTAATTTAAAAGGTCAGTCATTAGTTTGTGGCCAAAATAGTGAAATCGCATTGAGAACTCTAATTTGGTCAGATTTAATGGGAGGGGTTGTGAAGTTAATATTTGGACATACTAGTCCGTGTTAAATAGTAGCAAAATGTTTTCCGTTTTTACATTTTTTTTAATTGGAGTTTAATTTTCTAGCATATAGCATAACACCCCGTGCTCATCCCACCAAGTGCCCCTATCAGTGCCCATCACCTGGTCTCCCCAACCGCCCACCCACCTCCCCTTCCACTACCCCTTGCTCTATTCCCAGAGATCGCTATTTGGTATTTTCCCTCATTTTCTCCATTTACTTAATTCCCTTTCACTAGTTTTTATATTCCCCAAATGAATGAGACCATATCTAGTTTGTGTTTTCCAATGGACTTACTTCACTCATCATAAGTCCGTCCAGGTCCGTCCACGTCGGAGCAAATGCTGGGTATTTGTCGTCACTGGTGGCTGAGTAATATTCCATTTTAGCCATGGACCACTTCTTCTTTATCCATTCATCTTTCGATGGACCCCGAGGCTCCTTCCACAGTTTGGCTATTGTGGACTTTGCTGCGATAAACATCGGGGTGCAGGTGTCCCCGCATTCCACCACATCAGCACCTTTGGGGTAAATCCCCAGCAGTGCAATTGCTGGGCCGTAGGGAAGATCTGTTTTTAACTCTTTGAGGAAGCTCCACACAGTTTTCCAGAGTGGCTACACCGGTTCACATTCCCACCTATACTGCAAGAGGGCTCCCCTTTGTCCGCATTCTCTCTAACATTTCTTTTTTCCTGTCTTATGACTTTTCCCCATTCCCACTGGTGTGAGGTGGTATCTCATGGGGCTTTGGATCGGTAGTTCTCTGATGACCAGCGATGCGGGGATGTACTCATGTGCTTTTTGGCCGTGTCTCTGTCTTCCCCTGTGAGATTTCTGTTCGTGTCTTTTGCCCGATTCACGATCGGATTGTTTGTTTCTTTGCTCTTGAGTTGAATATGTTCTTTATATCTCTTGGACACTAGCCCTTTGTCTGAGACGTCGTTTGCAAGTATCTTCTCCCGTTCTGTAGGTTGTCTTTTACTTTTGTGGACTCTTTCTTTTGCTGTGCAGAAGCTTTCGATCTGGGTGAAGTCCCAATAATTCCTTGTTGCATTGGTTTCTCTGCCTTCGCGGATGTATCTTGCGACACTTGCTGTGGCCAAGTTGAAAAAGGGTGTTGCCTGTGTTCGCCTCTAGGATTTGGATGGATTCTTGTCTCACATTTAGTTCTTTCATCCTTTTTGAGATTATCTTTGTGTGTGGTGTCAGAGAATGGTCTAGGTTCCTTCTTCTGCATGTGGATGTCCAATGTTCCCAGCACCATTGATTGAAGAGAGTATCTTTTTCCAGGGATAGTCTTTCCTGCTTTCTCGAATATTAGTTGACCGTAAAGTTGAGGGTCCACTTCTGGATTCGCTATTCGGTTCCATTCATCTATGGGTCTGTTTTTGTGCCACTACCACACTGTCTTGAAGGCCACGGCTTTGTAGTACAATCTGAAATCTGGCCTTGTGATGCCCCCAGCAGTGGTCTTCGTTTTGAATAGTCCCCTGGCTATTTGGGGTCTTTTCCTGTTCCACACTGATCTTAAGGTGGTTTGTTCCAACTCTCTGAAGAAAGTCCATGGTATTTCGATAGGGATTGCATGAAATGTGTAAATAGCCCTGGGTAGCATGGACATTTTCACAATATTAATTCTTCCTATCCGTGAGCATGGAACATTTTTCCTTCTCTTTATGCCTTCCTCGATTTCTTTCAGGAATGTTCTATGGTGTTTAGAGTAGAGATCCTTTACCTCTTTGGTAAGGTTTATTCCTAGATAGCTTACGCTTTTGGGTGCAATTGTAAATGGGATTGACTCCTTAATTTTCGAGGCTCCTCTAACAACAACCTGTCAGTCAACAGCTCTTTCTATGTCCATTTATTTTCCAGGATCTGCTGGGGAAACACCACCACCAGAACCCAGCAGACAACCTGGGGACACGTTGGCTGGAACACCAGAGAAAATATTTGCCATCGTCCAGAACAGAAACCTTCATTCGGTGGAAGAGATCCCAGAGGGTACGATGAAAATTGATTCATTTAAATAGCCTCAAGAAATCTTGTCCTAGGGGCACCTGAGTGTTTTTGTCAGCTAAGTTTCTCCCTCCTGGTTTTCAGCTCTGGTCATGACATCAAGGTCATCAGATTCACCCCTATTCAGCATGGAGCTTGCTTCGTATTCTCTCTTCCTTTCCCTTTGCCTGTCGCCTCCTTACACTTACTCTTCTGTTCTCTCCACACACACACAACAGAATCATTATTCAGTTTTGCTCGGGGTGCCATTGTAAAGACAAACCTCCTAAGCTGTATTCTTTATGTTTCATGTGTCCACATCTTCATTTAAAAGGTCAGTCATTAGTTTGTGGCCAAAATAGTGAAATCGCATTGAGAACTCTAATTTGGTCAGATTTAATGGGAGGGGTTGTGAAGCTAATATTTGGACATACTAGTCCGTGTTAAATAGTAGCAAAATGTTTTCCGTTTTTACATTTTTTTTAATTGGAGTTTAATTTTCTAGCATATAGCATAACACCCCGTGCTCATCCCACCAAGTGCCCCTATCAGTGCCCATCACCTGGTCTCCCCAACCGCCCACCCACCTCCCCTTCCACTACCCCTTGCTCTATTCCCAGAGATCGCTATTTGGTATTTTCCCTCATTTTCTCCATTTACTTAATTCCCTTTCACTAGTTTTTATATTCCCCAAATGAATGAGACCATATCTAGTTTGTGTTTTCCAATGGACTTACTTCACTCAGCATAAGGCCGTCCAGGTCCGTCCACGTCGGAGCAAATGCTGGGTATTTGTCGTCACTGGTGGCTGAGTAATATTCCATTTTAGCCGTGGACCACTTCTTCTTTATCCATTCATCTTTCGATGGACCCCGAGGCTCTTTCCACAGTTTGGCTATTGTGGACTTTGCTGCGATAAACATCGGGGTGCAGGTGTCCCCGCATTCCACCACATCAGCACCTTTGGGGTAAATCCCCAGCAGTGCAATTGCTGGGCCGTAGGGAAGATCTGTTTTTAACTCCTTGAGGAAGCTCCACACAGTTTTCCAGAGTGGCTACACCGGTTCACATTCCCACCTATACTGCAAGAGGGCTCCCCTTTGTCCGCATTATCTCCAACATTTCTTTTTTCCTGTCTTATGACTTTTCCCCATTCCAACTGGTGTTGAGTTGCTATCTCATGGGGCTTTGGATCTGTAGTTCTCTGATGACCAGCGATGCGGGGATGTACTCATGTGCTTTTTGGCCGTGTCTCTGTCTTCCCCTGTGAGATTTCTGTTCGTGTCTTTTGCCCGTTTCACAATCAGATTGTTTGTTTCTTTGCTCTTGAGTGCATATGTTCTTTATAGATCTTGGACACTAACCCTTTGTCTGAGAGGTCGTTTGCAAGTATCTTCTCCCATTCTGTAGGTTGTCTTTTACTTTTGTGGACTCTTTCTTTTGCTGTGCAGAAGCTTTCGATCTGGGTGAAGTCCCTATAATTCCTTGTTGCTTTGGTTTCTCTGCCTTCGCGGATGTATCTTGCGACACTTGCTGTGGCCAAGTTGAAAAAGGGTGTTGCCTGTGTTCGCCTCTAGGATTTGCATGGATCTTGTCTCACATTTAAATCTTTCATCCTTTTGAGTTTATCTTTGTGTGTGGTGTCAGAGAATGTTCTAGGTTCCTTCTTCTGCATGTGGATGTCCAATGTTCCCAGCACCATTGATTTAGAGAGTATCTTTATCCAGGGATAGTCTTTCCTGCTTTCTCGAATATTAGTTGACCGTAAAGTTGAGGGTCCACTTCTGGATTCGCTATTCGGTTCCATTGATCTATGGGTCTGATTTCGTGCCAAAACCACACTGTCTTGAAGGCCACGGCTTTGTAGTACAATCTGAAATCTGTCCTTGTGATGCCCCCAGCTGTGGTCTTCGTTTTGAATAGGCCCCTGGCTATTTGGGGTCTTTTCCTGTTCCACACTGTTCTTAAGATGGTTGGTTCCTACTCTCTGAAGAATGTCCATGGTAATTCGATAGGGATTGCATGAAATGTGTAACTAGCCCTGGGTAGCTTGGACATTTTCACAATATTAATTCTTCCTATCCGTGAGCATGGAACATTTTTCCTTCTCTTTATGCCTTCATCGATTTCTTTCAGGAACGTCCTGTGGTGTTCAGCGAACAGATCCTTTACGTCTTTGGTTAGGTTGATTCCTAGGTAGCTTATGCTTTTGGGTGCAATTGTAATTGGGATTGACTCCTTAATTTTCGAGGCTCCTCTAACAACAACCTGTCAGTCAACAGCTCTTTCTATGTCCATTTATTTCCCAGGATCTGCTGGGGAAACACCACCACCAGAACCTAGCGGACAACCTGGGGACACGTTCGCAGGAACACGAGAGAAAACATTTTCCAACGTCCGGATCATAAAAGTTCGCCCGGCAGAAGACTTCCCAGAGGGTACCATGAAAATTGATTCATTTAAATAGCCTCAAGAAATCTTGTCCTAGGGGCACCTGAGTGTTTCTGTCACCTAAGTTTCTGCCTCCTAGTTTTCAGCTCTGGTCATGACCTCAAGGTCATCAGATTCACCCATATTCAGCATGGAGTTTGTTTCGTATTCTCTCTTCCTTTCCCTTTGCCTGTCTCCTCCTTACACTTACTCTTCTGTTCTCTCCACACACACACAACAGAATCGTTATTCAGTTTTCTTTGGGGTGCCATTGTAAAGACAAACCTCCTAAGCTGTATTCTTTATGTTTCATGTGTCCACATCTTAATTTAAAAGGTCAGTCATTAGTTTGAGGCCAAAATAGTGAAATCGCATTGAGAACTCTTAATTTGGTCAGATTTAATGGGAGGGGTTGTGAAGCTAACATTTGGACATAGTAGTCCGTGTTAAATATTAGCAAAATGTTTTCTGTTTTTACATTTTTTATTGGAGCTCAGTTTGCCAGCATATAGCATAACACCCAGTGCTCATCCCACCAAGTGCCCCCATCACTGCCCATCACCCAATCGCCTCAACTGCCCGCCCACCTCCCCTTCCACTACCACTTGTTCAGTTCCCAGAGTTCGGTGTGTGTCCTGTTTTGTCACCCTCACTGATATTTTCCCTCATTTTCTCCGTTCCCTTAATTCCCTTTCACTAGTTTTTATATTCCCCAAATGAATGAGACCATATCTAGTTTGTGTTTTCCAATGGACTCATTTCACTCAGCATAAGTCCATCCAGGTCCGTCCACGTCGGAGCAAATGCTGGGTACTTGTTGTCACTCGTGGCTGAGTAATATTCCATTTTAGCCGTGGACCACATCTTCTTTATTCATTCATCTGTCGATGGACCCAGAGGCTCCTTCCACAGTTTGGCTATTGTGGACGTTGCTGCAATAAACATCGGGGTGCGGGTGTCCCCGCATTCCACCGCATCTGTACCTTTGGGGTAAATTCCCAGCAGTGCAATTGCTGGGCCGTAGGGAAGATCTGTTTTTAACTCTTTGAGGAAGCTCCACACAGTTTTCCAGAGTGGCTACACCGGTTCACATTCCCACCTATACTGCAAGAGGGCTCCCCTTTGTCCGCATTCTCTCCACCATTTCTTTTTTCCTGTCTTGTGACTTTTCACCATTCCCACTGGTGTGAGGTGGTATCTCATGGGGCTTTGGATCTGTAGTTCTGTGATGACCAGCGATGCGGGGGATGTTCTCATGTGCTTGTTGGCCGTTGTCTCTGTCTTCCCCAGTGAGATTTCTGTTCGTGTCTTTTGCCCGTTTCACGATCGGATTGTTTGTTTCTTTGCTCTTGAGTTGAATATGTTCTTTATATCTCTTGGACACTAACCCTTTGTCTGAGAGGTCGTTTGCAAATACCTTCCCCGTTCTGTAGGTTGTCCTTTACTTTTGTGGACTCTTCATTTGCTGTGCAGAAGCTTTCGATCTGGGTGAAGTCCCAATAATTCCTTGTTGCTTTGGTTTCTCTGCCTTCGCGGATGTATCTTGCGAGACTTGCTGTGGCCAAGTTGAAAAAGGGTGTTGCCTGTGTTCGCCTCTAGGATTTGCATGGATCTTGTCTCACATTTAAATCTTTCATCCTTTTGAGTTTATCTTTGTGTGTGGTGTCAGAGAATGTTCTAGGTTCCTTCTTCTGCATGTGGATGTCCAATGTTCCCAGCACCATTGATTTAGAGAGTATCTTTATCCAGGGATAGTCTTTCCTGCTTTCTCGAATATTAGTTGACTGTAAAGTTGAGGGTCCACTTCTGGATTCGCTATTCAGTTCCATTGATCTATGGGTCTGATTTTGTGCCAAAACCACACTGTCTTGAAGGCCACGGCTTTGTAGTACAATCTGAAATCTGTCCTTGTGATGCCCCCAGCTCTGGTTTTCGTTTTGAATGGTCCCCTGGCTATTTGGGGTCTTTTCCTGTTATACACTGATCTTAAGATGGTTGGTTCCTACTCCCTGAAGAAAGTCCATGGTAATTCGATAGGGATTGCATGAAATGTGTAAATAGCCCTGGGTAGCATGGACATTTTCACAATATTAATTCTTCCTATCCATTAGCATGGAACATTTTTCCTTCTCTTTATGCCTTCCTCGATTTCTTTCAGGAACGTAACGTTCTGTGGTGTTTAGGGTAGATATCCTTTACGTCTTTGGTTAGGTTGATACCTAGGTAGCTTATGCTTTTGGGTGCAATTGTAATTGGGTTGACTCCTTTATTTTCGAGGCTCTTCTAATAACAACCTGTCAGTCAACAGCTCTTTCTATGTCCATTTATTTCCCAGGATCTGCTGGGGAAACACCACCACTGGAACCTAGCAGACAACCTGGGGACACGTTCGCTGGAACACCAGAGAAAATATTTGCCATCGTCCGGAACAGAAACGTTAATCTGGCGGAAGAGATCCCAGAGGGTACCAAGAAAATTGATTCATTTAAATAGCCTCAAGAAATCTTGTCCTAGGGGCACCTGGGTGTTTCTGTCAGCTAAGTTTCTGCCTCCTGGTTTTCAGCTCTGGTCATGACCTCAAGGTCATCAGATTCACCCCTATTCAGCATGGAGCTTGCTTCGTATTCTCTCTTCCTTTCCCTTTGCCTGTCTTCTCCTTACACTTACTCTTCTGTTCTTTCCACACACACACAACAGAATCATTATTCAGTTTTGCTCGGGGTGCCATTGTAAAGACAAACCTCCTAAGCTGTATTCTTTATGTTTCATGTGTCCACATCTTCATTTAAAAGGTCAGTCATTAGTTTGTGGCCAAAATAGTGAAATCGCATTGAGAACTCTAATTTGGTCAGATTTAATGGGAGGGGTTTTGAAGCTAATATTTGGACATACTAGTCCCTGTTAAATAGTAGCAAAATGTTTTCCGTTTTTACTTTTTTTTTTTTATTGGAGTTTAATTTGCTAGCATATAGCATAACACCCAGTGCTCATCCCACCAAGTGCCCCCATCAGTGCCCATCACCTGGTCGCCCCAAACGCCCACCCACCACCCCTTCCACTACCCCTTGCTCTATTCCCAGAGATCGCTATTTGGTATTTTCCCTCATTTTCTCCATTTACTTAATTCCCTTTCACTAGTTTTTATATTCCCCAAATGAATGAGACCATATCTAGTTTGTGTTTTCCAATGGACTAATTTCACTCAGCATAAGTCCGTCCAGGTCCGTCCACGTCGGAGCAAATGCTGGGTATTTGTCGTCACTGGTGGCTGAGTAATATTCCATTTTAGCCGTGGACCACTTCTTCTTTATCCATTCATCTTTCGATGGACCCCGAGGCTCCTTCCACAGTTTGGCTATTGTGGACTTTGCTGCGATAAACATCGGGGTGCAGTTTTGCCCGCATTCCACCACATCAGCACCTTTGGGGTAAATCCTCAGCAGTGCAATTGCTGGGCCATAGGGAAGATCTGTTTTTAACTCTTTGAGGAAGCTCCACACAGTTTTCCAGAGTGGCTACACCGGTTCACATTCCCACCTATACTGCAAGAGGGATCCCCTTTGTCTGCATTCTCTCCAACATTTCTTTTTTCCTGTCTTATGACTTTTCCCCATTCCCACTGGTGTTGAGGTGGTATCTCATGGGGCTTTGGATGTGTAGTTCTCTGATGACCAGCGATGCGGGGCATGTACTCATTTGCTTGTTGGCCGTGTCTCTGTCTTCCCCAGTGAGATTTCTGTTCGTGTCTTTTGCCCGTTTCACGATCGGATTGTTTGTTTCTTTGCTCTTGAGTTGAATATGTTCTTTATATCTCTTGGACACTAACCCTTTGTCTGAGAGGTCATTTGCAAGTATCTTCTCCCGTTCTGTAGGTTGTCTTTTACTTTTGTGGACTCTTTCTTTTGCTGTGCAGAAGCTTTCGATCTGGGTGAAGTCCCTATAATTCCTTGTTGCTTTGGTATCTCTGCCTTCGCGGATGTATCTTGAGAGACGTTGATGTGGCTGAGTTGAAAAAGGGTGTTGCCTGTGTTCGCCTCTTGGATTTGCATGGATTCTTGTCTCACATTTAGATCTTTCATCCTTTTGAGTTTATCTTTGTGTGTGGTGTCAGAGAATGTTCTAGGTTCCTTCTTCTGCATGTGGATGTCCAATGTTCCCAGCACCATTGATTTAGAGAGTATCTTTATCCAGGGATAGTCTTTCCTGCTTTCTCGAATATTAGTTGACCGTAAAGTTGAGGGTCCACTTCTGGATTCGCTATTCGGTTCCATTGATCTATGGGTCTGTTTTTGTGCCAAAACCACACTGTCTTGAAGGCCACGGCTTTGTAGTACAACCTGAAATCTGGCCTTGTGATGCCCCCAGCTGTGGTCTTCGTTTTGAATAGGCCCCTGGCTATTTGGGGTCTTTTCCTGTTCCACACTGATCTTAAGATGGTTGGTTCCTACACTCTGAAGAATGTCCATGGTAATTCGATAGGGATTGCATGAAATGTGTAACTAGCCCTGGGTAGCTTGGACATTTTCACAATATTAATTCTTCCTATCCGTGAGCATGGAACATTTTTCCTTCTCTTTATGCCTTCATCGATTTCTTTCAGGAACGTCCTGTGGTGTTCAGCGAACAGATCCTTTAGGTCTTTGGTTAGGTTGATTCCTAGGTAGCTTATGCTTTTGGGTTCAATTGTAATTGGGATTGACTCCTTAATTTTCGAGGCTCTTCTAATAACAACCTGTCAGTCAACAGCTCTTTCTATGTCCATTTATTTCCCAGGATCTGCTGGGGAAACACCTCCAACAGAACCTTGCAGACAGCCTGGGAACACGTTCGCTGGAACACCAGAGAAAATATTTTCCAACGTCCGGAACAGAAAAGTTCATCTGGCGGAAGTGGCGGAAGAGTTCCCAGAGGGTACCATGAAAATTAATTCATTTAAATAGCCACAAGAAATCTTGTCCTAGGGGCACCTGTGTGTTTCTGTCACCTAAGTTTCTGCCTCCTGGTTTTCAGCTCTGGTCATGACCTCAAGGTCATCAGATTCACCCATATTCAGCGTGGAGCTTGCTTCGTATTCTCTCTTCCTTTCCCTTTGCCTGTCTCCTCCTTACACTTACTCTTCTGTTCTCTCCACACACACACAACAGAATCATTATTCAGTTTTGCTCGGGGTGCCATTGTAAAGACAAACCTCCTAAGCTGTATTCTTTATGTTTCATGTGTCCACATCTTCATTTAAAAGGTCAGTCATTAGTCTGTGGCCAAAATAGTGAAATCGCATTGAGAACTCTAATTTGGTCAGATTTAATGTGAGGGGTTGTGAAGCTAACATTGGGACTTACTAGTCCGTGTTAGATATTACCAAATGTTTTCTGATTTTATATTTTCTTATTGGAGTTCAATTTGCCAGCATATAGCATAACACCCAGTGCTCATCCCGCCACGTGCCCCCATCAATGCCCATCACCTGGTTGCCCCTACTGCCATCCCACCTCCCCTTCCACTACCCCTTGTTCTATTCCCAGAGATCGCTATTTGATATTTTCCCTCATTTTCTACATTCCCTTTATTCCCTTTCACTAGTTTTTATATTCCCCAAATGAATGAGACCATATCTAGTTTGTGTTTTGCAATGGACTTATTTCACTCAGCATAAGTCTGTCCAGGTCCGTCCACGTCAGAGCAAATGCTGGTTATTTGTCGTCACTCGTGGCTGAGTAATATTCCAGTTTAGCCGTGGACCACATCTTCTTTTTATCCATCATCTGTTGATGGACCCCGAGGCCCCTCCACAGTTTAGCTATTCTGGACATTGCTCCGATAAACATCAGGGTGCAGGTGTCCCCGCATTCCACCGCATCTGCACCTTTGGGGTAAATCCTCAGCAGTGCAATTGCCAGGCCGTAGGAAAGATCTGTTTTTAACTCTTTGAGGAACTTCCACACAGTTTTCGAGAGTGGCTACACCGGTTCACATTCCCACCTATACTGCAAGAGGGCTCCTCTTTGTCCGCATCCTCTCCAACATTTCTGTTTTCCTGTCTTGTGAATTTCCCCATTCCCACTGGTGTGAGGTGGTATCTCATGGGGGTTTGGATCTGTAGTTCTCCGACATAATTGTCTGAGAACATGACCAGCGATGCGGGTATTGATCTCATGTGCTTTTTGGCCGTGTCTCTGTCTTCCCCTGTGAGATTTCTGTTCGTGTCTTTTGCCCGTTTCACGATCAGATTGTTTGTTTCTTTGCTCTTGAGTTGAATATGTTCTTTATAGATCTTGGACACTATCCCTTTGTCTGAGAGGTCGTTTGCAAGTATCTTCTCCCATTCTGTAGGTTGTCCTTTACTTTTGTGGACTCTTTCTTTTGCTGTGCAGAAGCTTTCGATCTGGGTGAAGTCCCAATAATTCCTTGTTGCTTTGGTTTCTCTGCCTTCGCGGATGTATCTTGAGAGACGTTGCTGTGGCCGAGTTGAAAAAGGGTGTTGCCTGTGTTCGCCTCTAGGATTTGCATGGATTCTTGTCTCACATTTAGATCTTTCATCCTTTTTGAGTTTATCTTTGTGTGTGAAGTCAGAGAATGGTCTAGGTTCCTTCTTTTGCATGTGGATGTCCAATGTTCCCAGCACCATTGATTGAAGAGAGTATTTTTTCCAGGGAGAGTCTTTCCTGCTTTCTCGAATATTAGTTGACTGTAAAGTTGAGGGTCCACTTCTGGATTCGCTATTCGGTTCCATTGATCTATGGGTCTGTTTTTGTGCCACTACCGCACTGTCTTGAAGGCCATGGCTTTGTAGTACAATCTGAAATTTGGCCTTGTGATGCCCCCAGCTGTGGTCTTCGTTTTGAGAAGTACCCTGACTATTTGGGGTCTTTTCCTGTTCCACACTGATCTTAAGGGGGTTTGTTCCAACTGCCTGAAGCACGTCCATGGTATTTCGATAGGGATTACATGAAATGTGTAAATAGCCCTGGGTAGCATGAACATTTTCACAATATTAATTCTTCCTTTCCGTGAGCATGGAACATTTTTCCTTCTCTTTATGCCTTCCTCGATTTCTTTCAGGAACGTTCTGTGGTGTTTAGGGTAGAGATCCTTTACCTCTTTGGTAAGGTTTATTCCTAGATAGCTTACGCTTTTGGGTGCAATTGTAAATGGGATTGACTCCTTAATTTTCGAGGCTCCTCTAACAACAACCTGTCAGTCAACAGCTCTTTCTATGTCCATTTATTTCCCAGGATCTGCTGGGGTAAAACCACCACCTGAACGTAGCAGACAACCTGGGGACACGTTTGGTCGAATGCCGAAAATATTTTCCATCTTTCGGAAGAGAAGAGTTCAACAGGCGGAAGACATCCCAGACGGTACCATGAAAATTGATTCATTTAAATAGCCTCAAGAAATCTTGTCCTAGGGGCACCTGGGTGTTTCTGTCAGCTAAGTTTCTGCCTCCTGGTTTTCAGCTCTGGTCATGACCTCAAGGTCATCAGATTCACCCATATTCAGCATGGAGCTTGCTTCGTATTCTCTCTTCCTTTCCCTTTGCCTGTCTCCTCCTTACACTTACTCTTCTGTTCTCTCCACACACACACAACAGAATCGTTATTCAGTTTTGCTCAGGATGCCATTGTAAAGACAAACCTCCTAAGCCGTATTCTTTATGTTTCATGTGTCCACATCTTAATTTAAAAGGTCAGTCATGGGCGGCATGGCGGCCACCCTGGAGCAGCACCTGGAGGACACCATGAAGAACCCCTCCATCGTGGGCGTCCTGTGCACGGACTCGCAAGGACTGAACCTGGGCTGCCGTTGGACCCTGTCCGATGAGCATGCTGGGGTGATATCTGTTCTAGCCCAGCAAGCTGCTAAGCTGACCTCAGACCCCACTGATACTCCTGTGGTGTGTCTAGAGTCAGATAATGGGAACATTATGATCCAGAAACATGACGGCATCACGGTAGCAGTGCCCAAAATGGCCTCTTGACGTCTCATCAGTTCTCCAGCAGCCTGTCGTAGAGGCTCCATCCTACCTACATTGATTATCTTGTAGAACGACTAAAGTTCCAATAGTTAGGCCATTTATTTAGTGTGCATGGGGCACTTTTCTGTTAATTTTAGAGTAAACTATTTGGACACCCAATGGACTGACTTATCAGAACATTAGTAAGAAAGGATCATGTTTTGAAGCAGCATGTCCAGGTCACTTTGTACGTAGAGTATTCTTATGTTCAATAAATCTGGTCAGAGGAAAGCTAGAAAAAAAAAATAAAATAAAAGGTCAGTCATTAGTTTGTGGCCAAAGTAGTGAAATTGCATTGAGAACTCTAATTTGGTCAGATTTAATGGGAGGGGTTGTGAAGCTAACATTGGGACTTACTAGTCCGTGTTAGATATTACCAAATGGTTTCTGTTTTTATATTTTCTTATTGGAGTTCAATTTGCCAGCATATAGCATAACACCCAGTGCTCATCCCGCCAGGTGCCCTCATCAGTGCCCATCACCTGTTCGCCCCAACTGCCCGCCCACCTCCCCTTCCACTACCCCTTGTTCTATTCCCAGAGATCGCTATTTGATATTTTCCCTCATTTTCTCCATTCCCTTTATTCCATTTACTAGTTTTTATTTTCCCCGAATGAATGAGACCTGTGTTTTCCAATGGACTTATTTCACTCAGCATAGGTCCCTCCAGGTCCATCCACATCGGAGCAAATGCTGGGTATTTGTCGTCTCTTGTGGCTGAGTAACATTCCATATTAGCTTTGGTCCACTTCTTTATCCATTCATCTGTCGATGGACCCCGAGGCTCCCTCCTCATTTTGGCTATTGTGGACATTGCTGCAATAAACATCGGCGTGCGGGTGTCCCCGCATTCCACCGCATCTGCCCCTTGGGGTAAATCCCCAGCAGTACAATTGCTGGGCCGTAGGAAAGATCTGTTTTTAACTCTTTGAGGAACTTCCACACAGTTTTCGAGAGTGGCTACACCGGTTCACATTCCCACCTATACTGCAAGAGGGCTCCCCTTTGTCCGCATCCTCTCCAACATTTCTTTTTTCCTGTCTTGTGAATTTCCCCATTCCCACTGGTGTGAGGTGGTATCTCATGGGGGTTTGGATCTGTAGTTCTCCGACATAGTTGTCTGAGAACATGACCAGCGATAGCAGGGCATGATCTCATGTGCTTGTTGGCCGTGTCTCTGTCTTCCCCAGTGAGATTTCTGTTCGTGTCTTTTGCCCGTTTCACAATCGGATTGTTTGTTTCTTTGCTCTTGAGTTGAATATGATCTTTATTGATCTTGGACACTAGCCCTTTGTCTGAGAGGTCGTTTGCAAGTATCTTCTCCCATTCTGTAGGTTGTCCTTTACTTTTGTGGACTCTTTCTTTTGCTGTGCAGAAGCTTTCGATCTGGGTGAAGTCCCAATAATTCCTTGTTGCTTTGGTTTCTCTGCCTTCGCGGATGTATCTTGAGAGACGTTGCTGTGGCCGAGTTGAAAAAGGGTGTTGCCTGTGTTCGCCTCTAGGATTTGCATGGATTCTTGTCTCACATTTAGATCTTTCATCCTTTTTGAGTTTATCTTTGTGTGTGAAGTCAGAGAATGGTCTAGGTTCCTTCTTTTGCATGTGGATGTCCAATGTTCCCAGCACCATTGATTGAAGAGAGTATCTTTTTCCAGGGAGAGTCTTTCCTGCTTTCTCGAATATTAGTTGACTGTAAAGTTGAGGGTCCACTTCTGGATTCGCTATTCGGTTCCATTGATCTATGGGTCTGTTTTTGTGCCACTACCGCACTGTCTTGAAGGCCACGGCTTTGTAGTACAATCTGAAATCTGGCCTTGAGATGCCCTGAGCTGTGGTCTTCGTTTTGAATAGTCCCCTGACTATTTGGGGTCTTTTCCTGTTCCACACTGATCTTAAGATGGTTTGTTTCAACTCTCTGAAGCACGTCCATGGTATTTCGATAGGGATAGCATGAAATGTGTAAATAGCCCTGGGTAGCATGAACATTTTCACAATATTAATTCTTCCTTTCCGTGAGCATGGAACATTTTTCCTTCTCTTTATGCCTTCCTCGATTTCTTTCAGGAACGTTCTGTGGTGTTTAGGGTAGAGATCCTTTACCTCTTTGGTAAGGTTTATTCCTAGATAGCTTACGCTTTTGGGTGCAATTGTAAATGGGATTGACTCCTTAATTTTCGAGGCTCCTCTAACAACAACCTGTCAGTCAACAGCTCTTTCTATGTCCATTTATTTCCCAGGATCCGCTGGGGTAAAACCACCACCTGAACGTAGCAGACAACCTGGGGACACGTTTGGTCGAATGCCGAAAATATTTTCCATCTTCCGGAAGAGAAGAGTTCAACAGGCGGAAGACATCCCAGACGGTACCATGAAAATTGATTCATTTAAATAGCCTCAAGAAATCTTGTCCTAGGGGCACCTGGGTGTTTCTGTCAGCTAAGTTTCTGCCTCCTGGTTTTCAGCTCTGGTCATGACCTCAAGGTCATCAGATTCACCCATATTCAGCATGGAGCTTGCTTCGTATTCTCTCTTCCTTTCCCTTTGCCTGTCTCCTCCTTACACTTACTCTTCTGTTCTCTCCACACACACACAACAGAATCGTTATTCAGTTTTGCTCGGGATGCCATTGTAAAGACAAACCTCCTAAGCCGTATTCTTTATGTTTCATGTGTCCACATCTTAATTTAAAAGGTCAGTCATTAGTTTGTGGCCAAAGTATTGAAATCGCATTGAGAACTCTAATTTGGTCAGATAATGGGAGGGGTTGTGAAGCTAACATTGGGACTTACTTGTCCGTGTTAGATATTACCAAATGTTTTCTGTTTTTATATTTTCTTATTGGAGTTCAATTTGCCAGCATATAGCATAACACCCAGTGCTCATCCCGCCAGGTGCCCTCATCAGTGCCCATCACCTGTTCGCCCCAACTGCCCGCCCACCTCCCCTTCCACTACCCCTTGTTCTATTCCCAGAGATCGCTATTTGATATTTTCCCTCATTTTCTCCATTCCCTTTATTCCATTTCACTAGTTTTTATTTTCCCCGAATGAATGAGACCATATCAAGTTTGTGTTTTCCAATGGACTTATTTCACTCAGCATAGGTCCCTCCAGGTCCATCCACATCGGAGCAAATGCTGGGTATTTGTCGTCTCTTGTGGCTGAGTAACATACCATATTAGCTTTGGTCCACTTCTTTATCCATTCATCTGTCGATGGACCCCGAGGCTCCCTCCTCATTTTGGCTTTTGTGGACATTGCTGCAATAAACATCGGCTTGCGGGTGTCCCCGCATTCCACCTCATCTGCCCCCTGGGGTAAATCCCCAGCAGTACAATTGCTGGGCTGTAGGAAAGATCTGTTTTTAACTCTTTGAGGAACCTCCACACAGTTTTCCAGAGTGGCTACACCGGTTCACATTCCCACCTATACTGCAAGAGGGCTCCCCTTTGTCCGCATCCTCTCCAACATTTCTTTTTTCCTGTCTTGTGAATTTCCCCATTCCCACTGTTTGAGGTGGTATCTCATGGGGGTTTGGATCTGTAGTTCTCCGACATAATTGAGAACATGACCAGCGATGCGGGGCATGATCTCATGTGCTTGTTGGCCGTGTCTCTATCTTCCCCTGTGAGATTTCTGTTCGTGTCTTTTGCCCGTTTCACAATTGGATTGTTTGTTTCTTTGCTCTTGAGTTGAATATGTTCTTTATAGATCTTGGACACTAGCCCTTTGTCTGAGAGGTCGTTTGCAAGTATCTTCTCCCATTCTGTAGGTTGTCCTTTACTTTTGTGGACTCTTTCTTTTGCTGTGCAGAAGCTTTCGATCTGGGTGAAGACCCAATAATTCCTTGTTGCTTTGGTTTCTCTGCCTTCGCGGATGTATCTTGAGAGACGTTGCTGTGGCCGAGTTGAAAAAGGGTGTTGCCTGTGTTTGCCTCTAGGATTTGAATGGATTCTTGTCTCACATTTAGATCTTTCATCCTTTTTGAGTTTATCTTTGTGTGTGAAGTCAGAGAATGGTCTAGGTTCCTTCTTTTGCATGTGGATGTCCAATGTTCCCAGCACCATTGATTGAAGAGAGTATTTTTTCCAGGGAGAGTCTTTCCTGCTTTCTCGAATATTAGTTGACTGTAAAGTTGAGGGTCCACTTCTGGATTCGCTATTCGGTTCCATTGATCTATGGGTCTGTTTTTGTGCCACTACCGCACTGTCTTGAAGGCCACGGCTTTGTAGTACAATCTGAAATCTGGCCTTGTGATGCCCCCAGCTGTGGTCTTCGTTCTGAGAAGTACCCTGACTATTTGGGGTCTTTTCCTGTTCCACACTGATCTTAAGATGGTTGGTTCCAACTGCCTGAAGCACGTCCATGGTATTTCGATAGGGATTGCATGAAATGTGTAAATAGCCCTGGGTAGCATGAACATTTTCACAATATTAATTCTTCCTTTCCATGAGCATGGAACATTTTTCCTTCTCTTTATGCCTTCCTCGATTTCTTTCAGGAACGTTCTGTGGTGTTTAGGGTAGAGATCCTTTACCTCTTTGGTAAGGTTTATTCCTAGATAGCTTACGCTTTTGGGTGCAATTGTAAATGGGATTGACTCCTTAATTTTCGAGGCTCCTCTAACAACAACCTGTCAGTCAACAGCTCTTTCTATGTCCATTTATTTCCCAGGATCTGCTGGGGTAAAACCACCACCAGAACCTAGCAGACAACCTGGAGAATCCCGCCCAGGAATGTGGAAGAGACTATTAAACATCTGCTGCAGTGTAGAAATAGTACCAACACTCGAACTATCAAAAGGTAATATGAAAATTCATTCATTAACTATTCTCGAGAAATCTTGACCTAGGGGCACCGTGGTGTTCCTGTCAGCTAAGTTTCTGCCTCCTGGTTTTCAGCTCTGGTCATGACCTCAAGGTCATCAGATTCACCCATATTCAGCATGGAGCCTGCTTTGTATTCTCTCTTCCTTTCCCTCTGCCCGTCTCCTCCTTCCTCTTGCTCTTTTGCTCTCTCCACACACAAAAAAAGAATCATTATTCAGTTTTGCTCGGGATGCCATTGTTAAGACAAACCTCCTAAGCCGTATTCTTTATGTTTCATGTGTCCACATCTTAATTTAAAAGGTCAGTCATTAGTTTGTGGCCAAAATAGTGAAATCCCATTGAGAACTCTAATTTGGTCAGATTTAATGGGAGGGATTGTGAAGCTAACATTGGGACTTATTAGTCTGTATGACATATTACCAAATGTTTTCTGTTTTTACATTTTTTATTGGAGTTCAATTTGCCAGCATATAGCTTAACACCCAGTGCTCATCCCACCAAGTGCCCCCATCAGTGCCCATCACCCCATCGGCCCAACTGCCCGTCCACTTCCCCTTCCACTACCCCTTGTTCAGTTCCCAGAGTCGGTGTGTGTCTTGTTTTGTCACCCTCATTGATATTTTCCCTCATTTTCTCCATTCCCTTTATTCCCTTTCACTAGTTTTATATTCCCCAAATGAATGAGAGCATATCAAGTTTGTATTTTACAATGGACTTATTTCACTCAGCATAAGTCCCTCCAGGTCCATCCACGTCGGAGCAAAAGGTGGGTATTTGTTCTCTCTCATGGCTGAGTTATATTCCATTGTAGCCGTGGACCACATCTTCTTTATCCATTCGTCTGTCGATGGACCCCGAGTCTCCTTCCACAGTTTGGCTATTGTGGACATGCTGTGATAAACATCGGGGTGCAGGTGTCCCCGCATTCCACTGCATCTGCACCTTTGGGGTAAGTCCCCAACACTGCAATTGCTGGGCCTTAGGGAAGATCTATTTTTAACTCTTTGAGGAACCTCCACACAGTTTTCCAGAATGGCTGCACCAGTTCACATTCCCAACTACAGTGCAAGAGGTTTCCCCTTTGTCCACATCCTCTCCACCATTTCTTTTTTCCTGTCTTGTGACTTTTCCCCATTCCCACTGGTGTGAGGTGATATCTCATGGGGGTTTGGATCTGTAGTTCCCGATGGCCAGCGTTGCGGGTTATGTTCTCATGTGCTTGTTGGCCGTGTATCTGTCTTCCTCTGTGAGATTTCTGTTCGAGACTTTTGCCCGTTTCACAATCGGATTGTTTGTTTCTTTTATTATTTTCTTTATTTAATTTTTATTTATTTATGATAGTCACAGACTGAGAGAGAGAGAGGCACAGACACCGGCGGAGGGAGCAGCAGGCTCCATGCTCCGGGAGCCCGATGTGGGATTCGATCCCAGGTCCCCAGGATCGCGCCCTCGGCAAAGGCAGGCGCCAAACCACTGCGCCACCCAGGGATCCCAGGATTCTTTGTTCTTTGTTCTTTTTTTTTTAATTTTTTTAATTTTTATTTATTTATGATAGTCACAGAGAGAGCGAGAGAGAGGCAGAGACACAGGCAGAGGGAGAAGCAGGCTCCATGCACTGGGATCCGATGTGGGATTCGATCCCAGGTCTCCAGGATCGTGCCCTGGGCCAAAGGCAGACACCAAACCGCTGCGCCACCCAGGGATCCCTGTTTCTTTGTTCTTGAGTTGAATATGTTCTTTATAAATCTTGAACAATAGCCCTTTACTGAGAGGTCATTTGCAAGTATCTTCTCCCGGACTGTAGGTTGTCCTTTACTTTTGTGGACTCTTTCTTTTGCTGTGCAGAAGCTTTCGATCTGGGTGAATCCACAATAAGTCCTTGTTGCTTTGGTTTCTCTACCTTCGCGGATGTATCTTGGGAGATGTTGCTGTGGCCAAGTTGAAAATGGGTGTTGCCTCTGTTCACCTCTAGGATTTGGATGGATTCTTGTCTCACATTTAGATCTTTCATCCTTTTTGAGTTTATCTTTTTTTTTTTTTAATTTTTTATTGGTGTTCAATTTATCAACATACAGAATAACTCCCAGTGCTCATCCCATCAAGTATCCCCATCAGTGCCCGCCACCCACTCAGGCCCACCCCCCACCCCCCTCCCCTTCAACCATCCCCAGTTCGACTCCCAGAGTTAGGAGTCTTTATGTTCTGTCTCCCTTGCTGATATTTCCCGCATATTTCTTCTCCCTTCCCTTATATTCCCTTTCGCTATTATTTATATTCCCCAAATGAATGAGAACATACACTGTTTGTCCTTCTCCGATTGACTTACTTCACTCAGCATAATACCCTCCAGTTCCATCCACGTTGAAGCAAATGGTCGGTATTTGTCGTTTCTAATGGCTGAGTAATATTCCATTGTGTACATAAACCACATCTTCTTTATCCATTCATCTTTTGATGGACACCTAGGCTCCTTCCACAGTTTGGTTATTGTGGACATTGCTGCTAGAAACATTGGGGTGCAGGTGTCCCGGCGTTTCATTGCATCTGAGTCTCTGGGGTAAATCCCCAACAGTGCAATTGCTGGGTCGTAGGGCAGGTCTATTTTTAACTCTTTGAGGAACCTCCACACAGTTTTCCAGAGTGGCTGCACCAGTTCACATTCCCACCAACAGTGTAAGAGGGTTCCCTTTTCTCCGCATCCTCTCCAACATTTGTAGTTTCCTGCCTTGTTGATTTTCCCCATTCTCACTGGTGTGAGGTGGTATCTCATTGTGGTTTTGATTTGTATTTCCCTGATGGCCAGTGATGCAGAGCATTTTCTCATGTGCATGTTGGCCATGTCTATGTCTTCCTCTGTGAGATTTTTCTTCATGTCTTTTGCCCATTTCATGATTGGATTGTTTGTTTCTTTGGTGTTGAGTTTAAGAAGCTCTTTATAGATCTTGGAAACTAGTCCTTTATCTGATACGTCATTTGCAAATATCTTCTCCCATTCTGTAGGTTGTCTTTTAGTTTTGTTGACTGTATCCTTTGCTGTGCAAAAGCTTCTTATCTTGATGAAGTCCCAATAGTTCATTTTTGCTTTTGTTTCTTTTGCCTTCATGGATGTATCTTGCAAGAAGTTACTGTGGCCAAGTTCAAAAAGGGTGTTGCCTGTGTTCTCCTCTAGGATTTTGATGGAATCTTGTCTCACATTTAGATCTTTCATCCATTTTGAGTTTATCTTTGTGTATGGTGAAAGAGAGTGGTCTAGTTTCATTCTTCTGCATGTGGATGTCCAATTTTCCCAGCACCATTTATTGAAGAGACTGTCTTTCTTCCAATGGATAGTCTTTCCTCCTTTATCAAATATTAGTTGACCATAAACTTGAGGGTCCACTTCTGGATTTTCTATTCTGTTCCATTGATCTATGTGTCTGTTTTTGTGCCAGTACCACACTGTCTTGATGACCACAGCTTTGTAGTACAACCTGAAATCTGGCATTGTGATGCCCCCAGATATGGTTTTCTTTTTTAAAATTCCCCTGGCTATTCGGGGTCTTTTTTGATTCCACACAAATCTTAAAATAATTTGTTCTAACTCTCTGAAGAAAGTCCATGGTATTTTGATAGGGATTGCATTAAACGTGTAAATTGCCCTGGGTAAATTGACATTTTCACGATATTAATTCTGCCAATCCATGAGCATGGAATATTTTTCCATCTCTTTGTGTCTTCCTCAATTTCTTTCAGAAGTGTTCTATAGTTTTTAGGGTATAGATCCTTTACCTCTTTGGTTAGGTTTATTCCTAGGTATCTTATGCTTTTGGGTGCAATTGTAAATGGGATTGATTCCTTAATTTCTCTTTCTTCAGTCTCATTGTTAGTGTATAGAAATGCCATTGATTTCTGGGTGTTGATTTTGTATCCTGCCACACTACCAAATTGCTGTATGAGTTCTAACAATCTTGGGGTGGAGGCTTTTGGGTTTTCTATGTAGAGTATCATGTCATCGGCGAAGAGGGAGAGTTTGACTTCTTCTTTGCCAATTTGAATGCCTTTAATGTCTTTTTGTTGTCTGATTGCTGAGGCTAGGACTTCCAATACTATGTTGAAAAGCAGTGGTGAGAGTGGACATCCCTGTCTTGTTCCTGATCGTAGGGGAAAGGCTCCCAATGCTTCCCCATTGAGAATGATATTTGCTGTTGGCTTTTCGTAGATAGCTTTTAAGATGTCGAGGAAAGTTCCCTCTATCCCTACACTCTGAAGAGTTTTGATCAGGAATGGATGCTGTATTTTGTCAAATGCTTTCTCCGCATCCAGTGAGAGGATCATATGGTTCTTGGTTTTTCTCTTGCTGATATGATGAATCACATTGATTGTTTTACGAGTGTTGAACCAGCCTTGTGTCCCGGGGATAAATCCTACTTGGTCATGGTGAATAATTTTCTTAATGTGTTGTTGGATCCTGTTGGCTAGTATCTTGTTGAGAATTTTTGCATCCATGTTCATCAGGGATATTGGTCTGTAATTCTCCTTTTTGGTGGGGTCTTTGTCTGGTTTTGGAATTAAGGTGATGCTGGCCTCATAGAACGAATTTGGAAGTACTCCATCTCCTTCTATCTTTCCAAACAGCTTTAGTAGAATAGGTATGATTTCTTCTTTAAACGTTTGATAGAATTCCCCTGGGAAGCCATCTGGTCCTGGACTCTTGTGTCTTGGGAGGTTTTTGATGACCGCTTCAATTTCCTCCCT
This sequence comes from Urocyon cinereoargenteus, assembly GCA_032313775.1. Lineage (NCBI taxonomy): Eukaryota > Metazoa > Chordata > Mammalia > Carnivora > Canidae > Urocyon > Urocyon cinereoargenteus. The sequence goes on along the minus strand of JAVLSZ010000277.1, from coordinate 36,337 downwards.
GGTTATTGGTCTGTTCAGGTTTTCTATTTCTTCCTGTTCCAGTTTTGGTAGTTTGTGGCCTTCCAGGAATGCGTCCATTTCTTCTAGATTGCCTAATTTATTGGCATATAGCTGTTCATAATATGTTTTTAAAATCGTTTGTATTTCCTTGGTGTTGGTAGTGATCTCTCCTTTCTCATTCATGATTTTATTAATTTGAGTCTTCTCTCTCTTCTTTTTAATAAGGTTGGCTAATGGTTTATCTATCTTATTAATTCTTTCAAAGAACCAACTCCTGGTTCTGTTGATCTGTTCCACAGTTCTTCTGGTCTCGATTTCATTCAGTTCTGCCCGAATTTTAATTAACTCTCTTCTTCTGCTGGGGGTAGGGTCCATCTTTTGTTTTCCCTCTAGCTCCTTTATGTGTGAGGTTAGCTTTTGTATTTGAGTTCTTTCCATTTTTTTGAATGGCTGCTTGTATTGCGATGTATTTCCCCCTTAGGACTGCTTTTGCTGCGTCCCAAAGATTTTGAACAGTTGTATCTTCATTCTCATTAGTTTCCATGAATCTTTTTAATTCTTCCTTAATTTCCTGGTTGACCCTTTCGTCTTTTAGTAGGATGGTCCTTAATCTCCATGTGTTTGAGGTCCTTCCAAACTTCTTGTTGTGATTTAGTTCTAATTTCAAGGCATTATGGTCTGAGAATATGCAGGGGACGATCCCAATCTTTTGGTATCGGTTCAGACACGATTTGTGACCCAGTATGTGGTCTATTCTGGAGAAAGTTCCGTGTGCACTTGAGAAGAATGTGTATTCAGTTGAGTTTGGATGTAAAGTTCTGTAGATGTCTGTGAAGTCCATCTGGTCCAGTGTATCATTTAAAGCTCTCGTTTCTTTGGAGATATTGTGTTTAGCAGATCTATCTAGTATTGAAAGAGCTAGATTAAAGTCCCCAAGTATAATTGAATTAATATCCAAGTATTTATTTACTTTGGTTAATAATTGGTTTAAATATTTGGCAGCTCCCACATTCGGGGCATATATATTGAGGATTGTTAAGTCCTCTTGTTGAATAGATCCTTTAAGTATGATATAGTGTCCCTCTTCATCTCTCACTATGGTCTTCGGGGTAAATTTTAGTTTATCTGATATAAGGATGGCTACCCCTGCTTTCTTTTGAGGACCATTCGAATGGTAAATGGTTTTCCAGCCTTTTATTTTCAGACTGTAGGTGTCCTTCTGTCTAAAATGAGTCTCTTGTAGACAGCAAATAGATGGGTCCTGCTTCTTTATCCAGTCTGAAACCCTGCGCCTTTTGATGGGGTCATTAAGCCCGTTCACATTCAGAGTTACTATCGAAAGATATGAGTTTAGTGTCATCATGATGTCTATTTAGTCCTTGTTTTTGTGGATTGTTCCACTGAACTTCTTTTTAAAGGGGAATTTTAAGAGTCCCCCTTAAAATTTCTTGCAGAGCTGGTTTGGAGGTCACATATTCTTTCAGTTCCTGCCTGTCTTGGAAGCTCTTTATCTCTCCTTCCATTTTAAATGAGAGCCTTGCTGGATAAAGTATTCTTGGTTGCATGTTCTTCTCATGTAGGACCCTGAATATATCCTGCCAGCCCTTTCTGGCCTGCCAGGTCTCTGTGGAGAGGTCTGCTGTTACCCTAATACTCCTCCCCATAAAAGTCAGGGATTTCTTGTCTCTTGCTGCTTTAAGGATCTTCTCTTTATCTTTGGAATTTGCAAGCTTAACTATTAGATGTCGAGGTGTAGAACGGGTTTTGTTGATTTTAGGGGGGGATCTCTCTATTTCCTGGATCTGAATGCCTGTTTCCCTTCCCAGATTAGGAAAGTTTTCAGCTAGGATTTGTTCAAATACATATTCTGGCCCTCTGGCCCTTTCGGCGCCCTCGGGAACCCCAATTAAACGTAGGTTTTTCTTCCTCAGGCTGTCGTTTATTTCCCTTAATCTGTCTTCATGGTCTCTTAATTGCCTGTCTCTTTTTTCCTCAGTTTCCCTCTTTGCCATCAACTTGTCTTCTATGTCACTCACTCGTTCTTCCACCTCGTTAACCCTCGTCGTTAGGACTTCTAGTTTGGATTGCATCTCGTTTAATTGATTTTTAATTTCTGCCTGATTGGATCTAAATTCTGCAGTCATAAAGTCTCTTGAGTCCTTTATGCTTTTTTCTAGAGAGACCAATAGCTGTATAATAGTGCTTCTGAATTGGCTTTCTGACATTGAATTGTAATCCAGATTTTGTAACTCTGTGGGAGAGATGACTGTTTCTAATTCTTTCTTTGGAGGTGAGGTTTTCCTTCTAGTCATTTTGTTCAGTGCAGAGTGGCCAAAAGCAAGTTGTATTAGGAAAAGAAAAAAAGAGAGAGGGAGAAGGAAAGAAAAGAGAAAAAGAAGAGGAAACAAGAGAAAAGGAAGAAAGAATGAAAAAAGAGAAGAGAAGGAAAAAGAAAGGTGAAAAAAAAAGGGGTGGGGGAAACAATCAGATATCAAAAGGAAAAAGAAAAAACAAAAACAAAAACAAAAAAGAACTCAAAAGACAAAAAACAAAAAAAACCCAAAAATACAAAACACACGGGGGAGTATCTTCTGATTCCGTCTTCTTTAAGTCCCTTGACTTCCCCTGGACCTTGTCTGTCCAGCTGGTCTTCTGGGGGAGCTGTTCCCGGAGCCGCGCAGCCCCCTCCGCGCGGAGCCTCTTCCTCTGCGGGAGCCGCCGCCGCGGAGCTGTTCCCGGAGCCGCGCAGCCCCCTCCGCGGAGCCTCTTCCTCTGCGGGAGCCGCCGCCGCGGAGCTGTTCCCGGAGCCGCGCAGCCCCCTCCCCGCGGAGCCTCTTCCTCTGCGGGAGCCGCCGCCGCGGAGCTGTTCCCGGGGCCGTGCAGCCCCCTCCGCGGAGCCTCTACCTCTGCGGGAGCCGCCGCCGCGGAGCTGTTCCCGGAGCCGCGCAGCCCCCTCCGCGGAGCCTCTTCCTCTGCGGGAGCCGCCGCCGCGGAGCTGTTCCCGGAGCCCCGCAGCCCCCTCCGCGCGGAGCCTCTTCCTCTGCGGGAGCCGCCGCCGCGGAGCTGTTCCCGGAGCCGCGCAGCCCCCTCCGCGCGGAGCCTCTTCCTCTGCGGGAGCCGCCGCCTCGGAGCTGTTCCCGGAGCCGCGCAGCCCCCTCCGCGCGGAGCCTCTTCCTCTGCGGGAGCCGCCGCCTCGGAGCTGTTCCCGGAGCCGCGCAGCCCCCTCCGCGGAGCCTCTTCCTCTGCGGGAGCCGCCGCCGCGGAGCTGTTCCCGGGGCCGCGCAGCCCCCTCCGCGGAGCCTCTTCCTCTGCGGGAGCCGCCGCCGCGGAGCTGTTCCCGGGGCCGCGCAGCCCCCTCCCCGCGGAGCCTCTTCCTCTGCGGGAGCCGCCGCCGCGGAGCTGTTCCCGGAGCCGCGCAGCCCCCTCCGCGGAGCCTCTTCCTCTGCGGGAGCCGCCGCCGCGGAGCTGTTCCCGGAGCCCCGCAGCCCCCTCCGCGCGGAGCCTCTTCCTCTGCGGGAGCCGCCGCCGCAGAGCTGTTCCCGGAGCCCCGCAGCCCCCTCCGCGCGGAGCCTCTTCCTCTGCGGGAACCGCCGCCGCGGAGCTCTTCCCGGGGCCGCGCAGCCCCCTCCGCGGAGCCTCTTCCTCTGCGGGAGCCGCCGCCGCGGGGCTGTTCCCGGAGCCGCGCAGCCCCCTCCCCGTGGAGCCTCTTCCTCTGCGGGAGCCCCCGCCGCGGAGCTGTTCCCGGAGCCCCGCAGCCCCCTCCGCGGAGCCGGAGCCGGAGCCGCCGCCCGAGCCCCTCCGAGCTGCTCCGGGTCCCGCTGTGCGCGCTGCAGCCCTTAGGGAGCTCGGTGCACTCTCCTGGGCGTGCAGCAGGTGTCTGTTAGTGTCCCCGGGAGCCCGAGGGCATCCCCGCCCTCCTGGGTCCTGCTCTAACTCCCTGAGAGCCCCTCTCCGCCCGGGAAGGTCGGTGCAGCTCCTGCTCCTCCGGGACGGGGACGGGGCTCTCCTGTCCTGGGGACACTCGCCCCGGCCTCAGCCCGGCTCCTCGCGGGGCTCTCCCCCTGGGAGGCCTTTTGTGTCTTTATTTCTTTTTCCCCGTCTTCCTCCCTTGATAGAAGCGCGAACTCTTCTCCCTGTAGCGTTCCAACTGGTCTCTCTTTAAACCTCAGGGCGAATTCGTAGATTTTCAGGATGATTTGAAGGTTATCTAGGTAATTTGGTGCGGACAGGTGATTTGGGGATCCTACTCTTCCGCCATCTTGCCCCTCCTCCTGAGTTTATCTTTGTGTGTGGTGTCAGAGAATGGTCTAGGTTCCTTCTTCTGCATGTGGGTGTCCAGTGTTCCCAGCACCATTGATTGAAGAGAGTATCTTTTTCCAGGGATAGTCTTACCTGCTTTCTCGAATATTAGTTGATTGTAAAGTTGAGGGTCCACTTCTGGATTTGCTATTCGGTACCATTGATCTATGGGTCTGTTTTTGTGCGACTACCACACTGTCTTGATGGCAAAGCTTTGTAGTACAACCTGAAATCTGGCCTTGTGATGCCCGGAGCTGTTTTCTTCGTTTTGAATAGTCCCCTGGCTATTTGGGGTCTTTTCCAGTTCCACACTGATCTTAAGATGGTTTGTTCCAACTCCCAGAAGAAAGTCCATGGTATTTCGATAGGGATTGCATGAAATGTGTAGATAGCCCTGTGTAGCATGGACATTTTCACAATATTGATTCTTCCAATCCATGAGCATGGAATATTTTTCCTTCTCTTAATGCCTTCCTCAATTTCTTTCAGGAACGTTCTGTGGTGTTTACGGTACAGATCTTTTACCTCTTTCCTAAGGTTTATTCCTAGGTAGCTTATGCTGTTGGGTACAATTGTAAATTGGATTGACTCCTTTATTTTCGAGGCTCTTCTAATAACAACCTGTCAGTCAACAGCTTTTTCTATGTCCATTTATTTTCCAGGACGTGCTGGGGAAACAAAGGAAGGAACAAGGAGCAGAAAACCTCGGAACACCAGCCCAGTAAAGCAAGTGAAAATACATACGATATACCGTAGCAGAGAACTTGATTCAGGAGCGGACATCCCACAGGGTAAATGAAAATTGATTCATTAAATAGCCTCAAGAAATCTTGTCCTAGGGGCACCTGAGTGTTTCTCTCAGCTAAGTTTCTGCCTCCTGGTTTTCAGCTCTGGTCATGACCTCAAGGTCATCAGATTCACCCATATTCAGCATGGAGCCTGCTTCGTATTCTCTCTTCCTTTCCCTTTGCCTGTCTCCTCCATACACTTGCTCTTTTGCTCTCTCCACACACACACAACAGAATCGTTATTCAGTTTTGCTCGGGGTGCCATTGTAAAGACAAACCTCCTAAGCCGTATTCTTTATGTTTCATGTGTCCACATCTTAATTTAAAAGGTCAGTCATTAATTTGTGGCCAAAATAGTGAAATCGCATTGAGAACTCTAATTTGGTCAGATTTAATGGGAGGGGTTGTGAAGCTAACATTGGGACTTACTAGTCCGTGTTAGATATTACCAAATGTTTTCTGTTTTTATATTTTCTTATTGGAGTTCAATTTGCCAGCATATAGCATAACACCCAGTGCTCATCCCGCCACGTGCCCCCATCAATGCCCATCACCTGGTGCCCCTACTGCCATCCCACCTCCCCTTCCACTACCCCTTGTTCTATTCCCAGAGATCGGTATTTGATATTTTCCCTCATTTTCTCCATTCCCTTTATTCCCCTTCACTAGTTTTTATATTCCCCAAGGAATGAGACCATATCTAGTTTGTGTTTTCCAATGGACTTATTTCACTCAGCATAAGTCCGTCCAGGTCCGTCCACGACGGAGCAAATGCTGGTTATTTGTCGTCACTGGTGGCTGAGTAATATTCCATTTTAGCCGTGGACCACATCTTCTTTATCCATTCATCTGTCGATGGACCCCGAGACTCCTTCCACAGTTTAGCTATTGTGGGCATTGCTCCAATAAACATAAGGGTGCAGGTGTCCCCGCATTCCACCGCATCTGCACCTTTGGGGTAAATCCCCAGCAGTGCAATTGCCGAGCCGTAGGAAAGATCTGTTTTTAACTCTTTGAGGAACCTCTACACAGTTTTCCAGAGTGGCTACACCGGTTCACGTTCCCACCTATACTGCAAGAGGGTTCCCCTTTGTCCACATCCTCTCCAACATTTGTTGTTTCCTGTCTTGTGACTTTTCCCCATTCCCACTGGTGTGAGGTGGTATCTCATGGGGGTTTGGATCTGTAGCTCTCTGATGACCAGCGATGCGGGGCATGTGCTCATGTGCTTGTTGGCCATGTCTCTGTTTTCCCCTGTGAGATTTCTGTTCGTGTCTTTTGCCCGTTTCACGATCAGATTGTTTGTTTCTTTGCTCTTCAGTTGAATATTTCTTTATAGATCTTGGACACTAGCCCTTTTTCTGAGAGGTCGTTTGCAAGTATGTTCTCCCATTTTGTAGGTTGTCCTTTACTTTTGTGGACTCTTTCTTTTGCTGTGCAGAAGCTTTCGATCTGGGTGAAGTCCCAATAATTCCTTGTTGCTTTGGTTTCTCTGCTTTTGCGGATGTATCTTGCGAGTCGTTGCTGTGGCCAAGTTGAAAAAGGGTGTTGCCTGTGTTCGCCTCTAGGATTTGCATGGATTCTTGTCTCACATTTAGATCTTTCATCCTTTTGAGTTTATCCTTGTGTGTGGTGTCGAGGAATGGTCTAGGTTCCTTCTTCTGCATGTGGATGTCCAATGTTCCCAGCACCATTGATTGAAGAGAGTATCTTTTTCCAGGGATAGTCTTTCCTGCTTTCTCGAATATTAGTAGACCATAAAGTTGAGGGTCCACTTCTGGATTCGCTATTCGGTTCCATTGATCTATGGGTCTGTTTTTGTGCCACTACCACACTGTCTTGAAGGCCACGGCTTTGTAGTACAACCTGAAATCTGGCCTTGTGATGCCCCAGCTGTGGTGTTCATTTTGAATTGTCCCCTGGGTATCTGGGGCCTTTCCCGGTTCCACACTGATCTTAAGATGGTTTCTTCCAACTCTCTGAAGAAAGTCCATGGTATGTCGATAGGGATTGCATGAAATGTGTAAATAGCCCTCGGTAGCATGGACATTTTCACAATATTAATTCTTCCTATCCATGAGCATGGAACATTTTTCCTTCTCTTTATGCCTTCCTCGATTTCTTTCAGGAACGTTCTGTGGTGTTTAGGGTAGAGATCCTTTACCTCTTTGGTTAGGTTTATTCCTAGGTACCTTATCCTTTTGGGTGCAATTGTAATTGGGATTGACTCCTTTATTTTGGAGGCTCTTCTAATAACAACCTGTCAGTCAGCCGCTCTTTCTATGTCCATTTATTTCCCAGCATCTGCTGGGGAAACACCACCACCAGAACCTAGCAGACAACCTGGGGACACGTTCGCTGGAAGACAGGGGAAAACATTTGCCATTTTCCGGAAGAGAAAAGTTCACCCGGCGGAAGAGATCCCAGAGGGTACCATGAAAATTGATTCATTTAAATAGCCTCAAGAAATCTTGTCCTAGGGGCACCTGGGTGTTTCTGTCAGCTAAGTTTCTGCCTCCTGCTTTTCAGCTCTGGTCATGACCTCAAGGTCATCAGATTCACCCATATTCACCATATTCACGGAGCCTGCTTCGTGTTCTCTCTTCCTTTCCCTTTGCCTGTCTCCTCCTTACACTTGCTCTTTTGCTCTCTCCACACACACACAACACAATCATTATTCAGTTTTGCTCGGGGTGCCATTGTAAAGACAAACCTCCTCAGCCGTTTTCTTTATGTTTCACGTGTCCACATCTTCATTTAAAAGGTCTGTCATTAGTTTGTGGCTAAATAGTGAAATCGCATTGAGAACTCTAATTTGGTCAGATTTAATAGGAGGGGTTGTGAAGCTAACATTTAGACATACTAGTTCGTTTTAAATAGTAGCAAAATGTTTTCCGTTTTTACATTTTTTTTTATTGGAGTTCAATTTGCCAGCATATAGCATAACACCCAGTGCTCATCCCACCAAGGGCCCCCATCAGTGCCCGTCACCGGGTCGCCCCAACCGCCCACCCACCTCCCCTTCCACTTCCCCTTGTTCAGTTCGCAGTGTTCGGTGTGTGTTCTGTTTTGTCACCCTCACTGATATTTTCCCTCATCTTCTCCATTCCCTTTATTCCCTTTCACTAGTTTTTATATTCCCCAAATGAATGAGACCATATCAAGTGTGTCCACTTCCGATGGAATTACTTCACTCAGCATAAGTCCCTGCAGGTCTTTCCATGTCGGAGCAAATGGTAGGTATTTGCAATTTCTCGTGGCTGAGTAATAATTCCGTTGTAGCCATGGACCCCATCATGTTTATGCATTCATCTCTTGATGGACCCCGAGGCTCCTCCCGCAGGTTGCCTACTGTGGACGTTGCTGCTATCAACATCGGGGTGCAGGTGTCCCTGCATTCCACCGCATCTGTACCTTTGGGGTAAATCCCCAGCAGTGCAATTGCTGGGCCGTAGGGAAGATCTGTTTTTAACTCTTTGAGGAAGCTCCACACAGTTTTCAAGAGTGGCTACACCGGTTCACATTCCCACCTATACTGCAAGAGGGCTCCCCTTTGTCTGCATTCTCTCCGACATTTCTTTTTTCCTGTCTTATGACTTTTCCCAATTCCCACTAGTGTTGAGGTGGTATCTCATTGGGGTTTGGATCTGTAGTTCTCTGATGACCAGCGATGCGGGGCATGTTCTCATGTGCTTGCTGGCTGTGTCCGTGCCTTCCTCTGTGAGATTTCTGTTCGTGTCTTTTACCTGTTTCACGATCGGATTGTTTGTTTCTTTGCTCTTGAGTTGAATATGTTCTTTATAGATCTTGGACACTATCCCTTTGTCTGAGAGGTCGTTTGCAAGTATCTTCTCCCATTTTGTAGGTTGTCCTTTACTTGTGGACTCTTTCTTTTGCTGTGCAGAAGCTTCCGATCTGGGTGAAGTCACAATAATTCCTTGTTGCTTTGGTTTCTCTGCCTTCGCGGATGTATCTTGCGAGAGGTTGCTGTGGCCAAGTTGAAAAAGGTGTTGCCTCCGTTCTCCTCTAGGATTTGGATGGATTCTTGTCTCACATTTAGATCTTTCATCCTTTTTGAGTTTATCTTTGTGTGTGGTGTCAGAGGATGGTCTAGGTTCCTTCTTCTGCTTTTGGATGTCCAATGTTCCCAGAACCATTTATTGAAGAGACTGTCTTTTTCCAGGGATAGTCTTTCCTGCTTTCTTGAATGTTAGTTGACCATAAAGTTGAGGGTCCACTTCTGGATTCGCTATTCAGTTCCATTGATCTATGGGTCTGTTTTTGTGCCACTACCACACTGTCTTGAAGGCCACTGCTTTGTAGTACAACCTGAAATCTGGCCTTGTGATGCCCCCAGCTGTGGTCTTCGTTTTGAATAGTCCCCGGGCTATTTGGGGTCTTTTCCGGTTCCACACTAATCTTAAGATGGTTTGTTCCAACTCTGAAGAAAGTCCATGGTATTTCGATAGGGATTGCATGAAATGTGTAAATAGCCCTGGGTAGCATGGACATTTTCACAATATTAATTCTTCGTATCCATGAGCACCGAGAATTTTTCCATCTCTTGATGCCTTCCTCAATTTCTTTCAGGAGCGTCTGTGGTGTTTAGGGTAGAAATCCTTTACCTCTGTGGTTAGGTTTATTCCTAGGTAGCTTACGTTTATGGGTGCCATTGTAAATTGGATTGACTCCTTAAATTTCTAGGCTCTTGTAACAAGGAAATGTCAACAGCTCTTCCTATGTCCGTGAATCCCCTGAAATCTCCTGTGTTAAGAACAAAAGTACCACGTGGATCATTTTTCCGCTCCTTTCCTGCAAAACAATCGACATTAATGAACATCTACCGTCGCAGACAATATTAAGAACCATAGAGGATATCAGAAGGTAAGATGAAAGTTCATTCATTAAATAGCCTCAAGAAATCTTGTCCTAGGGGCACCTGAGTGTTTCTGTCACCTAAGTTTCTGCCTCCTGGTTTTCAGCTCTGGTCATGACCTCAAGGTCATCAGATTCACCCATATTCAGCATGGAGCTTGCTTCGTATTCACTCTTCCTTTCCCTCTGTCCGTTTCCTCTTTAGACTTGCTCTTTCGCTCTCTCCACACACACAAAACAGAATCCTTAGTCAGTTTTGCTCGGGGTGCCATTATAAAGACAAACCTCCTAAGCTGTATTCTTTATGTTTCACGTGTCCACATCTTAATTTAAAATGTCTGTCATTAGTTTGTGGCCAAAATAGTGAAGTCGCATTGAGAACTCTAATTTGGTCAGATTTAATGGGAGGGGTTGTGAAGCTAACATTGGGACTTAGTAGTCCGTGTTAGATATTACCAAATGTTTTCTGTTTTTACATTTTTTTATTGGAGTTCAATTTGCCGGCATATAGCATAACACCCAGTGCTCATCCCGCCAAGTGCCCCCATCAGTGCCTATCACCTGGTAGCCCCAACCGCCCGCCCACCTTCCCTTCCACTAACCCTTGTTCAGTTCCCAGGGTTCGGTTTGTCTTTTTGTTTTGTCACCCTCACTGATATTTTCCCTCATTTTCTCCATTCCCTTTATTCCCTTTCACTAGTTTTTATTTTCCCCAAATGAATGAGACCATATCATGTTTGTCAAGTTTTTAGTAGTTCCCTGGCTAATCGGGGTCTTTTCCATTTCCATAGAAATCTTAGGATGGTTTGTTCCAACTCTCTGTAGAAAGTCTGTGGTATTTTCATAGAGATTGCATGAAATGTGTATATGGCCTTGGTAGCATCAACATTTTCACAATATTAATTCTTCCAACCCATGAGCACAGAATATTTTTCTACCTCTTTGTGCCTTGTTCAATTTCTTTCAAAGTGTTCTCTAATTTTTAGGTTATAAATCCTTTACCTCTTTGGTTAGGTTTATTCCTCGGTATCTTATGCTTTTGGGTGCAATTGTAAATGGGATTGACTCTGTAATTTCTTTTTCTTCATTCTTATTGTTTTTGACACATGCCTGGTTCTTGATGTGCAGAATCATTTTCTGCATGAAAGAAAGACCTTGGATCTTTTGGAGTTTTAATTTGAGGATTCCAGTGTTCAGTATGTTAGGAGAAAGTCCACCAGTGTAGCTGACGCGATAAGTTCACAATCTCATGTAGGCAACTGCATCCTTGGGATGCCCCAGGCTAATTGCCGACTAAGCAGAGTTCATTCTTGCCTGCGTTCTTCCACGAGGATACAACTAGAACGAGTTCTGATGTGGCGGGAGGCTAAACTCCATATCTACCCATCTTAGGTTTTCGGGAGGGATGCATTACCAAGAGGATATCATCAAAAGAAAAAATTTATAAAGGTTTGCAGTGCACATCGCACTGAAGAAATCAAAAACAAAGAGGAACTTAAAGCAGCAGCTTAAAACTGGGCTTTATAGCATCTCCAGCAAAGAACAATAATACATTTGTAGAAAGAATGATAGCCTAAAGAAAAGCAGTTGTAGGCTATCAAGGGTGGCAAACTGGAAAGGTAAATATATAGGAAGACATTAACACTAAGATTTGTTTCTGGATTCCTCTTCCCAAAGATATACATACATACATATTTTGGGGTGGCATACCCCGGCTTCCTTCACAAGGCTTTATACCTGGCTCTAAGGAATCCCTGATGAGCCAAGCTCTAGTTATTGGTATTTGAGTTAAATTACAGTTATAGGTGGAATGGGTGCATGAGTCATTTCATTAGAATGTTTTCAAAAGATGTGCCCTTAGTCTCTTCTTTGGCCAAAAGTGTGTGCAGAAGTCCCATCCTCTAAGGGATTGTACAGAATGTCTGGCGCTCTGTAGACTTGGTTTTTTTCCCCCCCTCCTGAGGAAAGCAAGATTACTCTTTAACAGTTAAAAGCATTGTTCCTATTAGGGATAATGTAACACCACGTCATCCTTCCTATATAGTACAATCATTATGCATACACTATAAAAACAGACTCTGCATGGTGACTAATTTTGGAATAAAACCATAGACTAAATCACAGCATATAGAAATCATTTCTATCTCGACTGGTCACTTAAACCTGAACAAATTTTCTGGAAGCATGTTAATTTTCCTATGATACTCCTTAATATTTCTTGCAGAGCTGGTTTGGTGGTCACATATTCTTGCAATTTCTGCCTATCTTGAAGCTCTTTCTCTCTCCTTCTATTCTGGATGAGAGCCTTGCTGGATCGAGTTTTCTTGCCTGCATGTTCTTCTCATCTAGGACCCTGAATCAATCCCGCCAGCCCTTTTTGGCCTCCCAGGTCTCTGAGGAGAGGTCTGCTATTAATGTAATAATTCTCCCCATATTCGTTAAGAATCTGCTGTCTCTAGCTACATTATGGATTTTCTCTTTTTCTATGGAATTTGCAAGTTTCACTATTAAGTGTCGAGGTATTGAACGGTTTTTATTGTTTTGGGGGCAGGACCACTCTATCTCCTGGGTCTGAATGCCTGTTCCCCTCCTCAAATTAGGGACGTTCTCAGCTTGGATTTGTTCAAATATGCTTTCTGGCCCTCTGTCCTTCTGGGTGCTCTCTGGAACCCCAATGATACGTAATTCTTCCTTCTGAAGCTGTCATGTATTTCCCTTAACCTACCTTTCCTTGTGGTCCTTTCATTGTTTTTCTCTGTTTTCCTCAGCTTCCTTCCTTGCCATCAAGGAGTCTTCTGTGTTGCTCATTCTTTCTTCCAGCACCTTATGCCTTGCCATTAGGACCCCCAATTTAGATTGCACCTCATTTAATTGATTTTTAACTTCAGCCTGATGAGATCTTAATTCTGCAGTCGTGAAGCCTCCGCCCACCCCGGGGGGAGGCAGGACCACGGCCGTGTCCCCCGCACCCTGGGTTCCGGGGCCTGTGCTGCCGGCATCGAGCTCCTGGGGCCGCATCGGGCACCCGAAAGCAGCAGGCGCAGCGCCCCGCCCCCCCCGCTCCCCCGTTCTCCCCGAGGCCCCACTGGCTGTGGCGCCAGCACTGTTCGAAGCTCGCCCCCTTCCTGTCTTGTCTTGTTAGAAGCCTCTCCCCCGCCCCCCCCCCCCCCGGGCTTCTTTCTTTCTTTGTATCCACCTTGTTAGAAGGGAAAACCCTTCTCTTTAACTCTCAGGTCGCATTGGTAGGTGTCCAGGATGACTGGAAATTTATCTAGGTGTGTTGGCGGATCGGGTGAGTTGAGGACTCTACTCTCCAGCCTTCTTCCCTCTGTTGTCTCCTTTTTGTTTTAAAGCCCTTTCTGCGGATCCCTGGGTGGCTCAACTGTTCGGCGCCTGCGTTTGGCCCAGGGCGTGATCCTGGAGTCCCAGGATCGAGTCCCACGTTGGGCTCCCGGCATGGAGCCTGCTTCTCCCTCCTCCTGTGTCTCTCTCTCTCTCTCTCTCTCTCGGTCTATCATAAATAAATAAGTCTTTTTTTTTTTTTTAAAGCCCTTTGCACATGATCTACCAGTGTGTTGTGGTCCCTGTAAGGGCTCCGTTTCCATTTCCATGTATGTGTATGAGTGAGTTCTGCAATTTTGGGTTTAGCTCCACTGACAGCAGGAGAGGAGTTACTATTCCAGCAGCATCGTTTTCAACTCATGAATGAAATGGAAAGTCATTTCCCTGTCTGTCTGGAACTTGTAATTACCCGATTATTTAATTAGTTTCCTTTGTATTTATTTCATTTTACATGACTCTATTATGGTCCTGCCTTTCTTTATGGTAGTGCATTTTCAGGATATCCCTATGCGTAAAGAAAAAAAAAATCATTATTCTAGTTTGCTTGTGTCCCATTCATAGGTCAAAAGTTCTAAGCCATATTCCTACTGTATTCTGTGTGAATATTTCAATTTAGAAGGTGAGGCATCATTCGATGGACAGAATAATAAAAATGCATTTTCCAATCAAGTTCAGTTAACTTTTCAAGATTTAATTAGTTAATTAATCAATTTATTAAATTGAGGGAGAGAAAGAGAAAGGGATAGAGGGAGAAAATGTGAGCGGGGTGAGGGTTAGGAGGAGGAGTAGGCTCCCCATGTGGAGGGACCCCCAAAATGTAGCTGAACCCCGACTATGGGATTAGGTCCTGACCCCAGGGCATACAATTAAGTGACTGATACCACTGGCACCCTACAACTCAAATGTGATTATGGTTAATGATTCTTAGAGTAAAGCTAATATTTGGACATTAATCTATAGCTCAACTTTAGCAAAAATAAATCTTCTGTTGTTTTTATTCAATAGATGTTATTACCTAGTAAAAACTGATCTTCACTGCTCTGAACAACTTTAGGAAACCAGATGGAACATCGTGTTTGAGACCATGGTGCCCAAAGGAAGTGAAAGGATACCTGGAGGAAGTTGTTTGTCCTGAAGGATGTGTCTCTCCAGCCCATTCAGGATGGTGACTACAACATTCCCTAGCCAAGCCGGAGACACTGTTGATGAGAGAAAGTACCCCATCACTGTCTTTATAAGCAGCTTTGGTGTCGCCAATGGTAAACATCCTCTCAGATAAGCTAATGCATGGCAAGAGGCAAGCACTCAGCACCCTTGCCACCAGGAAGATTATGTATTTCATCTCAAATGGACACTGTCTGATGTTCATCAGAATTTGTGTGGAAAGCAACTGAGAAAGCAACATTCGTTCCTCAAAGATACTGAGCTCACCTTGACAGCATTAACTTGCACTTCTCCTCTGATGTTCTGGAATAGTCTCATGATGAAGGGATCATAAAGTGCTTCTAGAAGGACACAGAGTACCCATCAGCACATGGGTCATGCTGCTCAAGCATAATTCAGGTAGTGGTGTCTGAGTTGCTCAGTCAGCTAAGAGTCTGCCTTTGGTTCAGGTCAGGGTGTCTGGGACCTGAAATGGAGCCTGATGTGGGGCTCCCTCTCAGCAAAGGGTGTGTTTCTTTCTCTCCCTCTGCCCCTCTTGCCTCTTCTGCTCTCTCTCTCTCAAATACATAAATAATTTCTTGAAGAAAATAAAAGGCTAATTTGGGGACTGTTGATCAGTATGAATGAAGGCTAGTGAACATGATGGCATTTGGTAACTAAGCATGGGCTGAGCTACCACTGTCCGGCCACTCACGGGGTTAGGGCTGGAAAATATGGTGTGTTAGGAGTTTCTTTATTTTGGAGAATGATGAGAGAAGCCATGGTGCAGTGTCAGTGGGACAACGTCCTGGGAAAACTCTCTTATTCTTTCTCTCTCCTTCTCCCTTTCTCTGTATTTCTGTGTCCATAGCTGTCTCTCATTCTCTCTCTCTCTCTCTCTCTCTCTCTCTCTCTCTCCATTCTCTCTCTGTGTCACACACATGCACACACAACTCTGTCACACTCATAGGTTTAAACAAGTCACTCCACCCTAAGAGTCATGCACTCACAACCATACCAGTGAACACACCGGCTCCTAGTATTGTAGAAATGTAGGCATGTTTTCTCACCTGGGAGAGCTGCCTATCTCACACCCCAAAGCCTCAGGAACATGGAACCGGGTGGCTGTCCAGAAGAGAACAGCAGGTTGCTGCATCTGCCGTACTATTTAGGTTTTTTTTTTTTTCTGCAAGAGAGTGGTTCCAGAATACATACCACTTTCGCTGGTTTCTGAGACGTCTGCACTTACACAAAAGAGTAAACCATGAGAGTCAGGTCATGTGTGTCCTTTGTCATTGGTTCTCCTAGTGAGTATTCAACACCACATGAGCAACAGTAGTACAACGATAGGCCTCCAAAGGCAGCACAGGTTGCACCCATGAAAAAGCAGGAGCTATTCCTGGGGGATGGATCTCTCTTTCACTGAAGGAGCCACACGAAATTCTTGAGGAGAAACTGCATGTGAGAGAAAGGTCCCTTACTACACTGTTTAAAACATCCCCTCCAAAACCCACGAAAATGGTCCTTACTCCTAAAAAATACACTGTTCCTTGTCATATCTGAATTTGCTCCAAAAAGAGGAAAAAAGGACCATTTCTAATTCAGGAAAATGGGTGAGCATTCCATAGAAGAAGTCGGAAACTCATTCACTGACTTTTTTGTGGAAAAACTCCTGCACCACACACTTGGCAAGATTTAGGAGGACACAAAATAACTGTCAATGCATTCATTGGATGTGGTGCTCAGGAATTACTGAGCGATCACTGTTTATATGGATACAGTGCAAGACTATTGTAGTGAGTGATTAATAAGTATCATATGAGGGTCTGGGGTCCATCCTCCTTGGTGGATGAGGGAAACCTTCAGCTCAGGCCAAAGCCCCAGTGTCCTGCAATCCATCCCCTCCTTGGGGCCTTGTTCAGCCCAGAATGTGCTTCTCCCTTTCCCTCTGCCTTTCTCCCTTGCTTATGCTCGCTCGCTCTCTCGCTCTCTCTCTGAAATAAATAAAATCTTCCCCAAAAAGTCAATGGCAACTTCAAGTAGCCTGACATAATCAGTGCACAAATAGAACTGATCTGCACATCGATTCCAATGATAACTTCCCATCGCTCATGCAGCTTGTTGTGAAACCCAACTAAAAACTCCCACCTTCTGGACATCTGGCAAAATCATTTCTGTCTCTGTAGGTCCACATGTGCTGTCCTCTCTTTTGTAAGTTTTTCAACCGGATTTTACCCCTTTTCTTGGTAGGTTTGATTCAATGCTAGACAATTATTCTCTTTTGTTCTATTTAGTCTAGTGCTCTATTGTATTTATTCACTAACAGGTTTGTTTTTTTTTTAAGGTTTATGTATTCATGAGAGACATAGAGGCAGAGACATAGGCAGAGGGTGAATCAGGCTCCCTGTGGGGAACCCGATGCAGAACTCGATCCCAGGCCCACGGGACCATAACCTGAGCCAAAGGCAGACGCTCAACCACTGAGCCACCCAGGTGCACCGGTAATCAGTTTGGTGAAAATATTCCATCCGGGAGAGGTTTAAATACTCAAAGTATACCATTTACCAATAGCCATAGCTGTGAAGCAGAGTAGGAGGGACAGGCTTCCCATTATGCATTAAAAAAATCACGGAGATCAAACGTACAGCATAGGGAATATGATCAGTGGAATTGTAATAGTGCTCTATGGGGACACATGGTATCTACACTTGTGGTGAGCACAGTATTACCCTATACAAGTATCGAATCCATATGTGGTACACCTGAGACTAATGTAACCTTGTGTACCATCTCAATTTCAATTAAAAAAAAAAACAGTAGTAATGTGGGCACCAGGCTCATTCCTTTAGTTGGGCATCTACTTTGGGCTCATATCATGATCCCAGGGTCCTTGGATACATAAAATTATGTATTTGTCAAAACAGTCAGATGCATAACACAGAGCAGTCCTTAATATATGTGGTCAACTTCAATGATAATAATGTCTCTATACTGGTTTGTTCTTTGTGATAAAAATTCCACACTAATGCAGCATGTATGATCGTAGAAAATATGTGCCAAGGGATAGGGTGATATGGAAATTTTTATATTATATGCTGCCTTATGACACCAGTCTAATCCTAATCTCAATAATAAGGTCTCCTTATTAAAACAATCAGTGATTTTATGTTGTTAATACTGTACACAGACTAGTGTCCAAATGTTAGCTTCACAACCCCTACCTTTTAATTTGACCAAATTTGAGTGGTAAAAGCAGTTTTACTATTTTGGCATAAACTACTGACTGACCATTTAAATTATGAATTTCACATATAAAATGTAAATAATATAGCTTTGTATTTTTGTCTTTAGTATGGTATCCTGAGCACAGTAAAAGAATGATTTTTTTTTTTGTAAAGACAGCAAAGAGAAAGTATAAGGGGGAGAGCAGTAGAGGAAAAGGGAGAGAGAGAGTACTAAGCAGGCTCCATCCTAAGCATGGAGTCCAACCTAGGATAATCTGATGACCTGAGGTCATGAACTCTGAGATGAAACCAGGAGGCAGTCACATACCTGAATGAACCAAACCTGTGCTCCTGGAATAAGTTTTCTTGAATCAACTAAAGGAATGAATTTCCTGGTTACTTTCAATCGACTCCTTTGCTGGTTGTATTTTGGTTTTTCCTCAAGCGTGAAGTAGTTTGGTCCAGTTTTGTATCCACAGAGATCCATCAACATTTTTCACCTAAGGTTTTTGATTGTAGACACTGGGAAACGAAACTTGTTACCATAGAAAGAGCTGTGGACATCTTGCTGTCAGAAGACCAAGTGGAAATTTTAAAACTTGACACGCACTATCCAGGATGAAAATTCACTGGATAGGCTCAGCAATCCGATGAAGAAACAAAGTAGACAGTGGACGTGTAAACAGAACAAGAGAAATCGTACTATCATGAGAGGAGTGCGGGAAGACTGAACAAAAATTGATAGGAACTTAAACATGCATGCCTAGGATACATCAAAAGTGCTAAGTTCCACAGCATGGAGTTCCTGTAGGAAAGCAGTTGGTGGGGATCCCTGGGTGGCGCGGCGGTTTAGCGCCTGCCTTTGGCCCAGGGCGCGATCCTGGAGACCCGGGATCGAATCCCACGTCGGGCTCCCAGTGTGTGGAGCCTGCTTCTCCCTCTGCCTGTGTCTCTGCCTCTCTCTCTCTCTGTGTGTTACTATCATTAAAAAAAAAAAAAAAGGCAGTTGGTGTAGAAGAACGTATGGGGGCAAAATGGCTGAAAATTTCACAAATATGTGACTCAGATCTACAAAGCTCTGAAAACCCTCCTCCTGACACATTGTAACCAGTCTGCTGGCAAAGAGGAAGAAAAACCTTGAAAGCTGAGGAAAAGGACACATTCAACCTAACAGAATAGGAATTCCAAGGCCCGTGACTTCTCAGAAAACAGAGGTCAGAAGACACTGCAATGGTGACACAAAGTATAGAAGGAAAACACCTCTGAGCCTAGGACGTTATGTTCAGGAAAGATAGCTTTAAAGAATGAAGGCAAAAGGTGAATGAAAATGAAAACAAGACGAAGTCGGCAGACAAGCAGGTGGTAAACAACTGGAAGAATCAGTCATTGAGCCAATATTTATTTATTTTCATTAAAAAAATTTTTATTGCCGTTCATGTTTATTATTTTTAATATAGTTTGATTGAGGGAAGGCCAATTTGGATATGAATGGGCTGAGGAAGAGGGAGGAAGAGAATCCTAGGAAGGTTTCATGCCCAGTGAGGAATCCCACGAGGGGCCGGATCTCAGGCTCCTGAGAGAATGTGCTGAGCTGAAATCAAGAGTCAGATGCTTCCCTGAATGAGCCACCCAGTTCCCCTTAGTAGGTACCTTGGACATTAAATGATGAGCAAGAACCTTCTACCGAATGGAGTGAAATGACACAGGGAGATGCTTGGAACCTCAAGAACATAAGAACCTCAAAAGGGGTGTTTTTCTGGGTAAATGAGGTCTCCTGCTTTTCTGTCCTTCCAAATTTTGTATGGCTTTTGAGGGCAACAAGGAGACCACGGTCTCAGAGCCTGGGGCTCCCCTCCTTAATCAGTTGATCAAAGAGCCAATCCAGGCAATGCTGGAGTAGGTGCAATGGGCCTGGGGGCCTACGGGTTGGGGTTGCATGTGGCCCTGAGAGTGACATCCCACTGGGCTTATAATGTGACTGCTTTGTGCGTGGGGTGATCTTAGGTACTTGAGACAAACTTAACCTTTATTCTTTTTTAAAAATTTTTATTTATGTTTAGGTAAATTCAGTTTGCCAACATAGTGTAACACCCAGTGCTCATGCCATCAAGTGCTCTCCTCCTGGAATATAAGAAATAGGAACAAGATAATGAGGGAAAGGAGGGGGATTGAGTGGGAAAAATTAGAGAGGGAGACAAACCATGAGACTCCTAAATCTGGGACACACTGAATCTTTGGAACAGCCCATACATGTCGTAGCCCATAGAGGAGATGAATGTGATGCTAGAGGTAAACTATGTTGCCCAATTTCCCTTAGCTTAAAAGTGGGCTGATGGGGTTTGTACAGCAGGTGAGGCCTCCTCAATACCAGCTCGAGCCAGCATCTGCCCTGATCCCTGGAAGGACTGGGCCATGGGCTCCAGGCAGGCATGAGGGAATGTCCTAGGCTGGGCCAACCCTTGACGTGGGGAGCAGGCCCAGCACTGTGTGGCTATAGCAGTGAGATCAGACAGGAGCAGAAATGCTGGCCTCCCTGCCCAGGGCCTGTGTCCCGGGCCTGGTCAGACCAGGAGACTACTTCTGCAGGACCTTGAGCGCAAGCGTGTGCCGCCAGCCCAGCAGCTTTCACAGATTCCTCTAGATTCCCTGCACCCAGTGAAGGCCTTGGCTGGCTGCACTCGATCCCTTCTCACACAGAGGCAAGTGCAGATTTTATTCTTGTCCCAGGACTGAGGATTGTGCAAGGAGGGGAGGAGGGAACTGTGCTCCCGGCACCCCTCCCACCTCACTTCTGCTGGACCCGGGAGGAGGTGCTGGGAGGGACCATTTCAGGGATGCCCATCCCTAGAGTGCACTTCCACCCTTTGGGCAGAACTGGGGGTAGCCCAGCATTGCTATGTGACCTGTAGGTGCAGAGGGAGTGGGGCCCCGGCCATACCAGCACCTGGCTCCCACGGAAGCAATCTGTGTGCAAGTTCAGATGGGCGTGGCACAGCTATGTATCAAGAGATTGGCTCAATCCAAGACCAAAGGCAATAACCCGAACCAAAAGGTCTCCTGCTCTATTCCCAAGAGATGCCAACCAAACATCAACAAGGGCTTTGATGCTTGCCAGTGACAAAGGGAGTCAGAGCTGGTCTGCAGAGAATGACCATCAAATAAAAAGAATATGACCAACTGCACATTCCAATCCCAGGGCAGAATTCTTCTTACTATTTGATCCAAATACCCTACTGTTTATGATGGAATAGACCAGAGAAGAGCACCTTCGTGGCTCAGTAGGTTAAGTGTCTGACTGCAGCTTGGATCATTACCCAGGACCCTGTATCAGGCTCCCTGTTCAGTGCGGGGTCTGAATATCCCTCTCCCTCTGCCCTTCCCATTCTCCTCTTTCTCTCTCAAATAAGTAAACAAATGCATTCCTATACATCGTCTTCTTTATTTCATCCCGCCCACTCTCAGTCTACAAAGTAGCAGGTATACTCCAACTGCACCAGGGACCCCCTCCTGTTGATTCCCGCCGCATAGTGCTTCCAGACCTGAGGTTTCTTCCTCTTCAGGAATTTCATCCTCAATATTCTCCACCGCCCAATCTGTAGAGATACAAACACGAGGATGAGGTGATTAGACAGTGAGGCCCCGTGTTCCTGCTACTCCAACAGAGGCCACTTTGGAACACCTGTCAACACCTGCTCTTCCTTGGGATCCTCAGACCTTCCCTGGGCTCTTGGGAGCCTCGAATATTAAGGAGTCAATCCCATTTACAAGTGCACCCAAAAGTGTAAGATACCTAGGAAGAAACCTAACCAAAGAGGTGAAGGATCTATACCCTAAACACTACGGAACACTCCTGAAGGAAATGGAGGAAGGCACAAAGAGATGGAAAAATACTCCGTGCTCATGAGGGCTGGAAGAACGAATATTGTGAAAACGTCCATGCGACCCAGGGCAATTTACACATTTCATGCAATCCCTATCAAGATACCATGGACTTTCTTCAGGGAGTTGGAACAAACCATCTTAAGATTTGTGATCAATGGAACCGAACAGCGAATCCAGAAGCGGACCCTCAACTTTACGGTCAACTAACATGCGACAAAGCAGGAAAGACCACGCACTGGAGAAAAGACAGTCTCTTCAATAAATGGTGCTGGGGAAATTGCACATCCACATGCAGACGAAGGAAACCGGACCATTCTCTGACACCACACACAAAGATAAACTCAGAAAGGATGAAAGATCTAAATGTGAGACAAGAATCCATCCCAGTCCTCGAGGAGAACGCGGGCAACACCCTTTTTCAACTTGGCCACAGCAACGTCTCGCAAGATACATCCGTGAGGGAAAGAGAAATTGGGACTTCACCCAGATCGAAAGCTGCTCCTGCACAGCAAAAGAAACAGTCCACAAAAGTAAAAGACAACCTACAGAACGGGAGAAGATACTTGCAAACGACCTCTCAGACAAAGGGTTAGTGTCCAAGAGATATAAAGAACATATTCAACTCAAGAGCAAAGAAACAAACAATCCGATTGTGAAACGGGCAAAAGACACGAACAGAAATCTCACAGGGGAAGACAGAGACACGGCCCCGAAGCACAGGAGAACATGCCCCGCATCGCTGGAGAACTACAGGTCCGCATGCGCCGCATCAGGGAACTACGGATCCAAACCACCATGATGAGATACCACCTCACACCAGTGGGAACGGGGAAAAGTCACAAGACAGGAAACCACAAATGTTGGAGAGGATGCGGACAAGGGGGAACCCTCTTGCACTGTAGGTGGGAATGTGAACTGGTGCAGCCACTCTCGAAAACTGTGTGCAGGTTCCTCAAAGAGTTAAAAATAGATCTTCCCTACGGCCCAGCAATTGCACTGCTGGGGATTTACCCCAAAGATGCAGATGCAGTGAAGCGTGGGACCTTGCACCCCGATGTTTATAGCAGCAATGGCCACAATAGCCAAACTGTGGAAGGAGCCTCGGGGTCCGCTGAAAGATGAATGGATAAAGAACATGGGGTCTATGTATACGATGACATTAGCCATTAGAAATGACAAAGACCCACCATTTGCTTTGATGTGGATGGAACTGTAGGGTATTATGCTGAGTGAAATAAGTCAATTGGAGAACGACAATCATTATATGGTCTCATTCCTTTGGGGAATATTAAAAATATTGAAAGGGAATAAAGGGGAAAGGAGAAAAAAATGAGTGGGAAATATCAGAAAGGGAGACAGAACATGAGAGACTCCTAACTCTGGGAAACGAACAAGGGGTGGTAGAAAGTGAGGTGGGCGGGGGGGTTGGGGGTGACTGGGTGACGGGCACTGAGGGGGGCACTTGATGGGATCAGCACTGGGTGTTACGCAAATTGGCAAATTGGTTGGCAAATTGAACTCCGATAGAAAAAAGAAAAAAAGAAAATGCCTTGTATGATTGAGGTCATGACCAACCCTCCTCTTCCAAATGATCTCCTACCATTCTTACTACACTCCCAGCTACACAAAATTTCTCACCATTGCCTGAACACAGCATACTCTTTTATTTTACTTTATTTTATTTTTATTTATGATAGTCACACAGAGAGAGAGAGAGAGGCAGAGACACAGGCAGAGGGAGAAGCAGGCTCCATGCACCGGGAGCCCGATGTGGGATTCGATCCCGGGCTCCAGGATCGTGCCCTGGGCCAAAGGCAGGCACCAAACCGCTGCGCCACCCAGGGATCCCCACAGCATACTCTTTTATTCTTGCATGACACCATGGACAAAAATGTGTTCCCTGCTTCTTTGCCTTTCAAGTTTGACCTCAGATGCTCCTTCCTCTCCAAAGCCTTTCCAGACTCAGCCAGTACACCCATTAGAAACCTATTATACTATGTTATTTCTTTACATCAACACTGACTATATAAAATATGAGGCTCAAAAACAAGCAACAAATATAACTGATGGGTTGATACAGAAATTCAGAAGAGACTGAAGAGATTTGCTAGAATATCCTATGAAGATAAGGAATAGCAGAGAACCCCAGGAGTCATTAATCTGGAAGAATGGAATGAGCAGTTCCCCCTGGAGATGACACCCCCAGAGCTACTGAAGCCCAAGACACTTCTTTGACTAGACTGACAGCTGTTGCCCTGGGTCTGGCAAAAGTGATGATGGGCGGATTCCCTCACTGGAACATGACTAATGCTTCTCAGACAATAAGGATGGGTAGAAATGTGTTCACTAACTTTGTATTGGGCGACTCCACAGCCATCCTCCTCTGTCTCTAAAAGTTTCTTGTAACGGTAAAATAGGAACTCCCAAGTCTTTACGAAGTATAGTACTACTCTGGGAAAAAGACCATTTGGCTCATCTCAGAGGTGGGTGACCCTGATTGTTGAGAAATGAACACGTCCAACGTCAGAAAGTAGGTAAAGGAGATCCACAGACAATTCTTTCTTCTAATTTTTTATATATTTAGGCCCATTAATTCATGTCGCTGATGGAAAGCTTTATGTTTGATAAAACGCCTGGGTCAGGGGGCAGACTGAAGAAAGTGAGATCGAGCTGTCCACTGAATGACCCCTAGTGGAGGGGTCTAAATTGCCTACAGGGGCTAGCTGGGACCCATGGCTCCAGAACCTCCAGTACAAGAAACTTTACAATCCTGCCTTCACAAAAGGTCTCCAAGTGCTATTAGCACAGGTGTCCAGTTCCCGGACACTTTTCTCCAATAGCAGCCACTCTCATGACTTCAAAAGCCACCACTGTTACATGTTCAGGTGGGGGTCCTCGGAGCCGCTCTGCTCCCCAGCGACTGGATGGCCCCTTTCCTAAAGGATAATCCAGTATGTTCACAGCTGTGCCTGGCCCCACCACCCTCTACTGGAGGCCTGGACAAGAGCAGACAGTGCACCGGTCAGTCCTGTGCCTAGGAGTTCCAGCAGGCAGCAGGCGACACTCATAGTATCGCTGGCACCTTTTGCATGCCATTTTCTTTATCTGTGGTTTAGCGCCCCCCCCCCCCCCACCAGAATGCAAACTCCATGAGGTCAGAGAATTTGGTCTGTTTTGTTGTTGTTGTTGTTTTCACTGTTTCATCCTCAATGGTCAGGAAAGTACCTGGCATAACTAGAATTCAGTAATTTGCTGAATAAATAAAATAGAGAGCTTTAAATATTTAACTTTAGAGAAATATTAGAATTTTAAAAAGCAGTAAGATTCTTGCTTAGGAAACTGAGTAGTATATTACTTCTTGGTAAGTTAAGTTTAAAATTAAAAGTAATGAGCTCCTGGGTGGCTCAGTTGGTTAAGTGCCCAACTCCAGATTTTGTCTCAGACCATAATCTCAGGGTTTTAAGACTGAGCCCCTCATTGGGCTTCATGCTGGGCAAAGGGCCTACTTAAGATTCTCTCCCTCCCTTGGGACTCCTGAGTGGCTCAGTGATGGAGCATCTGCCTTTGGCTCAGGTCGTGATCCCAGGGTCCTGGGATTGAGTCCCAAATCAGGTTCCCTCCTGAAATCAAAACTTTCATTTGATTTCTACTAAGTCTTTCACGTAGTTAAAGAGCTTCCCCCTCTGCCTATTCTCATCCTCTCTGTGTGTGTCTCTCATGAATAAAGGAATAAAATCTTAAAAAAAAAAAAGATTCTCTCCTGCCCCCCCAAAATAAACAAATACATACATAAAATTAAAAGAAACAAAAAAGGGGTACTTGTATAAAAAAGTAACTATAAAATGGAAAGCACATTTCACTTGTTAAAGATATAACTAGGAAGGCTGATCATTTTAGGCAAAAATGCCATGAATAACCAACGACAGACTACAACAGAATCAAGTGCAGCACTGTATTTGAAAAAGAAAGGAAAAAAAGAAGAAAATTCAACAGATTTTCCTCTAGCTCAAAATGAAACCTTTGGAAATTAGAAACTGGAAAAAAAACAAGAGTAAATTTAAAAATCTCAAAAATACATGGCCACATGTTAAAAGCAACAAACTTCTGAATACTATGCCTTATAAATCTGCCTGCAAGATAATAATCAAGATTATCCATATTCTGAGAATAAGCCTTATTATCAGAAGCACTAACATATGCTCCTGTGTCCACTTAATGGCACTTAATCATTTATTAATATATTAGCCAGTATTTTTATTTTTAAATAGATCTTCCAATGTTGGCCTGACCTAGCATAACAGGTCTCCTGTTTCTTTTGTCATGTAGATGACAACGCCATCTGACTCTTGCTATCCTTTGATAGTAATTACAAACACCCACATGCTGTTAGCCAAATATTCTATGGCATAATAAAGTGTCAGTGCAACTCTTAAACCACCACCACCACCACCATCAAAAACAAACCAAACACCTAGGGCTTAAAAATCTGGGGAACGGGGCCAAGTTAAAGTCCTATGACTAGGCTCATATCCTATTACTACCCTGTACAAATTTAAACTGGTCAATGAATGAGCACACTTTAATCTTAAAATCCCTAAAGCTTTAAAAAGATATATGGCATGATTTCCCTTCAATCAGTTAAGAATGACACATCCATGTGATTCCTACCAGACAGCAGCTTCCCAGAGAATATTTAGAGAAATAATAAGTGGAATTTTGGATCATTGAATAATCTTGGCTCTATGTTTAATTTTTTTCATACTAAGAGATATAGTCATATATATTTTGTAGAAATTATCAACAGTAGCTTAGTACATTCTCCTTATTAAACACTAGCTTAATAGGGTGAAACACTAGCTTAATACATTCTCCTCATTAAAAGCTGATGTTAACAAATACCTGTTTCAAAGCTGCGGGGCCTAACCAACAAAGGATAGTGTATCCAAAGTATACATCCTGCAGCTTCTAACTTTCATTTGATTTCTACGAAGTCATTCACGTAGTTAAAAAGTTTACACTTCTATACATATATTAGGTTTCCAGACCACCTATAATTCTAATTCCCTAAAAGCTTTCTCATACACCTAGGTTCAACCCTGGTTTTCTCATTTTCTATCTTTCTTTTAAAGAGGTTATAAAAACCTTTCCGACTAAAAAAGAAAAAAGAAAAAAGCCTTTCGGACTGGATCCCTAGACAGCACAATGGTCTGCTGTTTCACTGCTGAGGACAGCACACAGGACAACTATTCTTCTGGACGCTACTAACTGATCTATGTATCTCTTCTGAAGGAAACTGAGACTATCAAGCAGAAATGAAAACAAAATTCCTGGCATAACAAGAGACTTCTATTAGAAACCCGTGTTTGTACTTGAGAAAGAAACTTTGTCCTGAGTAATTTATCAGAAATGATTACCATAAAAACAATGGAATGGATAACAATCTGAATGCTGTACTGACCATTTTTAAATGTTTGCAATAAACTTCAGTAATTTGCCTTGTTTTTTCCTGAATAAAGACTCAAAGTAATCAAGCAGAATGCCAAAAAGGAAAACATCTAAATCACAAAAATCCTTAAGTAATCTACATATAAATACTTCATCATAGAATGCATTATTGTAATGTTTGTTTTTACTACTTATTATTCTGAAATAAAGATATCAAAGTGAGCTCCGCTCTAAATGTCAGCATTTTCAAATGTATTAGCATAGTTTATATGCACATTCTAGAACTATAGAAGGAAACGTGGTAAGAATTTGTCCTGGACAGACTGAAGGATTCCTTCCCCCAAGTCTTCCAGAGTGCCAATTACTGACCTTTGAGACTGATTTCTTAAATCTACTTAAAAATATAGATCATGACTTGTAGAATTGTCCTGGTGTATGTAACCTCATTCCTTCAAAAACCCAGGAACCCAGAGGGGATGTACGTTTCCAAAGTAAAGTTTTTAAAGGATTATTTTGAGTGCACTCAGCTGTGCACCCAAATACTCTAGGGATAGTCTCCTCAAGAGGCAGAAAATCAATTACGTAAAACCAACAACTTATTAACAGCAGCTTACTTAAGAAAAACATTTGGTGCCATTACAGAGCAATTACTTTTTACTCATATCTGATATAAAGTGATTTAGGTTGGCAGAAGTAATGATTACAAAAATGTCTCTAAAATATCCTTGGCCCTAAAGGGAGTGAAAAACAAAACAAGACAAAACCAGGGAGCGAGACAAACCAGAAGAGACTCAACTATAGGAAGTAAACTGAGGGTTGCTGCAGGGGAAGTGGGTTGGGGGATGGGGTGACTGGGTGATGGGCACTAAGGAGGGCACAAGATGTACTACCGAGTCCTTGTTATATACAACTGATGAATCAGTAAACTCTGCCTCTCAAGCAAATAATACGCTACATGTCTATTGGATTTTAATTAAAAATAAGTAAAATACACTTGGCCCTAGATGCCCTAAAATTTACATCCAAATATCCTAACTGTAACACCTGAAAATCACGTCCTCTAGGTATCCTAAGATATCGGCAAGCGTGACTGTTTTGTAGTTTAAGTGACATGTTTGCTTAATTAAAAGAAGATGTCTACCTAAGAGAGAAGGGATTTTTAAAATACTGGATGAGGTTTCATTAAATAGCTTAAGTACCTCTCACTTAACATTCAGATGCCTAATCCTTACAGATTCCTTAGAAGGCTGAGAAATTATTAACCACCCATGTTAATACAACATTTTTCATAGCTCTTCAAATCATTAATACGAGATTTAAGTTCTTGGGGTACCGGGGTGACTCAGTCTGGTTAAGCCTCTGCTTCAGCTGGGGTGGTGACCTCAGGGCCCAGGGGTCAAGCCCCTTCAAGCAGGCGGCGCGCAGGGCAGGCGGTGGAGGCTGCCGGGGCCGGGGCTGCCGGGCGGAGACTGCGGGGCCGGGGCTGCCCGGGACGCCGGCAGCGGCCAGGCGGCGGCGGAGATGCTGAAGATGACGGTTGGGCCAGGAAAGAGCTTGCTGCCAGCGGCGGGGCGGTGGAGGGGGCGGGGCGGCGGAGGGGGCGGGGCCGCAGAGGGGCGGGGCCGCGGAGGGGCGGGGCCGCGGAGGGGCGGGGCCGAGGGGCGGGTCGAGGGCGGGGCCGCGGAGGGGCGGGGCCGCGGAGGGGCGGGGCCGCGGGAGGAGCCAGGAGCAGCAGGTGGCCCACCCAGGCAGCCCCCCAGAAGCGCTGAGTCAAGGGCGGACGAGGAGCAGGAAGGGCGAGGCGCTGGCGACCCCACCACGGGAGTCGCTCCCTTCTACGCACGGGGCCCGCTTCTGAGATGAACTCTGCGTGTTATGCCGTATGTTGGCAAGCTGAGCTCCAATAAAAGTAAAAGAAATTAGATTCTTTGTATCTGAACCTAGAATATAATATTTCAACCTGTAGCTTCTTTGTTTATTCTTCATTCCAATCTTCTATAATTCTCATAAAAAGAACATGGGTCTAGAACAGAATGAAGAAAAATGAAACTCGTGTGTATGTGGAGGCGGTTAATAATTCTGGGGAGTTCTTAAAGTAAGGTAATATTACTCATTTAATATATGTTGATAGCATCAGTCTACACCCTGGTCCCTGGTGGACATGTTCCTTAACAAGTGTTGAAATTCCCAAAATGTTTTAACAAGAGTAACCAGTTATTACATAGCACTTTATAAGTATTAATACAAATGAATCACTGAGTTTTAGGTAAAATCAGTAATACCTGAAAATCATCTATATTTACTTTGAATTTCTTTAAAAAAATAGAGTGCGGACTCTACATACTGATTTGTTGAAGATGACACTAGTAGGTAAGGAACTGAAAAAACATCAGTGGCAAGCACCCTTGAATTTATCGTTGCTTTGCATTTCTGTGTCAGAGGTAATGCAATCACAGTTGGACTAGGGACTTCAGGGACTCCTGGCTTTCTGAGAGCCATGGTAGTCTCCTGCTTCACTCAAAAGGCAGCCAAAATTAACTAAAGAAAATCTCTTTAGAAAGAAAAGTGAAACAGTGTATGTTTTAATCAGTATCTGTTCTAGGGACATTTAAGTGGAGATTTTCTTCCATGTGACTGGAATTTCCAAAGAACAAGACCAATCAAAGCCTCTACCTCTAGTAACACAGTATATTTTAAAGACCTAGAATTTCTAACATATTTATCTAATTCAGCATCTTTACTGATCCAAATTTTCTATTTTTCTTTTTTTTTTCTTTCTTCTTCTTCTTTTTTTCTTCCCAGCTAAATATCTTTTCCATTCCCCTTCTTCTGCATTTTGATCAGGTCCTAAGAATTACATCCACAAAATATGGAAATCCTTCCATATAAAACAGATAACTTACTAACTGGATAACCAATTGATTGACAACTAAGAAGGAAGATCTTATTGAAAACTTTGGAACTTTTGTTTTGATTCCAGAGATGCTGGCATGAGTACAGAAAGGGAGTCATCTCAGATAAAATGATTTATAGATTCTTCTTAAAAGAAGTTTTTTGAGGTCTTTTCATATGCAAATTTATTCAAATAGCACTGACTATTAGCCATCTACCTCTCTATATTTGACCATTTAATTCTCAGAGAGCATCTATTTTCTTTTCTTTTCTTTTTTAAGATTGTATTTATTTATTCATGAGAATACACAGAGAGGAGAGAGAGAGAGAGAGAGAGAGAGAGAGAGGCAGAGACACAGGAGGAGGGAGAAGCAGGCTCCATGCAGGGAGCCTGACGTCCTCCGGGATCACGCCCTGGGCTGTAGGCGGCGCTAAACCGCTGTGCCAGCGGGGCTGCCCGAGAGCATCTATTTTCTGTGAAAGAACCCGGGTGTTGGAATGCAGGAACAGAAGACTAAGTGAGTTATCATTCCAATATTGTGATTATACGAGTTGTTAGAAAATAAGAATTTATTTATTTTTAAAGATTTATTTATTTATTTATGATAGACATAGAGAGAGAGAGAGGCAGAGACACAGGAGGAGGGAGAAGCAGGCTCCATACCGGGAGCGCGACGTGGGACTCGATCCAGGGTGTCCAGGATCACGCCCTGAGCCAAAGGCAGGCGCTAAACCCCTGAGCCACCCAGGGAGCCCCAGGAAGAATAATTTAAATATGTATTATTGCCTTCTCTGTATATCTGTACTAAGCAGGTGGTAGGAGTAAGCCTATGCAGCTATTTCTGCATTTACCTTAGAACCAATTATAGAAATAATTATGAAAACGAATGCAAATAGGTATTCACTTGGCATAGAAAATTATTTTAGCAATGAAATTCTTGAGTTTCCATAATACCACTGAAATACATACGCACATATATAATACATACATACCATGTGTATCATTTCTCTGACAAGCACACACACACACACACACACACATATATATACATATATACAAATATATGTATAAGTGGTCAGAGGGATTCTCCTCTTTTCTAATTTTATCAGATTTCTTTCTTTGGGCATTTCCTTTTCTTTCTTCAAAAACTCCAGCTTTCATTTCAGTCATGAGCAAGTCTAGGACTTGAGCTAAAGTGGCAGGAGATGAGTGATAGTAATAGGGAGAGAAATCAAGAATGAAAGGGAATTGGTATGACTAAGCCTCAGCCATAAATGGCCCCTGAACCAAAGTCCAGAATAGTCTTGTGAGTGTGTGTATGTGTAAAAAAAGAAAGGATAAACATGAGGTCCAACATTATTAGTACAAACATGAGATAAACATAAATCAGAGAATACATTAAGCAAATCTTCAGTGGCCAAAATGAGGGGGAAAAGTGGAAATGACTGATACGGAGTCACTCATCTTTTGGGTACTCTGGGACACTAAAGAATCTCTGCCAAAAGACGCGGTATTTCAAGGACAAGAGATTGAAGAGCCTAACATGAAAATCTCGTACATAGGTCTGGGGGTTGAAGTTAAACTATTGATAAGAACAGAGAAATTCCACAGAAAGAATTTAACCAAAACACCGATTTCTGGTTTCGTACCTTCACACTCAGTGTCCAGAGTTCTCGAAAGGCACACCCCCAACAAAAGATTTAGAGATTATGAATATGAAGCCTTGCTAAGCAGTTATCCAAATCATACTTATCAAACAAATGAAGCAATCTCGAGTGAGAGTCAACAGAAAGACCACAGAACAAGATTCTCAGGAATAACAATGATACTAATGATTAATAGTAATATAGCAGCTATCTCGTACTATCGCAGGATCACGCCCCCAGCGGAAGGCAGGTGCCAAACCGCTGAGCCACCCGGGCGTCCCATATTCTGTCCATTTTAGAGATGAGAACACTGAGGCCCAGAGAGCGTCAGTAACAGTCCCACCGGCTCCCGCGGCCACCTGCAGCCTGGCACCGAGCGGACCTCCAGGAAGGGATGCGGCCCCGCCCCGCCCAGCAGAGGGTGGGACCTGCGGCGCCGCGCGTGGGGGGCGGGGCTGCCCGCGGGGGGCGGGGCGCTGGCCGGGCGAGGCCTGGGGCGTGCGCGCGGCCCGGAGGACCCTCCCCTCCCGCTGGGCGCCCGGCCGCGCGGCGGCGGCTCGGGAGGGGCGGGGCGGGGCGGGGCGGGGCGGGGCGGCCGCGCGGGGGGCCCTGACGTCACCGGGCCCTCGGCCCCGCCCCGCCGCGGCTGCTGCAGCCGAGCCCGCGAGCGAGCGAGCGCCGCCGCCGCCGCCCGGACGGGAACGCAGCGCGCGGCCATGGCCTCGGGCCCCGCGGGTAAGCGGGTAAGCGGGTGAGCGGGCGCGGGGCGCGGGGCGGCGGGAGGGCGGCCCGTGCCCCCGCCCCCGCCCCCGCCCCCAGCGCTCGGCTGACCCGCCGTCCCCCGTCTCGTCCCACAGAGGCGGACACGCGGCAGAGGCTGCTGCGCACTGTCAAGAAGGAGGTGGGTGCCGGGTTTGGGTGGGGTGGGGTGGGGTGGGGTGGCCGGGGGCGCGACCCTGCGGAGGGAGCCGCCGAAGCTCCCCCGGGGGAAGGGTCTCCAAAGGGGTGGTGGCCCGTGGCAGCGGGGCGGCCACCCGAGCTGTGGGGCTCACCTGGGCAGGGATTGACCTCCTGCAGGACTGGAGGCGGGTGAGTTTGGGGGTGGGGGTGGGGGCCTCGGGTCCTGGGGGGGCTCGATGCTTTGCTGCGGTGTGTAGGGGCGGACGCAGCGGGAGGGCCGCCCCAGATGGGGGCACAGCCGGGTGTGTCTGGGTAGGACCCCCTCTGGTGGAGGAGCGGGTGGGTGGGTCTCATCAAGGTGAGGCAAGCACCTGGGGGCTGACTGGACGTACTGGGAGGTGAGGGGCTGGGTAGGGCTGCAGAAGGAGGACCAGACTTGGGCAAAAGGGAACGGTTCACTTTGGGATGACACCCCCCATCTCCCCTTCCCCACAGTTCTCAGTCCTTAGAACCGCCCCCAGGAGCTTGGGGACTCCCTCCCCGAAAGTCCCTGGTCATTGGGTTACACCCTCTGTGGGCCTGTGCCAGGGCGTCTTGGCAGGCGAGTTCCCCTCACCCACCCCTCCCCACCCCCGACACGCAGCAGGGTGCGAATCAGGCAGGGTTCCCCTGCCCCTCTGCCCCTTCGCTCTCCTTGGGGCCAGCTGGGAGCCCAGTCTAGCCTTTAGTGAGTAGCCCTTGACTTCCCGAAGAGGGGCGAACCTGTAGTGGTGGGTTCCTGGGAAGCATTTAGATGCCTGGACTGTGTGTGGAGCACGCTCACTCCTGTGTGGGCGACGGACGACATGCGCCTGTGAGTGTGTGTATCTGAGGCTGTCTGTGCATCTGCCTGGAGATCACCAAGTGTATCTCCATACTGCGTGTACGTGTGTCTGTGTGTTGATCTGTTTTGGGGAGCATGGTGTGTAACCGTGTGATGCATAAGTCTCTGTGTGCGTGAGTGAGGCTGCGACCATGTGTGTGTGACTGTATGTGTGTGCTGCCCTCCTTACGCTGCCTACATCCCTCACCTGGGACCCGATCACTGTTGCGCGGCATCACCTCTGTATCTTGAGTCCTCAGCTCGAGATCCCAAATGGCTGTAGACCTTGGGGCTGGCCTGATTGCGTGTGTGTGTACGCATGCGTGTGCACACACGAGGAGGGTGTCAGCCTGGTGTCAGCACTGAGCACCCAGAAGCCCCCCCTGCATGGTGGCAGTCAGCCATCAAAGACAGCCTGGAAGAGGGGACCTGTGGCTGCCCCTCCCTCCTCAGAAAGCATGGGCGCATGTTGTGTGTAGGTCTCTGTGTGGCATGTCTCGTGTTGTTTAAAGAATCAGCTCTAGAGCTAGTTGTATATTCTGGCATTTCTGAATGTGGAATTCCTCAGAAAGGCCCAGAACTTTTCAGTTTAGCCCTCTTAGAGGCATTGTGGGGACCTGAAGAAAGCTCTATCTAGATAGACCATCTTTCCAACAAAACCTGCACACCTACAATTTTCTGATGGCTGAGTTGGTGGAGGGTGTCTTCTAGAAACTCTCTCAAAAGCCTTCAGGTTAAAAGCCTGTAGTCTCTTTGTTCGTTGTTTCAACCTAGATGTCATTTGTACTCCCCGGAGATTGTCACATGGAATGGCTGTGTTTTCTTTTCTTTTGAAGCGTTTAGGTATTCATGAGAAACACACAGAGAGAGGCAGAGACACAGGCAGAGGGAGAAGCAGGCTCCCTGTGCGGAGCCTGACGCGGGACTCGATCCCAGGACCCCGGGATCAAGCCCTGAGCCAAAGGCAGACACTCAGCCACTGAGCCACCCAGGCATCCCCGGAATGGCTATGTTTCTCAGGAAATGGCTTGCTGGTTCAATGGAAGGGATCTACAGGTAGAAGAGCCTGTGAGCGAGGCGTCTGGGAGGGCAGTGCCTCTCGGTATCTGCTTCTGGGCAGGGCTTCATTCAGCTGGGCCTCTGGCCTGGTTCTGCCAGGAGCTCCCTTGGTGCCCCGGACAAGTCCTTTCCTCTCTCAAGGACTCAGTTTCCACAGCTGGAGAAAGAGGCATTGGTGCAATGCTCCTGGAGGTCCTACCCATGTCAGTCTAGTTTGGAATATCGGCAAGCTGTGGGGGACACGTTGCCTCTAGTGACCAGAGTTGTCAGCTTGCATCCTCTGTCCTGGGAGCAGCCGAGTTTGGGGCTTAGAATGAGCTTTCTGCCTGGCCTAAGGCTGAGGCCATCACTTGATCAGAGGGACCCCTTGGCATCCTGCTTGGTGCCTGAAGGGGTCAGGGACAGAACCTCGCAAGTTTGGGCAAAGGTCCTTGACCCTGGATCTGCAGTCAGAAGGCAGGTTTATAGTCACAAGTTGGTGGCTGATTCTAAATTCTGCATTTCTTGGGGTACATCATTTCAGTAATCAGAGTTTCCATAGAGTGGGTACTATTCTGTGCCATATCCTGTGTACACGGTGACTTTATGAGGTGACTGAGGCTGCCCCCATTTCATGGACAAGGAAACCAAGCCTGGAGACGAGGTGTGGATTGCTCAAGAGAACACAGCCAAGAAGGTGCAAAGCCAGGGACTTAGCCCCCCAGATCTGTCTGACACCAGAGCCAGGCTCTTACCTCTATATCCTAAATGTGCTCATCCGTGTCTCCACGGCAGCGCAGTCTCAGCTGTGGGTGGAATGATTTCCATCTTATAGAGGTGAAAAATGGCCCAGACGGGATAAGTGATTTCTGAAGGGCACAGAAGCAGTCAAGGGAAGACAAGTTCAAGTCTTCTATGAACCCCTTGTTCAGCATGGGTGCCCCTAAGGGCATGGCGATGAGTCCATGCCCCACCAAAGCAGACCTCCTCTCTCCTTGCCTTCCTCTGCCCACCTCTTGGGAGAGCATCTTGTCCCAGTATCAGAGAGCCAGTCTTCAATGGAATGGTGGAGGGAAACTGTTTGCCTAGAAATCTGGGAGTCAGGTCTGCTCTTCCTTCTCCTCATCTTTTGGGTTCAGAGAAGTCACATCCCTGCCTGTCACAGCCTCATCCAAAGGTACCTCCCGTCATTCTTCCTGGAAAGGGTGGCTTAACAGTCAGTTTCTTTAGACAAGGTTTGCAAGCTTGGGCTGAGCCACAGAAGCCAGAAAAGCCAGCAGCGGCTACGGGGCTGGAAGCTCTGTCCTGTGCTGACTCTGGGAGCCAGTATGACTCAGAACCATGAAGCAGGTCAAGAAGGAGCATTGGGCTCACCCAGAGCTGGGTTCAAATTCTGACATGTTCATTTACTGAAGGGTGTCTGTGTGCCAGACACAGGACTGGGCTCTGCGGATGCAGCAGTGAATAAAAGAAGTCCTGCCCTCTTAGGGCTGACATTCCCATTTTGGTAGACAGATCCTGATAGACATTCTGAGTGTAATTCAGAGGATTATGACAGCCTTTGCACCAAGGTGTGAAGGAGAGGTACTCGGCACCACAAGGACATACAACAAGGTCGAGGTGGCCCAGGTAGGCGCCCTGGAGGAAGTGATGTTAAGAAGATACGTGAAGGATGAGCACACCTTTAAGATAAAGGCAGGAGGTGGGAAGACAGAGGAGAACCCTTCCTGGCAGAGGGAACTGCATATACAAAGACTTTGTGGCTGGAGGGAGCACCGTGAACTTGAGTGATGAGAGGACTCTGAAGTGGCTGGAGTACAGAGAGGAAGGAGCATGGTGCCAAATGCAGAGGGACAGAGCAGGAGGTCCTATCCTAAAAGCACAGGGAAAAAGGATGGGGAGGACAGGAGCTAGGTGGAGGAAGAGGGCGGAGCTAAACTTGATGGCTTGTAACTGCACAGCCTTAGCGGGGCATCTGTCTTTACCTTCACAGGGGTCTG
>JAVLSZ010000276.1:95000-149529 GCA_032313775.1 Urocyon cinereoargenteus | reverse complement strand
CCTAACCCTAACCCTTTCCTAAGCCTAACCCTAACGCTAACCCTAACCCTAAACCTAACCCTAACCCGTACCCTAACCCTAACCCGTACCCTAAACCTAACCCTAACCCGTACCCTAACCCATACCCTAAACCTAAACCGTACCCTAAACCTAACCCTAACACGTACCCTAACCCTAACCCGTACCCTAACCCGTACCCTAACCCGTAACCTAACCCTAACCCTTACCCTAACCCTAACCCTAACCCTAACCCGTACCCTAACCCTAACCCTAAACCCTAACCCTAACCCTAACCCTAATCCTAATCTAACCCTAACCCCTAAACCGTACCCTAACCCTAACCTTAACCCTAACCCTAACACTAACCCCTAACCTTAACCCTAACCATTAACACTAACCCTAACCCTAACCCGTACGCTAACCCTAAACCTAACCCTAACCCTAACCCTAAACCGTACCCTAACCCTAACCCGTACACTAACCCTTAACCCTAACCCTAAACCTAACCCTAACCCTAACCCGTACCCTAACCCTAACCCTAACCCTAACCCGAAACCTAACCCGTACCCTAACCCTAACCCTAACCCTAATCCTAACCCGTACCCTAACCCTAACCCATAACCTAACCCTAATAGTAAACCTAACCCTAAACCGTACCCTAACCCTAACCCGTAACCTAACCCTAACCCTAACCCTAACCCTAGCCCTAACCCTAACCCGTACCCTCACCCTAACCAAAACCGAACCCTAACACTAACCCTAACCCGTACCCTAACACTAACTCTAACCCTAAACCTACCCCTAAGCCGTACCCTAACCCTAACCCCTAACCCTAACCCTAACCCGTACCCTAACCCTAACCCTAACCCTAACCCTAACCCGTACCCTAACCCTAACCCTAAACCTAAAACGTACCCTAACCCTAACCCGTACCCTAACCCTAACCCTAACTCGTACCCTAACCCTAACCCGTACCCTAACCCTAACCCTAACCCTAACCAGTACCCTAACCCGTACCCTAACCCTAACCCGTACCCTAAACCTAACCCTAACCCTAACCCGTACCCTAACCCTAACCCGTACCCTAAACCTAACCCTAACCCGTACCCTAAACCGTACCCTAACCCTAACCCGTAACCTAAACCTAACCCGTACCCTAACCCTATCCCTAACCCGTACCCTAACGGGTAC
The DNA here is from genome assembly GCA_032313775.1 of Urocyon cinereoargenteus. NCBI lineage: Eukaryota > Metazoa > Chordata > Mammalia > Carnivora > Canidae > Urocyon > Urocyon cinereoargenteus. The sequence goes on along the minus strand of JAVLSZ010000276.1, from coordinate 148,338 downwards.
CCTAACCCTAACCTGTACCCTAACCCTAACCCGTACCCTAACCCTAACCCGTACCCTAACCCTAACCCCTAACCCTAAACCTAACCCTAACCCTAATCTAACACTAACCCCTAACCCGTACGCTAACCCTAACCGTAACCTGTACCCTAACCCGTACCCTAACCCTAACCCGTAACCTAACACTAACCCGTACCCTAACCCTAACCCTACCCTAACCCGTACCCTAACCCTAACGCTAACTCTTTCCTAACCCTAACCCTAACCATATCCCTAACCATAACCCGTACCCTAACCCGTACCCTAACCCGAACCCGTACCCTAACCCGTACCCTAACCCTAACCCTAACTCTAACCCTAACCCCTAACCCCTAAACTTAACCCTAAACCGTACCCTAACCCTAACCCTAACCCGTAGCCTAACCCTAACCCTAAACCTAACCCTAACCCTAACCCGTACCCTAGACCTAACCCTAACCCTAACCCTAACCCGTACCCTTACCCTAACCCTAACCCTAAACCTAACCCTAACCCGTACCCTAACCCGTACCCTAATCCTAACCCTTAACCTAAACCTAACCCGTACCCTAACCCTAACCCTAACCCTAACACTAACACTAACCCGTACCCTAAACCTAACCCTAAACCTAACCCTAACCCTAACCCTAACCCCTAAACCCTAACCCTAACCCTAATCCTAACCATAACCCGTACCTTAACCCTAACACTAACCCTAAACCTAACCCGTACCCTAACCCTAACCCTAACCCTAACCCGTACCCTAACACTAACCCCTAAACCTAACCCTAACCAGTACCCTAACCCTAACACTAACCCTAACCCATACCCTAACCCTAACCCTAAACCTAACCCATACCCGTACCCTAACCCTAACCCGTACCCTAACCCGTACCCTAACCCTAACCCGTACCCTAACCCTAACCCGTACCCTAACCATAACCCTAAACCTAACCCTAATCCGTACCCTAACCCTAACCATAACCCTTTCCTAAGCCTAACCCTAACGCTAACCCTAACCCTAACCCGTACCCTAACCCGTACCCTAACCCTAACCCGTACCCTAAACCTAACCCCAACCCTAACCCGTACCCTAAACCTAACGCTAACCCTAACCCTACATCTAACCCGTACCCTAACCCTAACCCGTACCATAACCCTAACCCTAACCCTAACCCTAACCCTAAACTCTAACCTATAATCCTAACCCTAATCCTAACCCTAACCCGTACCCTAACCCTAACCCTAACCGTAACCCTAACCCTAACCCTTTCCTAACCCTAACCCTAACCCTAACTCATCCCTAACACTAACCCTTATCCTAACCCTAACACGTACCCTAAACCTAACCCTAACCCTAACCCTAACCCTAACCCGTACGCTAACCCTAACCCTAACCCGAACCCTTACCCTAACACTAACCCTAAACCCAAACCCTGACGCTAACCCTAACCCTAACCCTAAACCTAACCCTACCCGTACCCTAACCCTAACCCTAACCCTAACCCTAACCCCTAACCCTAACCCTAAAGCATACCCTAACACTAACCCTAACCCTAAACCTAACCCTAACCATAACCCGTACCCTAACCCTAACCCTAACCCTAACCCTATCCCGTACGCTAAACCTAACCCTAACCCGTTCCATAACCCTAACCAGTACCCTAACCCTAACCCTAACCCGTACCCTAACCCTAACACTAACCCTAACCCTAACCCTAACCCTAACCCTAACCCGTACGCTAACCCTAAACCGTACCCTAACCCTAACCCAAAACCGTACCCTAACCCTAACCCTAACCCTAACCCTAACCCGTAAGCTAACCCTAACCCTAACCCTAACCCTAATCCTAACCCTATCCCGTACGCTAAACCTAACCCTAACCCGTACCATAACCCTAACCAGTACCCTAACCCTAACCCTAACCCGTACCCTAACCCTAACACTAACCCTAACACTAACCCTAACCCTAACCCTAACCCGTACGCTAACCCTAAACCGTACCCTAACCCTAACACAAAACCGTACCCTAACCCTAACCCTAACCCTAACCATAACCCTAACCCCTACCCTAACCCTAACCCGTACACTAACCCTAACCCAAACCCGTACCCTAACCCTAACCGTAGCCCTAAGCCTAACCCGTACCCTAACCCTAACCCTAACCCGAACCCTAACCCTAACCCTAACCCTAACCCGTACCCTAACCCTAACCCGTATCATAACCGTAACCCAAACCCGTACCCTAACCCTAACACTAGCCCTAACCCTAATCCGTACCCTAACCCTAACCCTAACCTGTACCCTAACCCTAACCATAACCCTAACCCTAACCCGTACTCTAACCCGTACCCTAACCCTAAACCGTACCCTAATCCTAACCCTAACCCGTACCCTAACCCTAACCCTAACCCTAACCCGTACCCTAACCCTAACCCTAACCCGTACCCTAACCCTAACCTGTACCCTAACCCTAACCCTAACCCTAACGCTAAACCTAACCCGTACCCTAAACCTAACCCTAAGCCTAACCATAACCCGTACCCTAACCCGTACCCTAACCCTAACCCTAACCCTAACCCTAACCCGTACCCTACCCCTAACCATTACACTAACCCTAACCCAACCCTAAACCTATCCGTAACCCTAACCCGTACCCTAACCCTAACCCTAACCCGTACACTAACCCTAACCCGTACCCTAAGCCTAACCCTAACCCGTACCCTAAACCTAACCCGTACCCTAATCCTAACCCTAACCCGTACCCTTACCCTAACCCTAACCCTAAACCTAACCCTAACCCGTACCCTAACCCGAACCCTAACGCTAACACTAACCCTAACCCGTACCCTAACCCTAACCCTAAACCTAACACTAACCCTAACCCTAACCCCTAACCCCTAAATCTAACCCTAATCCTAACCCTAACCCGTACCTTAACCCTAACACTAACCCTAACCCTAACCCGTACCCTAACACTAACCCTAACCCTAACCCGTACCCTACACTAACCCGTAACCCTAACCCTAACCAGTACCCTAACCCTAACACTAACCCTATCCCATACCCTAACCCTAACCCTAAACCTAACCCGTACCCGTACACTAACCCTAACCCTTACCCTAACCCGTACCCTAACCCTAACCCCTACCCTAACCCTAACCCGTACCCTAACCCTAACCCTAACCCTAACCCTAATCCGTACCCTAACCTTAACCCTAACCCTTTCCTAAGCCTAACCCTAACGCTAACCCTTACCCTGAACCGTACCCTAACCCGTACCCTAACCCTAACCCGTACCCTAACCCTAACCCTAACCCGTACCCTAAACCTAACACTAACCCTAAAACTAACCCGTACCCTAACCCTAACCCGTACCATAACCCTAAACCTAACCCTAACCCTAACCCTAACCCTAAACTCTAACCCCTAATCCTAACCCTAACCCTAACCCTAACCCGTACCCTAACCCTAACCCTAACCGTAACCCTAACCCAAACCCTTTCCTAACCCTAACCCTAACCCTAACTCATCCCTAACACTAACCCTTATCCTAACCCTAACACATACCCTAACCCTAACCCTAACCCTAACCCTAACCCTAACCAGTACGCTATCCTTAACCCTAACCCTAAACCTAACACGTGCCCTAACCCTAACCCGTACCCGAAACCTAACCCTAACCCTAACCCTAACCCTAACCCTAACCCCTAAACCGTACCCTAACCCGTACCCTAACCCTAACCCTAACCCGTACCCTAACCCTAACCCGTACCCTAACCCTAACCCTAACCCTAACCCTAACCCGTACCCTAACCCTAACCCTAACGCTAACCCTAACCCGTACTCTAACCCGTACCCTAACCCTCAACCGTACCCTAACCCTAACCCTAACACATACCCTAACCATAACCCTAACCCTAACCCTAATCCGTACCCTAACCCTAACCCTAACCCTTTCCTAAGCCTAACCCTAACGCTAACCCTTACCCTAACCCGTACCCTAACCCGTACCCTAACCCTAAACCGTACCCTAAACCTAACCCTAACCCTAACCCGTACCCTAAACCTAACGCTAACCCTAACCCTAAAACTAACCCGTACCCTAACCCTAACCCGTACCATAACACTAACCCTAACCCTAACCCTAACCCTAAACTCTAACCCATAATCCTAACCCTAACCCTAACCCTAACCCGTACCCTAACCCTAACCCTAACCGTAACCCTAACCCTAACCCTTTCCTAACCCTAACCCTAACCCTAACTCATCCCTAACACTAACCCTTATCCTAACCCTAACACGTACCCTAAACCTAACCCTAACCCTAACCCTAACCCTAACCCGTACCCTAACCCTAACCCTAACCCGAACCCTTACCCTAACACTAACCCTAAACCCAAACCCTGACGCTAACCCTAACCCTAACCCTAAACCTAACCCTAACCCGTACCCTAACCCTACCCCTAACCCTAACCCTAAACCCTAACCCTAACCCTAAAGCATACCCTAACACTAACCCTAACCCTAAACCTAACCCTAACCATAACCCGTACCCTAACCCTAACCCTAACCCTAACCCTAACCCTATCCCGTACGCTAAACCTAACCCTAACCCGTACCATAACCCTAACAAGTACCCTAACCCTAACCCTAACGCTAACCCTAACCCTAACCCGTACGCTAACCCTAAACCGTACCCTAACCCTAACCCAAAACCGTACCCTAACCCTAACCCTAACCCTAACCCTAACCCGTAAGCTAACCCTAACCCTAACCCGAACCCTAACACTAACCCTAACCCTAACCCGTACCCTAACCCGTACCCTAACCCTAATCCATTCCCTAAACCTAACCCAAACCCGTACCCTAACCCTAACCCTAACGCTAACCCTAACCCGTACTCTAACCCGTACCCTAACCCTAAACCATACCCTAACCCTAACCCTAACACGTACCCTAACACTAACCCTAAACCTAACACTAACCCTAACCCGTACCCTAACCCGTACCCTAACCCTAACCGGTACCCTAACCCTAACCCGTACCCTAACCCTAACCCTAACCCTAACCCTAACCCGTACCCTAACCCTAACCCTAACCCTAACCCTAACCCTAACCAGTAACCTAACCCTAAAACTAACCCTAACCTAACCCTAACCAGTACCCTAACCCTAACCCTAACCCGTACCGTAAACCTAACCCGTACCCTAATCCTAACCCTAACCCGTTCCCTTAACCCTAACCCTAACCCTACCCCCTAACCCTGACGTTAACCCTAACCCTAACCCTAACCCTAACCCTAACATGTACCCTAACCCTAACCCGTACCCTAACCCTAACCCTAGCCCTAACCCTAACTGTAACCCCTACCCTAACCCTAAAGCGTACCCTAACCCTCACCCTAACCCTAAACCTAAACCTAACCATAACCCATACCCTAACCCTAACCCTAACCCTAACCCTAATCCGTACGCTAAACCTAACCCTAACCCGTACCATAACCCTAACCCGTACCCTAACCCTAACCCTAACCCGTACCCTAACCCTAACACTAACCCTAACCCTAACCCTAACCCCTACCCTAACCCTAACCCGTACACTAACCCTAACCCAAACCCGTACCCTAACCCTAACCGTAGCCCTAACCCTAACCCGTACCCTAACCCTAACCCTAACCCGAACACTAAACCTAACCCTAACCCTAACCCGTACCCTAACCCTAACCCGTATCATAACCGTAACCCAAACCCGTACCCTAACCCTAACACTAGCCCTAACACTAATCCGTACCCTAACCCTAACCCTAACCCGTACCCTAACCCTAACCATAACCCTAACCCTAACCCGTATTCTAACCCGTACCCTATCCCTAAACCGTACCCTAATCCTAACCCTAACCCGTACCCTAACCCTAACCCTAACCCTGACCTGTACCCTAACCCTAATCCAAACCCGTAACCTAACCCTAACCCGTACACTAACCCTAACCCTAAACCTAAACCTAACCCGTACCCTAACCCTAACCCGTACACTAAACCTAACCCTTCCCCTAACACCTAACCCTAACCCTAACCCGTACGCTAAGCCTAACCCAAACCCGTACCCTAACCCTAACCGGTACCCTAACCCTAACCCATGCCCTAACCCTAACCCTCACCCTAACCCTAACCCGTACCCTAACCCGTACCTTAACCCTAACCTTTAACCTAAACCTAACCCTAACCCGTACCCTAAACCTAACCCTAACCCTAACCCTAACCCTAACCCTAACCCTAACTCTAACCCTAATCCGTACCCTAAACCTAACCCGTACCCTAACCCTAACCCTAACCCGTACCCTAACCCTAACCCTAACCCTAACCCTAACCCTAACCCTAACGCGTACCCTAACCCGTACCCTAACCCTAACCCGTACCCTAACCCTAACCCTAACCCTAACCCAACCCAAACCCTCACCCGGACCCTAACCCTAACCCTAACCCGTACCCTAACACGTAGCCTAACCCTAACCCGTACCTTAACCCTAACGCGTACCATAACCCTAACCCTAAACCTAACCCTATCCCGTACCCTAACCCTAACCCTAACTCTTTCCTAATCCTAACCTTAACCCTAAACCTAACCCTAACCCGTACCCCAACCCTAACCCGTACCCTAACCCGTACCCTAACCCTAACCCTAACCCTAACCTTAAACCGTACCCTAACCTTAACCCTAACCCTAACCCTAACACTAAACCGTACCCTAACGCTAAACCGTACCCTAACCCGTACCCTAACCCTAACCCTAACCCTAAACCCTAACCCGTAACCCTAACCCTAACCCTGACCCGTACCCTAACCTTAACCCTAACCCTAACCCTAACCCGTACCCTAAACCTAACCCTAACCCGTACCCTAACCCTAACCCTAACCCTTTGCTAACCCTAACCCTAACCCTAACCCTAACCCGTACCCTAACCCTAAACCGTACCCTAATCCTAACCCGAACCCTAACCCTAATCCGTACGCTAACCCTAACACTAACCCTAACCCTAAACCTAACCCGTACCCTAATCCTAACCTTAACCCTAACCCTAACCCTAACCCTAACCCTAACCCTAACCCTAAACCATACCCTAACCCTAAACCTTACCCTAACCCTAACCCTACGACGTACCCTAACCCTAACCCGTACCCTAACCCGTACCCTAAACTTAACCCTAACCCGTACACTAACCCTAACCCGTACCCTAACCCTAACCCTACCACGTACCCTAACCCTAACCCTAACACTAACCCGTAACCTAACCCTAACCCTAACCCTAACCCTAACCCGTACCCTAACCCTAACCCTAACCCTAACCCGAACCCTAAGCCGTACCCTAACCCTAACCCTAACCCCAAACCGAACCCTAAACCGTACCCTAACCCTAACCCTAAACCTAAACCTAACCCTAACCGTAATCCGTACCCTAACCCTAACCCGTACCCTAACCCTAACCCTAAACCTAAACCTAACCCTAATCCGTACGCCTAACCTAACCCTAACCCTAACCCTAACCCTAACCCGTACCCTAACCCTAACCCGTACACTAACCCTAACCATAACCCTAACACTAACCCTAACCACTAACCCTAACCCTAACCCGTACCCTAACCCTAACCCTAACCCGTACCCTAACCTAACCCGTACCATAACCCGTACCCTAAACCTAACCCTAAACCTAACCCTAAACCTAACCCTAACCCTAACACTAACCCGTGCCCTAACCCTAACCCGTACCCTAACCCGTACCCTAACCCTAACCGTAACCCTAACTCTAACCCTATCCCTAACACTAACCCCTAACCCCTAAACCTAACCCTACCCCTAACCCTAACCCTAACACGTACCCTAACTCTAACCCTAACCCTAAACCCTAACCCGTAACCCTAACCCTAACCCTGACCTGTACCCTAACCCTAACCCTAACCCTAACCTAACCCTAACCCTAACCCTAACCCGTACCCTAAACCTAAACCTAACCCGTACCCTAACCCTAACCCTAACCCTAACCCTTTGCTAACCCTAACCCTAACCCTAACCCTAACCCTAACCCGTACCCTAACCCTAAACCGTACCCTAATCCTAACCCGAACCCTAACCCTAATCCGTACGCAAACCCTACCACTAACCCTAAACCTAAACCTAACCCGTACCCTAATCCAAACCTTAACCCTAACCTAACCCTAACCCTAACCCTAAACCGTACCCTAACCCTAAACCGTACCCTAACCCTAACCGTACGACGTACCCTAACCCTAACCCGTACCTTAACCCGTACCCTAACCCTAAACCTAACCCGTACCCTAACCCTAACCCGTACCCTAACCCTAACCCTACCATGTACCCTAAACCTAACCCTAACCCTAACCCTAACCCGTAACCTAACCCTAACCCTAACCCTAACCCTAACCCGTACCCTAACCCTAACCCTAACCCTAACCCGAACCCTAAACCGTACCCTAACCCTAACCCTAAACCTAAACCGAACCCTAACCCTAAGCCTACGACGTAACCTAACGCTAACCCGTACACTAACCCGTACCCTAAACCTAACCCTAACCCGTAACCTAACCCTAACCGGTACCCTAACCCTAACCCTACCACGTACCCTAACCCTAACCCTAACCCTAACCCTAACCCTAACACGTAACCTAACCCTAAACCTAACCCTAACCCTAACCCGTAACCTAACCCTATCCCTAACCCGTACCCTAACCCTAACCCTACCACGTACCCTAACCCTAACCCTAACCCTAACCCTAAACCTAACCCGTAACCTAACCCTAACCCTAACCCTAGCCCTAACCCGTACCCTCACACTAACGCTAACCCGTACCCTAACCCTAACCCGTACCCTAACCCGTACCCTAACCCTAAACCTAACCCTAACCCTAACACTAACCTGTACACTAACCCTAACCCGTACCCTAAACCGTACCCTAACCCTAACACTAACCCTAACCCTAACCCTAACCCCTAACCCCTAACTCTAACCCTAATCCTAACCCTAATCCTAACCCTACCCCTAACCCGTACCTTAACCCTAACACTAACCCTAACCCTACCCTAACCCGTACCCTAACCCGAAACCTAACCCTAACCCGTACACTAAAGCAAACCCCTAACCCTAACCCTAACCCGTACCCTAAACCTAACCCTAATCCTAACCCGTACCCTATCCCTAACCCTAAACCTAACCCGTACCCTAACCCTAACCCTAACCCGTACCCTAACCCGTACCCTAACCCTAACCCTAACCCTAACCCTAACACTAACCCGTACCCTAACCCTAACACGTACCCTAACCCGTACCCTAACCCTAACACTAACCCTAACCCTAACCCTAACCCTAACCCTAACCCCTAACCCTGACCCTAACCCTAACACTAACCCTAACCCGTACCCTAACCCTAACCCTAACCCTAACCCTAACCCCTAAACCTAACCCTATCCCGTACCCTAACCCTAACCCTAACCCGTACCCTAACCCTAACCCTAACCCTAACCCTAACCCTAACCCCTAAACCTAACCCTATCCCGTACCCTAACCCTAACCCTAACCCTAAACCTAACCCTAACCATAACCCGTACCCTAACCCTAACCCTAAACCTAACCCCTAACCTAAACCTAACACTAACCCGTACCCTAAACCTAACCCGTATCCTAACCCTAACCCTAACCCGTACCCTAACCCTAACACTAACACCAACCCTAACCCTAAACCTAACCCGTACCCTAACCCTAACCGTACACTAACCCTAACCCTAACCCGTACCCTAACCCTTACCCTAACCCTAACCCTAACCCGTACACTAACCATAATCCGTACCCTAACCATAACCCTACCCCGTACCCTAATCCTAACCCTAACCCTAACCCTAAACCGTACCCTAACCCTAAAACGTACCCTAACCCTAACCCGTACCCTAACCCTAACCCGTACCCTAACCCGTAACCTAACCCGTACCCTAACCCTAACCCTAACCCTAACACTAACCCTAACCCGTACCGTAACCCTAACCCTAACGCTAACCCGTACCCTAACACTAACCCTAACCCTAATCCTAACCCGTACCCTAACCCGTACCCTAACACTAACCCTTACCCTAAACATAACTCGTACCCTAACCCTAATCCTAACCCTAATCCTAACCCTAAACCTAACCCGTACCTTAACCCTAACACTAACCCTAACCCTAAACCTAACCCATACCCTAACACTAAACCTAACCCTAACCCGTACCCTAACCCAAACCCCTAACCCTAACCCTAAACCGTACCCTAACACTAACCCTAACCCTAACCCGTACCCTATCCCTAACCCTAAACCTAACCCGTACCCTAACCCTAGCCCTAACCCATACCCTCACCCTAACCCTAACCCGTACCCAAACCCTAATCCGTACCCAACCCTAAACCTAACACTAACCCGTACACTAACCCTAACCCGTACCCTAACCCTAACCCAAACCCTAACCCTAAACCGTACCCTAACCCTAACCCTAACCCTAACCCGTACCCTAACCCGTACCCTAACCCTAACCAGTAACTTAACCCTAACCCGTACCCTAACCCGTACCCTAACCCTAACCCTAACCCTAACCCTAACCCTAACACTAACCCGTACCCTAACCCTAACACGTACCCTAACCCGTACCCTAACCCTAACACTAAACCTAACCCTAACCCTTCCCCTAACCCCTAACTCTAACCCTAACCCTAACCCTAACCCGTACCCTAACCCTAACCCTAACCCTAACCCTAACCCTAACCTGTGCCCTAACCCTAACCATAACCCGTACCCTAACCCTAACCCTAACCCTAACCCTAACCCGTACCCTAACCATAACCCGAACCCTAACCATAAGCCTACCCCGTACCCTAATCCTAACCTGAACCCTAACCCTAACCCGTAACCTAACCCTAACCCTAAACCTAACCCTAACCCGTACCCTAAGACTAACCCTAACCCTAAACCTTAACCCGACCCTAATCCGCACCCTAACCCTAACCCTAACCCTAACCCTAGCCCTAACCCGTACCCCCACCCTAACCCTAACCCGTACCCTAACCCTAATCCGTACCCTAACCCTAAACCTAACCCTAACCCGTACACTAACCCTAACCCGTACCCTAACCCTAACCCAAACCCTAACCCTAACCGTACCCTAACCCTAACCCTAACCCTAACACTAACCCGTACCCTAACCCGTACCCTAACACTAACCAGTACCTTAACCCTAACCCGTACCCTAACCCATACCCAAACCCTAACCCTAACCCTAACACTAACCCGTACCCTAACCCTAACACGTACCATAACCCGTACCCTAACCTTAACACTAACCCTAACCCTAACCCTAACCCCTAACACCTAACTCTAACCCTAACCCTAACCCTAACCCGTACCCTAACCCTAACCCTAACCCTAACCCTGACCCGTGCCCTAACCGTAACCATACCCCGTACCCTAACACTAACCCTAACCCTAACCCTAACCCTAACCCCTAACCCTAACGCTATCCCGTACCCTAACCCTAACCCTAACCCAAACCCTAAACCTAACCCTAACCCTAACCCGTAACCTAACCCTAACCCTAACCCTAACCCCTACCCTAATCCTAACCCTAACCCGTACCCTAACCCTAACCCGTACCATAACCGTAACCCATACCCTAACCCTAACACAACCCTAAAACCTACCCTAACCCTAAAACGTACCCTAACCCTAACCCTAACCCGTACCCTAACCCGTACCCTAATCCTAACCCTAACCCTATCCCTAACCCTAACCTCTAACCCTAACCCTAATCATAACACGTACCCTAACCCTAACCCTAACCCGTACCCTAACCCTAACCCTAACCCTAACCCGTACACTAACCCGAACACGTACCCTAACCCGTACCCTAACCCTAACACTAACCCTAACGCTAACACTAACCCATAACCCCTAACTCTAACCCTAACCCTAAACCTAACCCTAACCCGTACCCTAACCCTAACCCTAACCCTAACCCGTACCCTAATCCTAACCCTAAACCTAACCCTAACCCGTAACCTAAACCTAACCCTAAACTTAACCCTAACCCGTACCCTAACACTTAACCTAACCCTAATCGTAACATGACCCTAAACCGCACCCTAACCCTAACCCGTACCCTAACCCGTACCCTAAACCTAACCCGTACCCTAACCCGTAACCTAACCCGTACCCTAACCCTAACCCGTACCCTAACCCTAACCCTAACCCGTACCGTAACCCTAACCCTAACCCTAAACCGTACCCTAACCCTAACCCTAACCCTAACCATAAACCTAACCCTAACCATAACCCGTACCCTATCCCTAACCTTAAACCTAACCCGTACCCTAACCCGTAACCTAACCCGTACCCTAACCCTAACTCGTACCCTAACCGTAACCGTAACCCGTACCGTAACCCTAACCCTAACCCTAACCCGTTCCCTAACCCTAACCCTAACCCTAACCATAAACCTAACCCTAACCATAACCCGTACCCTAACCCTACCCTAACCCTAACCCTAACCCCTACCCTAACCCTAAACCTAACCCGTACCCTAACCCTAAAACGTACCCTAACCCTAACCCTAACCCTAACCCTAACCCTAACCCCTACCCTAACCCTAAACCTAACCCGTACCCTAACCCTAAAATGTACCCTAACCCTAACCCTAACCCCTAACCCTGACCCTAACCCTAACCCTAACACTAACCCTAACCCGTACCCTAAACCTAACCCTAACCCTAACCCTAACCCCTAACCCTAAACCTATCCCGTACCCTAACCCTAACCCTAACCCTAAACCTAATCCTAACCATAACCCGTACCCTAACCCTAACCCTAAACCTAACCCCTAACCTAACCCTAACACTAACGCGTACCCTAACCCTAACCCGTACCCTAACCCTAACCCTAACCCGTACCCTAACCCTAACACTAACCCCAACCCTTACCCTAAACCTAACCCGTACCCTAAACCTAACCCGTACACTAACCCTAACCCTAACCCGTACCCTAACCCTTACCCTAACCCTAACCCTAACCCGTACGCTAACCCTAACCCTAACCCGTACCCTAACCCTAAACCTAACTCTAACACTAAACAGTACCCTAACCCTAACCCGTACCCTAACCCTAACCCATTCCCTAACCCTAACCCTACCCTAAACCGTACCCTAACCCTAAAACGTACCCTAACACTAACCCTAACCCGTACCCTAACCCGTAACCTAACCCGTACCCTAACCCGTACCCTAATCCTAAACCTAACCCTATCCCTAACCCTAACCTCTAACCCTAACCCTAACCCCTAACTCTAACCCTAACCCTAACCCTAACCCGTACCCTAACCCTAACCCTAACCCTAAACCTAACCCTAACCTGTGCCCTAACCCTAACCATAACCCGTACCCTAACCCTAACCCTAACCCTAACCCTAACCCGTACCCTAACCATAACCCATACCCTAACCATAACCCTACCCCGTACCCTAATCCTAACCTGAACCCTAACCCTAACCCGTAACCTAACCCTAACCCTAAACCTAACCCTAACCCGTACCCTAACACTAACCCTAATCCTAAACCTTAACCCGACCCTAATCCGCACCCTAACCCTAACCCTAACCCTAACCCTAACCCTAGCCCTAACCCGTACCCTCACCCTAACCCTAACCCGTACCCTAACCCTAATCCGTACCCTAACCCTAAACCTAACCCTAACCCGTACACTAACCCTAACCCGTACCCTAACCCTAACCCAAACCCTAACCCTAACCGTACCCTAACCCTAACCCTAACCCTAACCCGTACCCTAACCCGTACCCTAACACTAACCAGTACCTTAACCCTAACCCGTACCCTAACCCATACCCAAACCCTAACCCTAACCCTAACACTAACCCGTACCCTAACCCTAACACGTACCATAACCCGTACCCTAACCTTAACACTAACCCTAACCCTAACCCTAACCCCTAACACCTAACTCTAACCCTAACCCTAACCCTAACCCGTACCCTAACCCTAACCCTAACCCTAACCCTGACCCGTGCCCTAACCCTAACCATAACCCGTACCCTAACACTAACCCTAACCCTAACCCTAACCCTAACCCCTAACCCTAACGCTATCCCGTACCCTAACCCTAACCCTAACCCAAACCCTAAACCTAACCCTAACCCTAACCCGTAACCTAACCCTAACCCTAACCCTAACCCTAACCCCTACCCTAATCCTAACCCTAACCCGTACCCTAACCCTAACCCGTACCATAACCGTAACCCGTACCCTAACCCTAACACAACCCTAAAACCTACCCTAACCCTAAAACGTACCCTAACCCTAACCCTAACCCGTACCCTAACCCGTACCCTAATCCTAACCCTAACCCTATCCCTAACCCTAACCTCTAACCCTAACCCTAATCATAACACGTACCCTAACCCTAACCCTAACCCGTACCCTAACCCTAACCCTAACCCTAACCCTAACCCGTACACTAACCCGAACACGTACCCTAACCCGTACCCTAACCCTAACACTAACCCTAACGCTAACACTAACCCATAACCCCTAACTCTAACCCTAACCCTAAACCTAACCCTAACCCGTACCCTAACCCTAACCCTAACCCTAACCCGTACCCTAATCCTAACCCTAAACCTAACCCTAACCCGTAACCTAAACCTAACCCTAAACTTAACCCTAACCCGTACCCTAACACTTACCCTAACCCTAATCGTAACATGACCCTAAACCGCACCCTAACCCTAACCCGTACCCTAACCCGTACCCTAAACCTAACCCGTACCCTAACCCGTAACCTAACCCGTACCCTAACCCTAACCCGTACCCTAACCCTAACCCTAACCCGTACCGTAACCCTAACCCTAACCCTAACCCGTACCCTAACCCTAACCCTAACCCTAACCATAAACCTAACCCTAACCATAACCCGTACCCTATCCCTAACCCTAAACCTAACCCGTACCCTAACCCGTAACCTAACCCGTACCCTAACCCTAACTCGTACCCTAACCGTAACCGTAACCCGTACCGTAACCCTAACCCTAACCCTAACCCGTTCCCTAACCCTAACCCTAACCCTAACCATAAACCTATCTCTAACCATAACCCGTACCCTAACCCTAACCCTAACCCTAACCCCTACCCTAACCCTAAACCTAACCCGTACCCTAACCCTAAAACGTACCCTAACCCTAACCCTAACCCTAACCCTAACCCTAACCCCTACCCTAACCCTAAACCTAACCCGTACCCTAACCCTAAAATGTACCCTAACCCTAACCCTAACCCCTAACCCTGACCCTAACCCTAACCCTAACACTAACCCTAACCCGTACCCTAAACCTAACCCTAACCCTAAACCTAACCCCTAACCCTAACCCTATCCCGTACCCTAACCCTAACCCTAACCCTAAACCTAACCCTAACCATAACCCGTACCCTAACCCTAACCCTAAACCTGACCCCTAACCTAACCCTAACACTAACGCGTACCCTAACCCTAACCCGTACCCTAACCCTAACCCTAACCCGTACCCTAACCCTAACACTAACCACAACCCTTACCCTAAACCTAACCCGTACCCTAACCCTAACCCGTACACTAACCCTAACCCTAACCCGTACCCTAACCCTTACCCTAACCCTAACCCTAACCCGTACGCTAACCCTAACCCTAACCCGTACCCTAACCCTAAACCTAACTCTAACCCTAAACAGTACCCTAACCCTAACCCGTACCCTAACCCTAACCCTAAACCGTACCCTAACACTAACCCGTTCCCTAACCCTAACCCTAACCCTAAACCGTACCCTAACCCTAAAACGTACCCTAACCCTAACCCTAACCCGTACCCTAACCCGTAACCTAACCCGTACCCTAACCCGTACCCTAATCCTAAACCTAACCCTATCCCTAACCCTAACCTCTAACCCTAACCCTAACCCTAACCCTAACCCGTACCCTAACCATAACCCGTACCCTAACCATAACCCTACCCCCTACCCTAATCCTAACCCGAACCCTAACCCTAACCCGTAACCTAACCCTAACCCTAAACCTAACCCTAACCCGTACCCTAACACTAACCCTAACCCTAAACCATAACCCGACCCTAATCCGCACCCTAACCCTAACCCTAACCCTAACCCTAACCCTAACCCGTACCCTAACCCTAACCCGTACCATAACCCGAAACCTAACCCGTACCCTAACCCTAACACTAACCCTAACACTAACCCGTACCGTAACCCTAACCCTAACCCTAACCCGTACCCTAAACCTAACCCTAACCCTAACCGTACCCTAACCCGTACCCTAACACTAACCCTTACCCTAAACATAACCCGTACCCTTAACCTAATCCTAACCCTAACCCTAACCCGTACCTTAACCTTAACACTAACACTAACCCTAAACCTAACCCATACCCTAACACTAAACCTAACCCTAACCCGTACCCTAACCCAAACCCCTAACCCTAACCCTAAACCGTACCCTAACACTAACCCTAACCCTAACCCGAACCCTATCCCTAACCCTAAACCTAACCCGTACCCTAACCCTAGCCCTAACCCGTACCCTCACCCTAACCCTAACCTGTACCCTAACTCTAATCCGTACCCTAACCCTAAACCTAACCCTAACCCGTACACTAACCCTAAACCGTACCCTAACCCTAACCCAAACCCTAACCCTAAACCGTACCCTAACACTAACCCTAACCCTAACCCGTACCGTAACCCGTACCCTAACCCTAACCAGTATCTTAACCCTAACCCGTACCCTAACCCGTACCCTAACCCTAACCCTAACCCTAACACTAAACCGTACCCTAACCCTAACACGTACCCTAACCCGTACCCTAAACCTAACACTAACCCTAACCCTAACCCTAACCCCTAACCCCTAACTCTAAACCTAACCCTAACCCTAACCCGTACCCTAACCCTAACCCTAACCCGTGCCCTAACCCTAACCATAACCCGTACCCTAACACTAACCCTAACCCTAAACCTAACCCTAACCCCTAACCCTAACGCTAACCCGTACCCTAACCCTAACCCTAACCCTAACCCTAACCCTAAACCTAACCCTAACCATAACCCGTACCCTAACCCTAACCCTAACCCTAACCCTAACCCTAACCCGTACCCTAACCCTAACCCGTACCATAACCCTAACCCGTACCCTAACCCAAACCCAACCCTATAACGTACCCTAACCCTAAAACGTACCCTAACCCTAACCCTAACCCTAACCCATACCCTAACCCGTACCCTAACCCGTACCCTAACCCGTACCCTAATCCTAACCCTAACCCTATACCTAACCCTAACCCCTAACCCTAACCCTAACCCTAACCCTAACCCTAACTCTAAAACGTACCCTAACCCTAACCCTTACCCGTACCCTAACCCTAACCATAACCCGTACCCTAAAGCTAACCCGTAACCTAACCCTAACCCGTACCCTAACCCTAACCCTAAAACGTACCCTAAACCTATCCCTAACACTAACCCCTAACCCTGACCCTAACCCTAACCCTAACACTAACCCTAACCCGTACCCTAACCCTAATCCTAACCCTAACCCTAACCCTAAACCCTAACCTTAACCCTAACCCGTACCCTAACCCTATCCCTAACCCTAACCCTAAACCTAACCCTATCCATAACCCGTACACTAACCCTATCCCTAACACTAAACCTAACCCCTACACTAACCCTAACCCCAACCCGTACCCTAACCCTAAACCGTACCATAACCCAAACCCCTAACCCTAACCTAATCCGTACCCTAACCCTAAACCTAACCCTAACCCGTACACTAACCCTAACCAGTAACCTAACCCTAACCCAAACCCTAACCCTAAACCGTACCCTTACCCTAAACCTAACCCTAACCCTAAACCTAACCCGTACCCTAACCCTAAAACGTAACCTAACTCTAACCCTAACCCGTACTCTAACCCGTACCCTAATCCTAACCCTAACCCTATCCCTAACCCTAACCTCTAACCCTAACCCGAATCCTAACACGTACCCTAACCCTAACCCTCACCCGTACCCTAACCCTAACCCTAACCCGTACCCTAATCCTAACCGACCCTAAACCTAACCCTACCCCGTACCCTAATCCGAACCCTAACCCTAACCCTAACCCTAACCCTAACCCTAACCCTAACACGTACCCTAACCCTAACCCTAACCCTAAACCTAACCCTAAACCTAACCCTAACCCTAACCCTAACCCTAACCCTAACCCGTACCGTAACCCTAACCCTAACCCTAACCCGTACCCTAACCCTAACCCTAACCCTAACCATAAACCTAACCCTAACCATAAAACGTACCCTAACCCTAACCCTAACCCTAAACCCTACCCTAACCCTAAACCTAACCCGTACCCTAAACCTAACCCGTACCCTAACCCTAACCCGTACCCGTACCCGAACCTTAACCCGTGTCCTAACCCTAACCCTAACCCTAAACCGTACCCTAACCCTAAAACGTACCCTAACCCTAACCCTAACCCGTACCCTAACCCTAACCCTAACCCGTACCCTAACCCATACCCTAATCCTAAGCCTAACCCTATCCCTAACCCTAACCTCTAACCCTAACCCTAATCCTAACACGTACCCTAACCCTAACCCTAACCCGTACCCTAACCCTAACCCTAACCCGTACCCTAACCCTACCCGTACCCTAAACCTAACCCTACCCCGTACCCTAATCCTAACCCTAACCCTAACCCTAACCCGTACACTAACCCTAACCCTAACCCGTACCCTAACCAAACCCGTACCCTAACCCTAACCCTAACCCGTACCCTAACCCTAACAAGTACCCTAACCCTGACCGTAACCCTAACCGGTACCCTAACCCTAACCCGTACACTAACCCTAACCCTAACCCTAACCCTAACCGTTAACCCTAACCCTAACACGTACCCTAACCCTAACCCTAACCCGTACACTAACCCTAACCCTAACCCTAACCCCTAACCCTAACCCTAACACGTACCCTAACCCTAACCCTAACCCGTACCCTAACCCAAACCCGTACCCTAACCCTAACCCGTACCCTAACCCTAACACTAACTCTAACCCTAACCCTAAACCTAACCCTAAGCCGTACCCTAACGCTAACCTTAAACCTAACCCTAACCCTAACCAGTACCCTAACCCTAACCCGTACCCTAACCCTAACCCTAACCCGTACCCTAACCCTAACCCTAACCCTAATCCCTAACCCTGACCCTAACCCTAACCCTAACACTAACCCTAACCCGTACCCTAACCCTAACACTAACCCTAAACCTAACCCTAACCCCTAACCCTATCCCGTACCCTAACCCTAACATAACCCTAAACCTAACCCTAACCATAACCCGTACACTAACCCTAACCCTAAACCTACCCCTAACCTAACCCTAACCCTAACCCGTACCCTAACCCTAACCCGTACCCTAACCCTAACCCTAACCCGTACCCTAACCCTAACACTAACCCTAACCCTACCCTAAACCTAACCCGTACCCTAACCCTAACCCGTACACTAACCTTAACCCTAACCCGTACCCTAAACCTTACCCTAACCCAAACCCTAACCCGTACGCTAACCCTAACCCTAACCCGTACCCTAACCCTAAACCTAACCCTAACCCTAAACAGTATCCTAACCCTAACCCGTACCCTAAACCTAACCCTAAACCGTACCCTAACCCTAACCCGTTCCCTAACCCTAACCCTAAACCTAAACCGTACCCTAACCTTAAAACGTACCCTAACCCGTACCCTAACCCGTACCCTAAACCTAACCCTAACCCGTACCCTAACCCGTACCCTAATCCTAAACCTAACCCTATCCCTAACCCTAACCTCTAACCCTAACCCTAACCCTAACCCTAACCCTAACCCGTACCCTAACCCTAACCCGTACCCTAACCATAACCCTACCCCGTACCCTAATCCTAACCATAACCATAACCCTAAACCGTAACCTAACCCTAATCCTAAACCTAACCCTAACCCGTACCCTAACACTAACCCTATCCCTAACCGTAACCCGACCCTAATCCGCACCCTAACCCTAACTCTAACGCTAACCCTAACCCTAACCCGTACCCTAACCGTTACCCGTTCCATAAACCTAACCCTACCCCGTACCCTAATCCTAACCCTAACCCTAACCCGTAACCTAACCCTAACCCTAACCCTAACCCTAACACGTACCCTAACCCTAACCCTAAACCTAAACCTAAACCTAACCCTAACCATAACCCGTACCCTAACCCTAACCCGTACCCAAAACCTAACCCGTACCCTAACCCTAACCAGTACCCTAACCCTAACCCTAACACATACCCTAACCCTAACCCTAACATTAACCCCTAACCCTGACCCTAACCCTAACACTAACACTAACCCTAACCCGTACCCTAATCCCAAACCCTAACCCTAACCCTAACCCTAACCCCTAACCCTAACCCTAACCCGTACCCTAACCCTAAACCTAACATGTACACTATCCCTAACCCTAACCCTAACCCTAACACTAACCCCTAACCCCTAACCCTAACCCTAACCCCTAACCATAACCCTAACCCGTACCCTAACCCTAAACCTAACCCGTACCCTAACCCGTACCCTAACCCTAACCCTAGCCCGTACCCTAACCCTAACCCGTACCCTAACCCTAACCCTAACCCTAACCCGTACGCTAACCCTAACCCGTACACTAACCCTAACCCTAACCCTAACCGCTAACGCTAACCCTAACACGTACCCTAACCCTTACCCTAACCCGTACACTAACCCTAACCCTAACCCTAACACGTACCCTAACCCTAACCCTAACCCGTACCCTAACCCAAACCCGTACCCTAACCCGTACCCTAACCCGTACCCTAACCCTAACACTAACCCTAACCCTAACCCTAACCCTAAGCCGTACCCTAACGCTAACCTTAAACCTAACCCTAACCCTAACCAGTAACCTAACCCTAACCCGTACCCTAACCCTAAACCTAACCCGTACCCTAACCATAACCCTAACCCTAATCCCTAACCCTGACCCTAACCCTAACCTAACACTAACCCTAACCCGTACCCTAACCCTAACACTAACCCTTAATCTAACCCTAACCCCTAACCCTAACCCTATCCCGTACCCTAACCCTAACATAACCCTAAACCTAACCCTAACCATAACCCGTACCCTAACCCTAAACCTAAACCTAACCCCTAACCTAACCCTAACCCTAACCCGTACCCTAACCCTAACCCGTACGCTAACCCTAACCCTAACCCGTACCCTAACCCTAACACTAACCCTAACCCTAACCTAAACCTAACCCGTACCCTAACCCTAACCCATACACTAACCGTAACCCTAACCCGTACCCTAACCCTAACCCTAACCCGTACGCTAACACTAACCCTAACCCGTACCCTAACCCTAAACCTAACCCTAACACTAAACAGTATCCTAAACCTAACCCGTACCCTAAACCTAACCCTAAACCGTACCCTAACCCTAACCCGTTCCCTAACCCTAACCCTAAACCTAAACCGTACCCTAACCCTAAAACGTACCCTAACCCTAACCCTAACCCGTACCCTAACCCTAACCCTAACCCGTACCCTAACCCGTACCCTAATCCTAAACCTAACCCTATCCCTAACACTAACCTCTAACCCTAACCCTAACCGTAACCCTAACCCTAACCCGTACCCTAACCCTAACCCGTAACCTAACCATAACCCTACCCCGTACCCTAATCCTAACCATAACCCTAACCCTAACCCGTAACCTAACCCTAATCCTAAACCTAACCCTAACCCGTACCCTAACACTAACCCTAACCCTAACCGTAACCCGACCCTAATCCGCACCCTAACCCTAACCCTAACCCTAACCCTAACCCTAACCCGTACCCTAAACGTAACCCGTACCCTAAACCTAACCCTACCCCGTACCCTAATCCTAACCCTAACCCTAACCCGTAACCTAACCCTAACCCTAACCCTAACCCTAACACGTACCCTAACCCTAACCCTAAACCTAAACCTAACCCTAACCCTAACCCTAACCCGTACCCTAACCCTAACCCGTACCGAAAACCTAACCCGTACCCTAACCCTAAACCGTACCCTAAACCTAACCCTAACACTTACCCTAACCCTAACCCTAACATTAACCCCTAACCCTGATCCTAACCCTAACCCTAACACTAACCCTAACCCGTACCCTAACCCTAACCCTAACCCTAACCCTAACCCTAACCCCTAACCCTAACCCTAACCCGTACCCTAACCCTAACCCTAACCCTAACCCTAAACCTAACCCTAACCATAATCCGTACCCTAACCCTAACCCTAACCCCTACCCTAACCCGTACCCTAACACTTACCCTAACCCTAACCCGTACCCTAACCCTAACCCTAACCCGTAGGCTAACCCTAACCCTAACCCTAACCCTAACCCGTACCCTTACCCTAACCCGTACACTAACCCTAACCCTAAACCTAACCCTAACCCTAACCCCTAACCCTAACCATAACCCGTACCCTAACCCTAAACCTAACATGTACACTATCCCTAACCCTAACCCTAACCCTAACACTAACCCCTAACCCCTAACCCTAACCCTAACCCCTAACCATAACCCTAACCCGTACCCTAACCCTAAACCTAACCCGTACCCTAACCCTAACCCGTACCCTAACCCTAACCCTAACCCTAACCCGTACGCTAACCCTAACCCTGACCGTAAACCTAACCCGTACCCTAACCCTTCCCCGTACACTAACCCTAACCCTAACCCTAACCCTAACCGCTAACCCTAACCCTAACACGTACCCTAACCCTAACCCTAACCCGTACCCTAACCCTAACCCCTAACCCTAACCCTAACACGTACCCTAACCCTAACCCTAACCCGTACCCTAACCCAAACCCGTACCCTAACCCTAACCCTAACACGTACCCTAACCCTAACCCTAACCCTAACCCTAACCCCTAACCCTGACCCTAACCCTAACCCTAACACTAACCCTAACACGTACCCTAACCCTAACACTAACCCTAACCCTAACCCTAACCCCTAACTCTAACCCTATCCCGTACCCTAACCCTAACATAACCCTAAAACTAACCCTAACCATAACCCGTACCCTAACCCTAACCCTAAACCTAACCCCTAACCTAACCCGTACCCTAACCCTAACCCGTACCCTAACCCTAACCCTAACCCGTACCCTAATCCTAACACTAACCCTAACCCTACCCTAAACCTAACCCGTACACTAACCCTAACCCGTACACTAACCCTAACCCTAACCCGTACCCTAACCCTTACCCTAACCCTAACCCTAACCCGTATGCTAACCCTAACCCTAACCCGTACACTAACCCTAAACCTAACCCTAACACTAAACAGTAACCTAACCCTAACCCGTACCCTAAACCTAACCTTAACCGTACCCTAACCCTAACCCGTTCCCTAAACCTAACCCTAAACCTAAACCGTACCCTAACCCTAAAACGTACCCTACCCTAACCCTAACCCGTACCCTAACCCTAACTCTAACCCGTACCCTAACCCGTACCTTAATCCAAAACATAACCCTATCCCTAACCCTAACATCTAACCCTAAACCTAACCCTAACCCTAACCCTAACCCGTACCCTAACCCTAACCCGTACCCTAACCATAACCCTACCCCGTACCCTAATCCTAACCATAACTCTAACCCTAACCCGTAACCTAACCCTAATCCTAAACCTAACCCTAACCCGCTCCCTAACACTAACCCTAACCCTAAC
This sequence comes from Urocyon cinereoargenteus, assembly GCA_032313775.1. Taxonomy (NCBI): domain Eukaryota; kingdom Metazoa; phylum Chordata; class Mammalia; order Carnivora; family Canidae; genus Urocyon; species Urocyon cinereoargenteus. The sequence continues at coordinate 124,405 of JAVLSZ010000276.1, read as the reverse complement.
CGAAACCCAACCCTAATCCGCACCCTAACCCTAACCCTAAACCTAACCCTAACCCGTACCCTAACCCTAATCCGTACCCTAAACCTACCCTACCCCGTACCCTAATCCTAACCCTAACCCTAACCCTATCCTGTAACCTAACCCTAACCCTAACCCTAACCCTAACACGTACCCTAACCCTAACACTAAACCTAAACCTAACCGTAACCCTAACCCTAACCCGTACCCTAACCCTAACCCTAACCCGTACCCAAAACCTAACCCGTACCCTAACCCTAACCCGTACCCTAACCCTAACCCTAACCCTAACCCGTACCCTAACCCTAACACTAACCCTAACCCTAACCCTAACCCTAAGCCGTACCCTAACGCTAAACTTAAACCTAACCCTAACCCTAACCAGTACCCTAACCCTAACCCGTACCCTAACCCTAACCCTAACCCGTACCCTAAACCTAACCCTAACCCTAACCCTAACCCCTAAACCTGACCCTAACCCTAACCCTAACACTAACCCTAACCCGTACCCTAACCCTAACACTAACCCTAACCCTAACCCTAACCCCTAACCCTAACCCTATCCCGTACCCTAACCCTAACATAACCCTAAACCTAACCCTAACCATAACCCGTACCCTAACCCTAACCCTAATCCTAACCCCTAACCTAAACCTAACCCTAACCCGTACCCTAACCCTAACCCGTACCCTAACCCTAACCCGTACCCTAACCCTAACACTAACCCTAACCCTACCCGAAACCTAACCCGTACCCTAACCCTAACCCGTACCCTAACCCTAACCTTAACCCTAACCCGTACGCTAACCCTAACCCGTACACTAACCCTAACCCTAACCCGTACCCTAACCAAACCCGTAACTTAACCCTAACCCTAACCCGTACCCTAACCCTAACCAGTACCCTAACCCTGACCGTAACCCTAACCGGTACCCTAACCCTAACCCGTACACTAACCCTAACCCTAACCCTAACCCTAACCGCTAACCCTAACCCTAACACGTACCCTAACCCTAACCCTAACCCGTACACTAACCCTAACCGTAACCCTAACCCCTAACCCTAACCCTAACACGTACCCTAACCCTAACCCTAACCCGTACCCTAACCCAAACCCGTACCCTAACCCTAACCCGTACCCTAACCCTAACACTAACTCTAACCCTAACCCTAACCCTAACCCTAAGCCGTACCCTAACGCTAACTTTAAACCTAACCCTAACCCTAACCAGTACCCTAACCCTAACCCGTACCCTAACCCTAACCCTAACCCGTACCCTAACCCTAACCCTAACCCTAATCCTAATCCCTAACCCTGACCCTAACCCTAAACCTAACACTAACCCTAACCCGTACCCTAACCCTAACACTAACCCTAAACCTAACCCTAACCCCTAACCCTAACCCTATCCCGTACCCTAACCCTAACATAACCCTAAACCTAACCCTAACCATAACCCGTACACTAACCCTAACCCTAAACCTAACCCCTAACCTAACCCTAACCCTAACCCGTACCCTAACCCTAACCCGTACCCTAACACTAACCCTAACCCGTACCCTAACCCTAACCCTAACCCTAACCATAAACCTAACAATAACCATAACCCGTACCCGAACCCTAACCCTAACCCTAACCCTAACCCCTACCCTAACCCTAAACCTAACCCGTACCCTAACCCTAAAACGTAACCTAACTCTAACCCTAACCCGTACTCTAACCCGTACCCTAACCCTAACCCTAACCCTATCCCTAACCCTAACCACTAACCCTAACCCTAATCCTAACACGTACCCTAACCCTAACACTCACCCGTACCCTAACCCTAACCCTAACCCGTACCCTAACCCTAACCCGTACCCTAAACCTAACCCTACCCCGTACCCTAATCCTAACCCTAACCCTGACCCTAACCCCTAACCCTAACCCTAACCCGTACCCTAACCCTAACCCTAACCCTAACCCTAAACCTAACCCTAACCATAATCCGTACCCTAACCCTAAACCTAACCCTAACCCTAACCCCTACCCTAACCCGTACCCTAACACTTACCCTAACCCTAACCCGTACCCTAACCCTAACCCTAACCCGTAGGCTAACCCTCACCCTAAACCTAACCCTAACCCTAACCCGTACCCTTACACTAACCCGTACACTAACCCTAACCCTAAACCTAACCCTAACCGTAACCCCTAACCCTAACCATAACCCGTACCCTAACCCTAAACCTAACATGTACACTATCCCTAACCCTAACCCCAACAATAACACTAACCCCTAACCCCTAACCCTAACCCTAACCCGTACCCTAACCCGTACCCTAACCCTAACTCTAACCCTAACCCGTACCCTAACCCTAAAGCTAACCCTAACCCTAAACCATTCCTAACCCTAAACCTAACCCTAACCCTAACCCTAACTCTAACCCGTACCCTAACCCTAACCCGTACACTAACCCTAACCCTAACCCGTACCCTAACCCTAACCCGTACACTAACCCTAACCCTAACCCTAACCTTAACCCTAACCCCTAACCATAACCCTAACCCGTACCCTAACCCTAAACCTAACCCGTACCCTAACCCTAACCTGTACCCTAACACTAACCCTAACCCAAACCCGTACGCTAACCCTAACCCTGACCGTAAACCTAAACCGTACCCTAACCCTAACCCGTACACTAAAACTAACCCTAACCCTAACCCTAACCCTAACCGCTAACCCTAACCCTAACACGTACCCTAACCCTAACCCTAACCCGTACCCTAACCCTAACCCCTAACCCTAACCCTAACACGTACCCTAACCCTAACCCTAACCCGTACCCTAACCCAAACCCGTACCCTAACCCTAACCCTAACACGTACCCTAACCCTAACCCTAACCCTAACCCTAACCCCTAACCCTGACCCTAACCCTAAACTTAACACTAACCCTAACCCGTACCCTAACCCTAACACTAACCCTAACCCTAACCCTAACCCCTAACCCTAACCCTATCCCGTACCCTAACCCTAACATAACCCTAAAACTAACCCTAACCATAACCCGTACCCTAAACCTAACCCTAAACCTAACCCCTAACCTAACCCGTACCCTAACCCTAACCCGTACCCTAACCCTAACCCTAACCCGTACCCTAACCCTAACACTAACCCTAACCCTACCCTAAACCTAACCCGTACACTAACCCTAACCCGTACACTAACCCTAACCCTAAACCGTACCCTAACCCTTACCCTAACCCTAACCCTAACCCGTATGCTAACCCTAACCCTAACACGTACACTAACCCTAAACCTAACCCTAACACTAAACAGTAACCTAAACCTAACCCGTACCCTAAACCTAACCCTAAACCGTACCCTAACCCTAACCCGTTCCCTAAACCTAACCCTAAACCTAAACCATACCCTAACCCTAAAACGTACCCTACCCTAACCCTAACCCGTACCCTAACCCTAACTCTAACCCGTACCCTAACCCGTACCTTAATCCAAAACCTAACCCTATCCCTAACCCTAACATCTAACCCTAAACCTAACCCTAACCCTAACCCTAACCCGTACCCTAACCCTAACCCGTACCCTAACCATAACCCTACCCCGTACCCTAATCCTAACCATAACTCTAACCCTAACCCGTAACCTAACCCTAATCCTAAACCTAACCCTAACCCGCACCCTAACACTAACCCTAACCCTAACCGTAACCCAACCCTAATCCGCACCCTAACCCTAAACCTAAACCTAACCCTAACCCGTACCCTAAGCCTAACCCGTACCCTAAACCTAACCCTACCCCGTACCCTAATCCTAACCCTAGCCCTAACCCTATCCTGTAACCTAACCCTAACCCTAACCCTAACCCTAACACGTACCCTAACCCTAACACTAAACCTAAACCTAACCGTAACCCTAACCCTAACCCTTACCCTAACCCTAACCCTAACCCGTACCCAAAACCTAACCCGTACCCTAACCCTAACCCGTACCCTAACCCTAACCCTAACCCTAACCCGTACCCTAACCCTAACACTAACCCTAACCCTAACCCTAACCCTAAGCCGTACCCTAACGCTAACCTTAAACCTAACCCTAACCCTAACCAGTACCCTAACCCTAACCCGTACCCTAACCCTAACCCTAACCCGTACCCTAACCCTAACCCTAACCCTAACCCATAAACCTGACCCTAACCCTAACCCTAACACTAACCCTAACCCGTACCCTAACCCTAACACTAACCCTAACACTAACACTAACCCTAACCCCTAACCCTAACCCTATCCCGTACCCTAACCCTAACATAACACTAAACCTAACCCTAACCATAACCCGTACCCTAACCCTAACCCTAAACCTAACCCCTAACCTAACCCTAACCCTAACCCGTACCCTAACCCTAACCCGTACCCTAACCCTAACCCTAACCCGTACCCTAACCCTAACACTAACACTAACCCTACCCTAAACCTAACACGTACCCTAACACTAACCCGTACCCCAACCCTAACCTTAACCCTAACCCGTACGCTAACCCTAACCCGTACACTAACCCTAACCCTAACCCGTACCCTAACCAAACCCGTACCTTAACCCTAACCCTAACCCGTACCCTAACCCTAACCAGTACCCTAACCCTGACCGTAACCCTAACCGGTACCCTAACCCTAACCCGTACACTAACCCTAACCCTAACCCTAACCCTAACCGCTAACCCTAACCCTAACACGTACCCTAACCCTAACCCTAACCCGTACACTAACCCTAACCGTAACCCTAACCCCTAACCCTAACCCTAACACGTACCCTAACCCTAACCCTAACCCGTACCCTAACCCAAACCCGTACCCTAACCCTAACCCGTACCCTAACCCTAACACTAACTCTAACCCTAACCCTAACCCTAACCCTAAGCCGTACCCTAACGCTAACCTTAAACCTAACCCTAACCCTAACCAGTACCCTAACCCTAACCCGTACCCTAACCCTAACCCTAACCCGTACCCTAACCCTAACCCTAACCCTAATCCCTAACCCTGACCCTAACCCTAACCCTAACACTAACCCTAACCCGTACCCTAACCCTAACACTAACCCTAAACCTAACCCTAACCACTAACCCTAACCCTATCCCGTACCCTAACCCTAACTAAACCCTAAACCTAACCCTAACCATAACCCGTACACTAACCCTAACCCTAAACCTAACCCCTAACCTAACCCTAACCCTAACCCGTACCCTAACCCTAACCCGTACCCTAACACTAACCCTAACCAGTACCCTAACCCTAACCCTAACCCTAACCATAAACCTAACCCTAACCATAACCCGTACCCTAACCCTAACCCTAACCCTAACCCTAACCCCTACCCTAACCCTAAACCTAACCCGTACCCTAACCCTAAAACGTAACCTAACTCTAACCCTAACCCGTACTCTAACCCGTACCCTAACCCCAACCCTAACCCTATCCCTAACCCTAACCTCTAAACCTAACCCTAATCCTAACACGTACCCTAACCCTAACACTCACCCGTACCCTAACCCTAACCCTAACCCGTACCCTAACCCTAACCCGTGCCCTAAACCTAACCCTACCCTGTACCCTAATCCTAACCCTAACCCTGACCCTAACCCGTAACCTAACCCTAACCCGTAACGTAACCCTAACCCTAACCCTAACCCGTACCCTAACCCTAACCCTAACCCTAACCATAAACCTAACCCTAATCATAAACCGTACCCTAACCATAACCCTAACACTAACCCTAACACCTACCCTAAACCTAAACCTAACCCGTACCCTAACCCTAACCCATACCCTAACCCTAACCCGTACCCGAACCTTAACCCGTGTCCTAACCCTAACCCTAACCCTAAACCGTACCCTAACCCTAAAACGTACCCTAACCCTAACCCTAACCCGTACCATAACCCTAACTCTAACCCGTACCCTAACCCGTACCCTAATCCTAACCCTAACCCTATCCCTAACCCTAACCTCTAACCCTAACCCTAATCCTAACACGTACCCTAACCCTAACCCTAACCCGTACCCTAACCCTAACCCTAACCCGTAACCTAACCCTAACCCGTACCCTAAACCTAACCCTACCCCGTAGCCTAATCCTAACCCTAACCCTAACCCTAACCCTAACCCGTAACCTAACCCTAAACCTAACCCTAACCCTAACACGTACCCTAACCCTAACCCTAACCCTAAACCTAACCCTAACCCTAACCCTAACCCGTACCCTAACCCTAACCCTAACCCGTACCCAAAACCTAACCCGTACCCTAACCCTAACCCGTACCCTAACCCTAACCCTAACACGTACCCTAACCCTAACCCTAACATTAACCCCTAACCCTGACCCTAACCATAACCCTAACACTACCCTAACCCGTACCCTAACCCTAACCCTAACCCTAACCCTAACCCTAACCCTAACCCCTAAACCTAACCCTAACCCGTACCCTAACCCTAACCCTAACCCTAACCCTAAACCTAACCCTAACCATACCCCGTACCCTAACCCTAACCCTAACCCTAACCCTAACCCCTACCCTAACCCGTACCCTAACACTTACCCTAACCCTAACCCGTACCCTAACCCTAACCCTAACCCGTACGCTAACCCTAACCCTAACCCTAACCCTAACCCTAACCAGTACCCTTACCCTAACCTGTACACTAACCCTAACCCTAAACCTAACCCTAACCCTAACCCCTAACCCTAACCATAACCCGTACCCTAACCCTAAACCTAACATGTACACTATTCCTATCCTAACCCTAACCCTAACACTAACCCCTAACCCCTAACCCTAACCCTAACCCTAACCCGTACCCTAACCCTAACTCTAACCCTAACCCGTACCCTAACCCTAACGCTAACCCTAACCCTAACCCATTCCAAACCCTAAACCTAACCCTAACCCTAACCCTAACCCTAACCCGTACCCTAACCGTAACCCGTACCCTAACCCTAACCCTAACCCTAACCCGTACACTAACCCTAACCCTAACCCGTACCCTAACCCTAACCCGTACACTAACCCTAACCCTAACCCTAAACTTAACCCTAACCCCTAACCCTAACCCTAACCTGTACCCTAACCCTAAACCTAACCCTTACCCTAACCCTAACCCGTACCCTAACCCTAACCCTAACCCTAACCCGTACGCTAACCCTAAACCGTACACTAACCCTAACCCTAACCCTAACCCTAACCGCTAACCCTAACCCTAACACGTACCCTAACCCTAACCCTAACCCGTACACTAACCCTAACCCTAACCCTAACACGTACCCTAACCCTAAACCTAACCCGTACCCTAACCCAAACCCGTACCCTAACCCTAACCCTAAGCCGTACCCTAACGCTAACCTTAAACCTAACCCTAACCCTAACCAGTACCCTAACCCTAACCCGTACCCTAACCCTAACCCTAACCCGTACCCTAACCATAACCCTAACCCTAATCCCTAACCCTGACCCTAACCCTAACCTAACACTAACCCTAACCCGTACCCTAACCCTAACACTAACCCTAAACCTAACCCGTACCCTAACCCTAACCCTAACCCTAACCCTAACCCTAACCCGTACGCTAACCCTAACCCTGACCGTAAACCTAACCCGTACCCTAACCCTAACCCGTACACTAACCCTAACCCTAACCCTAACAATAACCCTAACCCTAACCGCTAACCCTAACCCTAACACGTACCCTAACCCTAACCCTAACCCGTACCCTAACCCTAACCCCTAACCCTAACCCTAACATGTACCCTAACGCTAACCCTAACCCGTACCCTAACCCAAACCCGTACCCTAAACCTAACCCTAACACGTACCCTAACCCTAACACTAACACTAACCCTAACCCTAAACCTAAGCCGTACCCAAACGCTAACCTTAAACCTAACCCTAACCCTAACCAGTACCCTAACCCTAACCCGTACCCTAACCCTAACCCTAACCCGTACCCTAACCCTAACCCTAACACTAACCCCTAACCCTGACCCTAACCCTAACCCTAACACTAACCCTAACCCGTACCCTAACCCTAACACTAACCCTAACCCTAACCCTAACCCCTAACCCTAACCCTATCCCGTACCCTAACCCTAACATAACCCTAAACCTAACCCTAACCATAACCCGTACCCTAACCCTAACCCTAAACCTAACCCCTAACCTAACCCGTACCCTAACCCTAACCCGTACCCTAACCCTAACCCGTACCCTAACCCTAACACTAACCCTAACCCTACCCTAAACCTAACCCGTACACTAACCCTAACCCGTACACTAAACCTAACCCTAACCCGTACCCTAACCCTTACCCTAACCCTAACCCTAACCCGTATGCTAACCCTAACCCTAACCCGTACACTAACCCTAAACCTAAACCTAACACTAAACAGTAACCTAACCCTAACCCGTACCCTAAACCTAACCCTAAACCGTACCCTAACCCTAACCCGTTCCCTAACCCTAACCCTAAACCTAAACCGTACCCTAACCCTAAAACGTACCCTACCCTAACCCTAATCCGTACACTAACCCTAACCCTAACCCGTACCCTAACCCGTACCTTAATCCTAAACCTAACCCTATCCCTAACACTAACCTCTAACCCTAACCCTAACCCTAACCCAAACCCTAACCCTAAACCGTACCCTAACACTAACCCTAACCCTAACCCGTACCGTAACCCGTACCCTAACCCTAACCAGTATCTTAACCCTAACCCGTACCCTAACCCGTACCCTAACCCTAACCCTAACCCTAACACTAAACCGTACCCTAACCCTAACACGTACCCTAACCCGTACCCTAAACCTAACACTAACCCTAACCCTAACCCTAACCCCTAACCCCTAACTCTAAACCTAACCCTAACCCTAACCCGTACCCTAACCCTAACCCTAACCCGTGCCCTAACCCTAACCATAACCCGTACCCTAACACTAACCCTAACCCTAAACCTAACCCTAACCCCTAACCCTAACGCTAACCCGTACCCTAACCCTAACCCTAACCCTAACCCTAACCCTAAACCTAACCCTAACCATAACCCGTACCCTAACCCTAACCCTAACCCTAACCCTAACCCTAACCCGTACCCTAACCCTAACCCGTACCATAACCCTAACCCGTACCCTAACCCAAACCCAACCCTATAACGTACCCTAACCCTAAAACGTACCCTAACCCTAACCCTAACCCTAACCCATACCCTAACCCGTACCCTAACCCGTACCCTAATCCTAACCCTAACCCTATACCTAATCCTAACCCCTAACCCTAACCCTAACCCTAACCCTAACCCTAACTCTAAAACATACCCTAACCCTAACCCTTACCCGTACCCTAACCCTAACCATAACCCGTACCCTAAAGCTAACCCGTAACCTAACCCTAACCCGTACCCTAACCCTAACCCTAAAACGTACCCTAAACCTATCCCTAACACTAATCCCTAACCCTGACCCTAACCCTAACCCTAACACTAACCCTAACCCGTACCCTAACCCTAATCCTAACCCTAACCCTAACCCTAAACCCTAACCTTAACCCTAACCCGTACCCTAACCCTATCCCTAACCCTAACCCTAAACCTAACCCTATCCATAACCCGTACACTAACCCTATCCCTAACACTAAACCTAACCCCTACACTAACCCTAACCCCAACCCGTACCCTAAACCTAAACCGTACCATAACCCAAACCCCTAACCCTAACCTAATCCGTACCCTAACCCTAAACCTAACCCTAACCCGTACACTAACCCTAACCAGTAACCTAACCCTAACCCAAACCCTAACCCTAAACCGTACCCTTACCCTAAACCTAACCCTAACCCTAAACCTAACCCGTACCCTAACCCTAAAACGTAACCTAACTCTAACCCTAACCCGTACTCTAACCCGTACCCTAATCCTAACCCTAACCCTATCCCTAACCCTAACCTCTAACCCTAACCCGAATCCTAACACGTACCCTAACCCTAACCCTCACCCGTACCCTAACCCTAACCCTAACCCGTACCCTAATCCTAACCGACCCTAAACCTAACCCTACCCCGTACCCTAATCCGAACCCTAACCCTAACCCTAACCCTAACCCTAACCCTAACCCTAACACGTACCCTAACCCTAACCCTAACCCTAAACCTAACCCTAAACCTAACCCTAACCCTAACCCTAACCCTAACCCTAACCCGTACCGTAACCCTAACCCTAACCCTAACCCGTACCCTAACCCTAACCCTAACCCTAACCATAAACCTAACCCTAACCATAAAACGTACCCTAACCCTAACCCTAACCCTAAACCCTACCCTAACCCTAAACCTAACCCGTACCCTAAACCTAACCCGTACCCTAACCCTAACCCGTACCCGTACCCGAACCTTAACCCGTGTCCTAACCCTAACCCTAACCCTAAACCGTACCCTAACCCTAAAACGTACCCTAACCCTAACCCTAACCCGTACCCTAACCCTAACCCTAACCCGTACCCTAACCCATACCCTAATCCTAAGCCTAACCCTATCCCTAACCCTAACCTCTAACCCTAACCCTAATCCTAACACGTACCCTAACCCTAACCCTAACCCGTACCCTAACCCTAACCCTAACCCGTACCCTAACCCTACCCGTACCCTAAACCTAACCCTACACCGTACCCTAATCCTAACCCTAACCCTAACCCTAACCCGTACACTAACCCTAACCCTAACCCGTACCCTAACCAAACCCGTACCCTAACCCTAACCCTAACCCGTACCCTAACCCTAACAAGTACCCTAACCCTGACCGTAACCCTAACCGGTACCCTAACCCTAACCCGTACACTAACCCTAACCCTAACCCTAACCCTAACCGTTAACCCTAACCCTAACACGTACCCTAACCCTAACCCTAACCCGTACACTAACCCTAACCCTAACCCTAACCCCTAACCCTAACCCTAACACGTACCCTAACCCTAACCCTAACCCGTACCCTAACCCAAACCCGTACCCTAACCCTAACCCGTACCCTAACCCTAACACTAACTCTAACCCTAACCCTAAACCTAACCCTAAGCCGTACCCTAACGCTAACCTTAAACCTAACCCTAACCCTAACCAGTACCCTAACCCTAACCCGTACCCTAACCCTAACCCTAACCCGTACCCTAACCCTAACCCTAATCCCTAACCCTGACCCTAACCCTAACCCTAACACTAACCCTAACCCGTACCCTAACCCTAACACTAACCCTAAACCTAACCCTAACCCCTAACCCTATCCCGTACCCTAACCCTAACATAACCCTAAACCTAACCCTAACCATAACCCGTACACTAACCCTAACCCTAAACCTACCCCTAACCTAACCCTAACCCTAACCCGTACCCTAACCCTAACCCGTACCCTAACCCTAACCCTAACCCGTACCCTAACCCTAACACTAACCCTAACCCTACCCTAAACCTAACCCGTACCCTAACCCTAACCCGTACACTAACCTTAACCCTAACCCGTACCCTAAACCTTACCCTAACCCTAACCCTAACCCGTACGCTAACCCTAACCCTAACCCGTACCCTAACCCTAAACCTAACCCTAACCCTAAACAGTATCCTAACCCTAACCCGTACCCTAAACCTAACCCTAAACCGTACCCTAACCCTAACCCGTTCCCTAACCCTAACCCTAAACCTAAACCGTACCCTAACCTTAAAACGTACCCTAACCCGTACCCTAACCCGTACCCTAAACCTAACCCTAACCCGTACCCTAACCCGTACCCTAATCCTAAACCTAACCCTATCCCTAACCCTAACCTCTAACCCTAACCCTAACCCTAACCCTAACCCTAACCCGTACCCTAACCCTAACCCGTACCCTAACCATAACCCTACCCCGTACCCTAATCCTAACCATAACCATAACCCTAAACCATAACCTAACCCTAATCCTAAACCTAACCCTAACCCGTACCCTAACACTAACCCTATCCCTAACCGTAACCCGACCCTAATCCGCACCCTAACCCTAACTCTAACCCTAACCCTAACCCTAACCCGTACCCTAACCGTTACCCGTTCCATAAACCTAACCCTACCCCGTACCCTAATCCTAACCCTAACCCTAACCCGTAACCTAACCCTAACCCTAACCCTAACCCTAACACGTACCCTAACCCTAACCCTAAACCTAAACCTAAACCTAACCCTAACCATAACCCGTACCCTAACCCTAACCCGTACCCAAAACCTAACCCGTACCCTAACCCTAACCAGTACCCTAACCCTAACCCTAACACATACCCTAACCCTAACCCTAACATTAACCCCTAACCCTGACCCTAACCCTAACACTAACACTAACCCTAACCCGTACCCTAATCCCAAACCCTAACCCTAACCCTAACCCTAACCCTAACCCCTAACCCTAACCCTAACCCGTACTCTAACCCTAACCCTAACCCTAACCCTAAACCTAACCCGTACCCTAACCCGTACCCTAACCCTAACCCTAGCCCGTACCCTAACCCTAACCCGTACCCTAACCCTAACCCTAACCCTAACCCGTACGCTAACCCTAACCCGTACACTAACCCTAACCCTAACCCTAACCGCTAACGCTAACCCTAACACGTACCCTAACCCTTACCCTAACCCGTACACTAACCCTAACCCTAACCCTAACACGTACCCTAACCCTAACCCTAACCCGTACCCTAACCCAAACCCGTACCCTAACCCGTACCCTAACCCGTACCCTAACCCTAACACTAACCCTAACCCTAACCCTAACCCTAACCCTAAGCCGTACCCTAACGCTAACCTTAAACCTAACCCTAACCCTAACCAGTAACCTAACCCTAACCCGTACCCTAACCCTAAACCTAACCCGTACCCTAACCATAACCCTAACCCTAATCCCTAACCCTGACCCTAACCCTAACCTAACACTAACCCTAACCCGTACCCTAACCCTAACACTAACCCTTATTCTAACCCTAACCCCTAACCCTAACCCTATCCCGTACCCTAACCCTAACATAACCCTAAACCTAACCCTAACCATAACCCGTACCCTAACCCTAAACCTAAACCTAACCCCTAACCTAACCCTAACCCTAACCCGTACCCTAACCCTAACCCGTACGCTAACCCTAACCCTAACCCGTACCCTAACCCTAACACTAACCCTAACCCTAACCTAAACCTAACCCGCACCCTAACCCTAACCCATACACTAACCGTAACCCTAACCCGTACCCTAACCCTAACCCTAACCCGTACGCTAACACTAACCCTAACCCGTACCCTAACCCTAAACCTAACCCTAACACTAAACAGTATCCTAAACCTAACCCGTACCCTAAACCTAACCCTAAACCGTACCCTAACCCTAACCCGTTCCCTAACCCTAACCCTAAACCTAAACCGTACCCTAACCCTAAAACGTACCCTAACCCTAACCCTAACCCGTACCCTAACCCTAACCCTAACCCGTACCCTAACCCGTACCCTAATCCTAAACCTAACCCTATCCCTAACACTAACCTCTAACCCTAACCCTAACCGTAACCCTAACCCTAACCCGTACCCTAACCCTAACCCGTAACCTAACCATAACCCTACCCCGTACCCTAATCCTAACCATAACCCTAACCCTAACCCGTAACCTAACCCTAATCCTAAACCTAACCCTAACCCGTACCCTAACACTAACCCTAACCCTAACCGTAACCCGACCCTAATCCGCACCCTAACCCTAACCCTAACCCTAACCCTAACCCTAACCCGTACCCTAAACGTAACCCGTACCCTAAACCTAACCCTACCCCGTACCCTAATCCTAACCCTAACCCGAACCCGTAACCTAACCCTAACCCTAACCCTAACCCTAACACGTACCCTAACCCTAACCCTAAACCTAAACCTAACCCTAACCCTAACCCTAACCCGTACCCTAACCCTAACCCGTACCGAAAACCTAACCCGTACCCTAACCCTAAACCGTACCCTAAACCTAACCCTAACACTTACCCTAACCCTAACCCTAACATTAACCCCTAACCCTGACCCTAACCCTAACCCTAACACTAACCCTAACCCGTACCCTAACCCTAACCCTAACCCTAACCCTAACCCTAACCCCTAACCCTAACCCTAACCCGTACCCTAACCCTAACCCTAACCCTAACCCTAAACCTAACCCTAACCATAATCCGTACCCTAACCCTAACCCTAACCCCTACCCTAACCCGTACCCTAACACTTACCCTAACCCTAACCCGTACCCTAACCCTAACCCTAACCCGTAGGCTAACCCTAACCCTAACCCTAACCCTAACCCGTACCCTTACCCTAACCCGTACACTAACCCTAACCCTAAACCTAACCCTAACCCTAACCCCTAACCCTAACCATAACCCGTACCCTAACCCTAAACCTAACATGTACACTATCCCTAACCCTAACCCTAACCCTAACACTAACCCCTAACCCCTAACCCTAACCCTAACCCCTAACCATAACCCTAACCCGTACCCTAACCCTAAACCTAACCCGTACCCTAACCCTAACCCGTACCCTAACCCTAACCCTAACCCTAACCCGTACGCTAACCCTAACCCTGACCGTAAACCTAACCCGTACCCTAACCCTTACCCGTACACTAACCCTAACCCTAACCCTAACCCTAACCGCTAACCCTAACCCTAACACGTACCCTAACCCTAACCCTAACCCGTACCCTAACCCTAACCCCTAACCCTAACCCTAACACGTACCCTAACCCTAACCCTAACCCGTACCCTAACCCAAACCCGTACCCTAACCCTAACCCTAACACGTACCCTAACCCTAACCCTAACCCTAACCCTAACCCCTAACCCTGACCCTAACCCTAACCCTAACACTAACCCTAACCCGTACCCTAACCCTAACACTAACCCTAACCCTAACCCTAACCCCTAACTCTAACCCTATCCCGTACCCTAACCCTAACATAACCCTAAAACTAACCCTAACCATAACCCGTACCCTAACCCTAACCCTAAACCTAACCCCTAACCTAACCCGTACCCTAACCCTAACCATAACCCGTACCCTAATCCTAACACTAACCCTAACCCTACCCTAAACCTAACCCGTACACTAACCCTAACCCGTACACTAACCCTAACCCTAACCCGTACCCTAACCCTTACCCTAACCCTAACCCTAACCCGTATGCTAACCCTAACCCTAACCCGTACACTAACCCTAAACCTAACCCTAACACTAAACAGTAACCTAACCCTAACCCGTACCCTAAACCTAACCTTAACCGTACCCTAACCCTAACCCGTTCCCTAAACCTAACCCTAAACCTAAACCGTACCCTAACCCTAAAACGTACCCTACCCTAACCCTAACCCGTACCCTAACCCTAACTCTAACCCGTACCCTAACCCGTACCTTAATCCAAAACATAACCCTATCCCTAACCCTAACATCTAACCCTAAACCTAACCCTAACCCTAACCCTAACCCGTACCCTAACCCTAACCCGTACCCTAACCATAACCCTACCCCGTACCCTAATCCTAACCATAACTCTAACCCTAACCCGTAACCTAACCCTAATCCTAAACCTAACCCTAACCCGCTCCCTAACACTAACCCTAACCCTAACCGAAACCCAACCCTAATCCGCACCCTAACCCTAACCCTAAACCTAACCCTAACCCGTACCCTAACCCTAATCCGTACCCTAAACCTACCCTACCCCGTACCCTAATCCTAACCCTAACCCTAACCCTATCCTGTAACCTAACCCTAACCCTAACCCTAACCCTAACACGTACCCTAACCCTAACACTAAACCTAAACCTAACCGTAACCCTAACCCTAACCCGTACCCTAACCCTAACCCTAACCCGTACCCAAAACCTAACCCGTACCCTAACCCTAACCCGTACCCTAACCCTAACCCTAACCCTAACCCGTACCCTAACCCTAACACTAACCCTAACCCTAACCCTAACCCTAAGCCGTACCCTAACGCTAAACTTAAACCTAACCCTAACCCTAACCAGTACCCTAACCCTAACCCGTACCCTAACCCTAACCCTAACCCGTACCCTAAACCTAACCCTAACCCTAACCCTAACCCCTAAACCTGACCCTAACCCTAACCCTAACACTAACCCTAACCCGTACCCTAACCCTAACACTAACCCTAACCCTAACCCTAACCCCTAACCCTAACCCTATCCCGTACCCTAACCCTAACATAACCCTAAACCTAACCCTAACCATAACCCGTACCCTAACCCTAACCCTAATCCTAACCCCTAACCTAAACCTAACCCTAACCCGTACCCTAACCCTAACCCGTACCCTAACCCTAACCCGTACCCTAACCCTAACACTAACCCTAACCCTACCCGAAACCTAACCCGTACCCTAACCCTAACCCGTACCCTAACCCTAACCTTAACCCTAACCCGTACGCTAACCCTAACCCGTACACTAACCCTAACCCTAACCCGTACCCTAACCAAACCCGTAACTTAACCCTAACCCTAACCCGTACCCTAACCCTAACCAGTACCCTAACCCTGACCGTAACCCTAACCGGTACCCTAACCCTAACCCGTACACTAACCCTAACCCTAACCCTAACCCTAACCGCTAACCCTAACCCTAACACGTACCCTAA
The DNA here is from genome assembly GCA_032313775.1 of Urocyon cinereoargenteus. Taxonomy (NCBI): domain Eukaryota; kingdom Metazoa; phylum Chordata; class Mammalia; order Carnivora; family Canidae; genus Urocyon; species Urocyon cinereoargenteus. The sequence continues at coordinate 107,650 of JAVLSZ010000276.1, read as the reverse complement.
CCCTAACCCTAACCCGTACACTAACCCTAACCGTAACCCTAACCCCTAACCCTAACCCTAACACGTACCCTAACCCTAACCCTAACCCGTACCCTAACCCAAACCCGTACCCTAACCCTAACCCGTACCCTAACCCTAACACTAACTCTAACCCTAACCCTAACCCTAACCCTAAGCCGTACCCTAACGCTAACTTTAAACCTAACCCTAACCCTAACCAGTACCCTAACCCTAACCCGTACCCTAACCCTAACCCTAACCCGTACCCTAACCCTAACCCTAACCCTAATCCTAATCCCTAACCCTGACCCTAACCCTAAACCTAACACTAACCCTAACCCGTACCCTAACCCTAACACTAACCCTAAACCTAACCCTAACCCCTAACCCTAACCCTATCCCGTACCCTAACCCTAACATAACCCTAAACCTAACCCTAACCATAACCCGTACACTAACCCTAACCCTAAACCTAACCCCTAACCTAACCCTAACCCTAACCCGTACCCTAACCCTAACCCGTACCCTAACACTAACCCTAACCCGTACCCTAACCCTAACCCTAACCCTAACCATAAACCTAACAATAACCATAACCCGTACCCGAACCCTAACCCTAACCCTAACCCTAACCCCTACCCTAACCCTAAACCTAACCCGTACCCTAACCCTAAAACGTAACCTAACTCTAACCCTAACCCGTACTCTAACCCGTACCCTAACCCTAACCCTAACCCTATCCCTAACCCTAACCACTAACCCTAACCCTAATCCTAACACGTACCCTAACCCTAACACTCACCCGTACCCTAACCCTAACCCTAACCCGTACCCTAACCCTAACCCGTACCCTAAACCTAACCCTACCCCGTACCCTAATCCTAACCCTAACCCTGACCCTAACCCCTAACCCTAACCCTAACCCGTACCCTAACCCTAACCCTAACCCTAACCCTAAACCTAACCCTAACCATAATCCGTACCCTAACCCTAAACCTAACCCTAACCCTAACCCCTACCCTAACCCGTACCCTAACACTTACCCTAACCCTAACCCGTACCCTAACCCTAACCCTAACCCGTAGGCTAACCCTCACCCTAAACCTAACCCTAACCCTAACCCGTACCCTTACACTAACCCGTACACTAACCCTAACCCTAAACCTAACCCTAACCGTAACCCCTAACCCTAACCATAACCCGTACCCTAACCCTAAACCTAACATGTACACTATCCCTAACCCTAACCCCAACAATAACACTAACCCCTAACCCCTAACCCTAACCCTAACCCTAACCCTAACCCGTACCCTAACCCTAACTCTAACCCTAACCCGTACCCTAACCCTAAAGCTAACCCTAACCCTAAACCATTCCTAACCCTAAACCTAACCCTAACCCTAACCCTAACTCTAACCCGTACCCTAACCCTAACCCGTACACTAACCCTAACCCTAACCCGTACCCTAACCCTAACCCGTACACTAACCCTAACCCTAACCCTAACCTTAACCCTAACCCCTAACCATAACCCTAACCCGTACCCTAACCCTAAACCTAACCCGTACCCTAACCCTAACCTGTACCCTAACACTAACCCTAACCCAAACCCGTACGCTAACCCTAACCCTGACCGTAAACCTAAACCGTACCCTAACCCTAACCCGTACACTAAAACTAACCCTAACCCTAACCCTAACCCTAACCGCTAACCCTAACCCTAACACGTACCCTAACCCTAACCCTAACCCGTACCCTAACCCTAACCCCTAACCCTAACCCTAACACGTACCCTAACCCTAACCCTAACCCGTACCCTAACCCAAACCCGTACCCTAACCCTAACCCTAACACGTACCCTAACCCTAACCCTAACCCTAACCCTAACCCCTAACCCTGACCCTAACCCTAAACTTAACACTAACCCTAACCCGTACCCTAACCCTAACACTAACCCTAACCCTAACCCTAACCCCTAACCCTAACCCTATCCCGTACCCTAACCCTAACATAACCCTAAAACTAACCCTAACCATAACCCGTACCCTAAACCTAACCCTAAACCTAACCCCTAACCTAACCCGTACCCTAACCCTAACCCGTACCCTAACCCTAACCCTAACCCGTACCCTAACCCTAACACTAACCCTAACCCTACCCTAAACCTAACCCGTACACTAACCCTAACCCGTACACTAACCCTAACCCTAAACCGTACCCTAACCCTTACCCTAACCCTAACCCTAACCCGTATGCTAACCCTAACCCTAACACGTACACTAACCCTAAACCTAACCCTAACACTAAACAGTAACCTAAACCTAACCCGTACCCTAAACCTAACCCTAAACCGTACCCTAACCCTAACCCGTTCCCTAAACCTAACCCTAAACCTAAACCATACCCTAACCCTAAAACGTACCCTACCCTAACCCTAACCCGTACCCTAACCCTAACTCTAACCCGTACCCTAACCCGTACCTTAATCCAAAACCTAACCCTATCCCTAACCCTAACATCTAACCCTAAACCTAACCCTAACCCTAACCCTAACCCGTACCCTAACCCTAACCCGTACCCTAACCATAACCCTACCCCGTACCCTAATCCTAACCATAACTCTAACCCTAACCCGTAACCTAACCCTAATCCTAAACCTAACCCTAACCCGCACCCTAACACTAACCCTAACCCTAACCGTAACCCAACCCTAATCCGCACCCTAACCCTAAACCTAAACCTAACCCTAACCCGTACCCTAAGCCTAACCCGTACCCTAAACCTAACCCTACCCCGTACCCTAATCCTAACCCTAGCCCTAACCCTATCCTGTAACCTAACCCTAACCCTAACCCTAACCCTAACACGTACCCTAACCCTAACACTAAACCTAAACCTAACCGTAACCCTAACCCTAACCCTTACCCTAACCCTAACCCTAACCCGTACCCAAAACCTAACCCGTACCCTAACCCTAACCCGTACCCTAACCCTAACCCTAACCCTAACCCGTACCCTAACCCTAACACTAACCCTAACCCTAACCCTAACCCTAAGCCGTACCCTAACGCTAACCTTAAACCTAACCCTAACCCTAACCAGTACCCTAACCCTAACCCGTACCCTAACCCTAACCCTAACCCGTACCCTAACCCTAACCCTAACCCTAACCCATAAACCTGACCCTAACCCTAACCCTAACACTAACCCTAACCCGTACCCTAACCCTAACACTAACCCTAACACTAACACTAACCCTAACCCCTAACCCTAACCCTATCCCGTACCCTAACCCTAACATAACACTAAACCTAACCCTAACCATAACCCGTACCCTAACCCTAACCCTAAACCTAACCCCTAACCTAACCCTAACCCTAACCCGTACCCTAACCCTAACCCGTACCCTAACCCTAACCCTAACCCGTACCCTAACCCTAACACTAACACTAACCCTACCCTAAACCTAACACGTACCCTAACACTAACCCGTACCCCAACCCTAACCTTAACCCTAACCCGTACGCTAACCCTAACCCGTACACTAACCCTAACCCTAACCCGTACCCTAACCAAACCCGTACCTTAACCCTAACCCTAACCCGTACCCTAACCCTAACCAGTACCCTAACCCTGACCGTAACCCTAACCGGTACCCTAACCCTAACCCGTACACTAACCCTAACCCTAACCCTAACCCTAACCGCTAACCCTAACCCTAACACGTACCCTAACCCTAACCCTAACCCGTACACTAACCCTAACCGTAACCCTAACCCCTAACCCTAACCCTAACACGTACCCTAACCCTAACCCTAACCCGTACCCTAACCCAAACCCGTACCCTAACCCTAACCCGTACCCTAACCCTAACACTAACTCTAACCCTAACCCTAACCCTAACCCTAAGCCGTACCCTAACGCTAACCTTAAACCTAACCCTAACCCTAACCAGTACCCTAACCCTAACCCGTACCCTAACCCTAACCCTAACCCGTACCCTAACCCTAACCCTAACCCTAATCCCTAACCCTGACCCTAACCCTAACCCTAACACTAACCCTAACCCGTACCCTAACCCTAACACTAACCCTAAACCTAACCCTAACCACTAACCCTAACCCTATCCCGTACCCTAACCCTAACTAAACCCTAAACCTAACCCTAACCATAACCCGTACACTAACCCTAACCCTAAACCTAACCCCTAACCTAACCCTAACCCTAACCCGTACCCTAACCCTAACCCGTACCCTAACACTAACCCTAACCAGTACCCTAACCCTAACCCTAACCCTAACCATAAACCTAACCCTAACCATAACCCGTACCCTAACCCTAACCCTAACCCTAACCCTAACCCCTACCCTAACCCTAAACCTAACCCGTACCCTAACCCTAAAACGTAACCTAACTCTAACCCTAACCCGTACTCTAACCCGTACCCTAACCCCAACCCTAACCCTATCCCTAACCCTAACCTCTAAACCTAACCCTAATCCTAACACGTACCCTAACCCTAACACTCACCCGTACCCTAACCCTAACCCTAACCCGTACCCTAACCCTAACCCGTGCCCTAAACCTAACCCTACCCTGTACCCTAATCCTAACCCTAACCCTGACCCTAACCCGTAACCTAACCCTAACCCGTAACGTAACCCTAACCCTAACCCTAACCCGTACCCTAACCCTAACCCTAACCCTAACCATAAACCTAACCCTAATCATAAACCGTACCCTAACCATAACCCTAACACTAACCCTAACACCTACCCTAAACCTAAACCTAACCCGTACCCTAACCCTAACCCATACCCTAACCCTAACCCGTACCCGAACCTTAACCCGTGTCCTAACCCTAACCCTAACCCTAAACCGTACCCTAACCCTAAAACGTACCCTAACCCTAACCCTAACCCGTACCATAACCCTAACTCTAACCCGTACCCTAACCCGTACCCTAATCCTAACCCTAACCCTATCCCTAACCCTAACCTCTAACCCTAACCCTAATCCTAACACGTACCCTAACCCTAACCCTAACCCGTACCCTAACCCTAACCCTAACCCGTAACCTAACCCTAACCCGTACCCTAAACCTAACCCTACCCCGTAGCCTAATCCTAACCCTAACCCTAACCCTAACCCTAACCCGTAACCTAACCCTAAACCTAACCCTAACCCTAACACGTACCCTAACCCTAACCCTAACCCTAAACCTAACCCTAACCCTAACCCTAACCCGTACCCTAACCCTAACCCTAACCCGTACCCAAAACCTAACCTGTACCCTAACCCTAACCCGTACACTAACCCTAACCCTAACCCTAAACTTAACCCTAACCCCTAACCCTAACCCTAACCTGTACCCTAACCCTAAACCTAACCCTTACCCTAACCCTAACCCGTACCCTAACCCTAACCCTAACCCTAACCCGTACGCTAACCCTAAACCGTACACTAACCCTAACCCTAACCCTAACCCTAACCGCTAACCCTAACCCTAACACGTACCCTAACCCTAACCCTAACCCGTACACTAACCCTAACCCTAACCCTAACACGTACCCTAACCCTAAACCTAACCCGTACCCTAACCCAAACCCGTACCCTAACCCGTACCCTAACCCGTACCCTAACCCTAACCCTAAGCCGTACCCTAACGCTAACCTTAAACCTAACCCTAACCCTAACCAGTACCCTAACCCTAACCCGTACCCTAACCCTAACCCTAACCCGTACCCTAACCATAACCCTAACCCTAATCCCTAACCCTGACCCTAACCCTAACCTAACACTAACCCTAACCCGTACCCTAACCCTAACACTAACCCTAAACCTAACCCGTACCCTAACCCTAACCCTAACCCTAACCCTAACCCTAACCCGTACGCTAACCCTAACCCTGACCGTAAACCTAACCCGTACCCTAACCCTAACCCGTACACTAACCCTAACCCTAACCCTAACAATAACCCTAACCCTAACCGCTAACCCTAACCCTAACACGTACCCTAACCCTAACCCTAACCCGTACCCTAACCCTAACCCCTAACCCTAACCCTAACATGTACCCTAACGCTAACCCTAACCCGTACCCTAACCCAAACCCGTACCCTAAACCTAACCCTAACACGTACCCTAACCCTAACACTAACACTAACCCTAACCCTAAACCTAAGCCGTACCCAAACGCTAACCTTAAACCTAACCCTAACCCTAACCAGTACCCTAACCCTAACCCGTACCCTAACCCTAACCCTAACCCGTACCCTAACCCTAACCCTAACACTAACCCCTATCCCTGACCCTAACCCTAACCCTAACACTAACCCTAACCCGTACCCTAACCCTAACACTAACCCTAACCCTAACCCTAACCCCTAACCCTAACCCTATCCCGTACCCTAACCCTAACATAACCCTAAACCTAACCCTAACCATAACCCGTACCCTAACCCTAACCCTAAACCTAACCCCTAACCTAACCCGTACCCTAACCCTAACCCGTACCCTAACCCTAACCCGTACCCTAACCCTAACACTAACCCTAACCCTACCCTAAACCTAACCCGTACACTAACCCTAACCCGTACACTAAACCTAACCCTAACCCGTACCCTAACCCTTACCCTAACCCTAACCCTAACCCGTATGCTAACCCTAACCCTAACCCGTACACTAACCCTAAACCTAAACCTAACACTAAACAGTAACCTAACCCTAACCCGTACCCTAAACCTAACCCTAAACCGTACCCTAACCCTAACCCGTTCCCTAACCCTAACCCTAAACCTAAACCGTACCCTAACCCTAAAACGTACCCTACCCTAACCCTAATCCGTACACTAACCCTAACCCTAACCCGTACCCTAACCCGTACCTTAATCCTAAACCTAACCCTATCCCTAACACTAACCTCTAACCCTAACCCTAACCCTAACCCAAACCCTAACCCTAAACCGTACCCTAACACTAACCCTAACCCTAACCCGTACCGTAACCCGTACCCTAACCCTAACCAGTATCTTAACCCTAACCCGTACCCTAACCCGTACCCTAACCCTAACCCTAACCCTAACACTAAACCGTACCCTAACCCTAACACGTACCCTAACCCGTACCCTAAACCTAACACTAACCCTAACCCTAACCCTAACCCCTAACCCCTAACTCTAAACCTAACCCTAACCCTAACCCGTACCCTAACCCTAACCCTAACCCGTGCCCTAACCCTAACCATAACCCGTACCCTAACACTAACCCTAACCCTAAACCTAACCCTAACCCCTAACCCTAACGCTAACCCGTACCCTAACCCTAACCCTAACCCTAACCCTAACCCTAAACCTAACCCTAACCATAACCCGTACCCTAACCCTAACCCTAACCCTAACCCTAACCCTAACCCGTACCCTAACCCTAACCCGTACCATAACCCTAACCCGTACCCTAACCCAAACCCAACCCTATAACGTACCCTAACCCTAAAACGTACCCTAACCCTAACCCTAACCCTAACCCATACCCTAACCCGTACCCTAACCCGTACCCTAACCCGTACCCTAATCCTAACCCTAACCCTATACCTAATCCTAACCCCTAACCCTAACCCTAACCCTAACCCTAACCCTAACTCTAAAACGTACCCTAACCCTAACCCTTACCCGTACCCTAACCCTAACCATAACCCGTACCCTAAAGCTAACCCGTAACCTAACCCTAACCCGTACCCTAACCCTAACCCTAAAACGTACCCTAAACCTATCCCTAACACTAATCCCTAACCCTGACCCTAACCCTAACCCTAACACTAACCCTAACCCGTACCCTAACCCTAATCCTAACCCTAACCCTAACCCTAAACCCTAACCTTAACCCTAACCCGTACCCTAACCCTATCCCTAACCCTAACCCTAAACCTAACCCTATCCATAACCCGTACACTAACCCTATCCCTAACACTAAACCTAACCCCTACACTAACCCTAACCCCAACCCGTACCCTAAACCTAAACCGTACCATAACCCAAACCCCTAACCCTAACCTAATCCGTACCCTAACCCTAAACCTAACCCTAACCCGTACACTAACCCTAACCAGTAACCTAACCCTAACCCAAACCCTAACCCTAAACCGTACCCTTACCCTAAACCTAACCCTAACCCTAAACCTAACCCGTACCCTAACCCTAAAACGTAACCTAACTCTAACCCTAACCCGTACTCTAACCCGTACCCTAATCCTAACCCTAACCCTATCCCTAACCCTAACCTCTAACCCTAACCCGAATCCTAACACGTACCCTAACCCTAACCCTCACCCGTACCCTAACCCTAACCCTAACCCGTACCCTAATCCTAACCGACCCTAAACCTAACCCTACCCCGTACCCTAATCCGAACCCTAACCCTAACCCTAACCCTAACCCTAACCCTAACCCTAACACGTACCCTAACCCTAACCCTAACCCTAAACCTAACCCTAAACCTAACCCTAACCCTAACCCTAACCCTAACCCTAACCCGTACCGTAACCCTAACCCTAACCCTAACCCGTACCCTAACCCTAACCCTAACCCTAACCATAAACCTAACCCTAACCATAAAACGTACCCTAACCCTAACCCTAACCCTAAACCCTACCCTAACCCTAAACCTAACCCGTACCCTAAACCTAACCCGTACCCTAACCCTAACCCGTACCCGTACCCGAACCTTAACCCGTGTCCTAACCCTAACCCTAACCCTAAACCGTACCCTAACCCTAAAACGTACCCTAACCCTAACCCTAACCCGTACCCTAACCCTAACCCTAACCCGTACCCTAAACCATACCCTAATCCTAAGCCTAACCCTATCCCTAACCCTAACCTCTAACCCTAACCCTAATCCTAACACGTACCCTAACCCTAACCCTAACCCGTACCCTAACCCTAACCCTAACCCGTACCCTAACCCTACCCGTACCCTAAACCTAACCCTACACCGTACCCTAATCCTAACCCTAACCCTAACCCTAACCCGTACACTAACCCTAACCCTAACCCGTACCCTAACCAAACCCGTACCCTAACCCTAACCCTAACCCGTACCCTAACCCTAACAAGTACCCTAACCCTGACCGTAACCCTAACCGGTACCCTAACCCTAACCCGTACACTAACCCTAACCCTAACCCTAACCCTAACCGTTAACCCTAACCCTAACACGTACCCTAACCCTAACCCTAACCCGTACACTAACCCTAACCCTAACCCTAACCCCTAACCCTAACCCTAACACGTACCCTAACCCTAACCCTAACCCGTACCCTAACCCAAACCCGTACCCTAACCCTAACCCGTACCCTAACCCTAACACTAACTCTAACCCTAACCCTAAACCTAACCCTAAGCCGTACCCTAACGCTAACCTTAAACCTAACCCTAACCCTAACCAGTACCCTAACCCTAACCCGTACCCTAACCCTAACCCTAACCCGTACCCTAACCCTAACCCTAACCCTAATCCCTAACCCTGACCCTAACCCTAACCCTAACACTAACCCTAACCCGTACCCTAACCCTAACACTAACCCTAAACCTAACCCTAACCCCTAACCCTATCCCGTACCCTAACCCTAACATAACCCTAAACCTAACCCTAACCATAACCCGTACACTAACCCTAACCCTAAACCTACCCCTAACCTAACCCTAACCCTAACCCGTACCCTAACCCTAACCCGTACCCTAACCCTAACCCTAACCCGTACCCTAACCCTAACACTAACCCTAACCCTACCCTAAACCTAACCCGTACCCTAACCCTAACCCGTACACTAACCTTAACCCTAACCCGTACCCTAAACCTTACCCTAACCCTAACCCTAACCCGTACGCTAACCCTAACCCTAACCCGTACCCTAACCCTAAACCTAACCCTAACCCTAAACAGTATCCTAACCCTAACCCGTACCCTAAACCTAACCCTAAACCGTACCCTAACCCTAACCCGTTCCCTAACCCTAACCCTAAACCTAAACCGTACCCTAACCTTAAAACGTACCCTAACCCGTACCCTAACCCGTACCCTAAACCTAACCCTAACCCGTACCCTAACCTGTACCCTAATCCTAAACCTAACCCTATCCCTAACCCTAACCTCTAACCCTAACCCTAACCCTAACCCTAACCCTAACCCGTACCCTAACCCTAACCCGTACCCTAACCATAACCCTACCCCGTACCCTAATCCTAACCATAACCATAACCCTAAACCGTAACCTAACCCTAATCCTAAACCTAACCCTAACCCGTACCCTAACACTAACCCTATCCCTAACCGTAACCCGACCCTAATCCGCACCCTAACCCTAACTCTAACCCTAACCCTAACCCTAACCCGTACCCTAACCGTTACCCGTTCCATAAACCTAACCCTACCCCGTACCCTAATCCTAACCCTAACCCTAACCCGTAACCTAACCCTAACCCTAACCCTAACCCTAACACGTACCCTAACCCTAACCCTAAACCTAAACCTAAACCTAACCCTAACCATAACCCGTACCCTAACCCTAACCCGTACCCAAAACCTAACCCGTACCCTAACCCTAACCAGTACCCTAACCCTAACCCTAACACATACCCTAACCCTAACCCTAACATTAACCCCTAACCCTGACCCTAACCCTAACACTAACACTAACCCTAACCCGTACCCTAATCCCAAACCCTAACCCTAACCCTAACCCTAACCCCTAACCCTAACCCTAACCCGTACTCTAACCCTAACCCTAACCCTAAACCTAACCCGTACCCTAACCCGTACCCTAACCCTAACCCTAGCCCGTACCCTAACCCTAACCCGTACCCTAACCCTAACCCTAACCCTAACCCGTACGCTAACCCTAACCCGTACACTAACCCTAACCCTAACCCTAACCGCTAACGCTAACCCTAACACGTACCCTAACCCTTACCCTAACCCGTACACTAACCCTAACCCTAACCCTAACACGTACCCTAACCCTAACCCTAACCCGTACCCTAACCCAAACCCGTACCCTAACCCGTACCCTAACCCGTACCCTAACCCTAACACTAACCCTAACCCTAACCCTAACCCTAACCCTAAGCCGTACCCTAACGCTAACCTTAAACCTAACCCTAACCCTAACCAGTAACCTAACCCTAACCCGTACCCTAACCCTAAACCTAACCCGTACCCTAACCATAACCCTAACCCTAATCCCTAACCCTGACCCTAACCCTAACCTAACACTAACCCTAACCCGTACCCTAACCCTAACACTAACCCTTATTCTAACCCTAACCCCTAACCCTAACCCTATCCCGTACCCTAACCCTAACATAACCCTAAACCTAACCCTAACCATAACCCGTACCCTAACCCTAAACCTAAACCTAACCCCTAACCTAACCCTAACCCTAACCCGTACCCTAACCCTAACCCGTACGCTAACCCTAACCCTAACCCGTACCCTAACCCTAACACTAACCCTAACCCTAACCTAAACCTAACCCGCACCCTAACCCTAACCCATACACTAACCGTAACCCTAACCCGTACCCTAACCCTAACCCTAACCCGTACGCTAACACTAACCCTAACCCGTACCCTAACCCTAAACCTAACCCTAACACTAAACAGTATCCTAAACCTAACCCGTACCCTAAACCTAACCCTAAACCGTACCCTAACCCTAACCCGTTCCCTAACCCTAACCCTAAACCTAAACCGTACCCTAACCCTAAAACGTACCCTAACCCTAACCCTAACCCGTACCCTAACCCTAACCCTAACCCGTACCCTAACCCGTACCCTAATCCTAAACCTAACCCTATCCCTAACACTAACCTCTAACCCTAACCCTAACCGTAACCCTAACCCTAACCCGTACCCTAACCCTAACCCGTAACCTAACCATAACCCTACCCCGTACCCTAATCCTAACCATAACCCTAACCCTAACCCGTAACCTAACCCTAATCCTAAACCTAACCCTAACCCGTACCCTAACACTAACCCTAACCCTAACCGTAACCCGACCCTAATCCGCACCCTAACCCTAACCCTAACCCTAACCCTAACCCTAACCCGTACCCTAAACGTAACCCGTACCCTAAACCTAACCCTACCCCGTACCCTAATCCTAACCCTAACCCGAACCCGTAACCTAACCCTAACCCTAACCCGTACCCTAACCCTAACCCTAACCCTAACCCTAAACCTAACCCTAACCATAATCCGTACCCTAACCCTAACCCTAACCCCTACCCTAACCCATACCCTAACACTTACCCTAACCCTAACCCGTACCCTAACCCTAACCCTAACCCGTAGGCTAACCCTAACCCTAACCCTAACCCTAACCCGTACCCTTACCCTAACCCGTACACTAACCCTAACCCTAAACCTAACCCTAACCCTAACCCCTAACCCTAACCATAACCCGTACCCTAACCCTAAACCTAACATGTACACTATCCCTAACCCTAACCCTAACCCTAACACTAACCCCTAACCCCTAACCCTAACCCTAACCCCTAACCATAACCCTAACCCGTACCCTAACCCTAAACCTAACCCGTACCCTAACCCTAACCCGTACCCTAACCCTAACCCTAACCCTAACCCGT
>JAVLSZ010000276.1:60000-90000 GCA_032313775.1 Urocyon cinereoargenteus | reverse complement strand
CCTAACACTAAACCTAAACCTAACCGTAACCCTAACCCTAACCCTTACCCTAACCCTAACCCTAACCCGTACCCAAAACCTAACCCGTACCCTAACCCTAACCCGTACCCTAACCCTAACCCTAACCCTAACCCGTACCCTAACCCTAACACTAACCCTAACCCTAACCCTAACCCTAAGCCGTACCCTAACGCTAACCTTAAACCTAACCCTAACCCTAACCAGTACCCTAACCCTAACCCGTACCCTAACCCTAACCCTAACCCGTACCCTAACCCTAACCCTAACCCTAACCCCTAAACCTGACCCTAACCCTAACCCTAACACTAACCCTAACCCGTACCCTAACCCTAACACTAACCCTAACACTAACACTAACCCTAACCCCTAACCCTAACCCTATCCCGTACCCTAACCCTAACATAACACTAAACCTAACCCTAACCATAACCCGTACCCTAACCCTAACCCTAAACCTAACCCCTAACCTAACCCTAACCCTAACCCGTACCCTAACCCTAACCCGTACCCTAACCCTAACCCTAACCCGTACCCTAACCCTAACACTAACCCTAACCCTACCCTAAACCTAACCCGTACCCTAACACTAACCCGTACCCCAACCCTAACCTTAACCCTAACCCGTACGCTAACCCTAACCCGTACACTAACCCTAACCCTAACCCGTACCCTAACCAAACCCGTACCTTAACCCTAACCCTAACCCGTACCCTAACCCTAACCAGTACCCTAACCCTGACCGTAACCCTAACCGGTACCCTAACCCTAACCCGTACACTAACCCTAACCCTAACCCTAACCCTAACCGCTAACCCTAACCCTAACACGTACCCTAACCCTAACCCTAACCCGTACACTAACCCTAACCGTAACCCTAACCCCTAACCCTAACCCTAACACGTACCCTAACCCTAACCCTAACCCGTACCCTAACCCAAACCCGTACCCTAACCCTAACCCGTACCCTAACCCTAACACTAACTCTAACCCTAACCCTAACCCTAACCCTAAGCCGTACGCTAACGCTAACCTTAAACCTAACCCTAACCCTAACCAGTACCCTAACCCTAACCCGTACCCTAACCCTAACCCTAACCCGTACCCTAACCCTAACCCTAACCCTAATCCCTAACCCTGACCCTAACCCTAACCCTAACACTAACCCTAACCCGTACCCTAACCCTAACACTAACCCTAAACCTAACCCTAACCCCTAACCCTAACCCTATCCCGTACCCTAACCCTAACTAAACCCTAAACCTAACCCTAACCATAACCCGTACACTAACCCTAACCCTAAACCTAACCCCTAACCTAACCCTAACCCTAACCCGTACCCTAACCCTAACCCGTACCCTAACACTAACCCTAACCAGTACCCTAACCCTAACCCTAACCCTAACCATAAACCTAACCCTAACCATAACCCGTACCCTAACCCTAACCCTAACCCTAACCCTAACCCCTACCCTAACCCTAAACCTAACCCGTACCCTAACCCTAAAACGTAACCTAACTCTAACCCTAACCCGTACTCTAACCCGTACCCTAACCCTAACCCTAACCCTATCCCTAACCCTAACCTCTAAACCTAACCCTAATCCTAACACGTACCCTAACCCTAACACTCACCCGTACCCTAACCCTAACCCTAACCCGTACCCTAACCCTAACCCGTGCCCTAAACCTAACCCTACCCTGTACCCTAATCCTAACCCTAACCCTGACCCTAACCCGTAACCTAACCCTTACCCTAACCCTAACCCTAACCCTAACCCGTAACGTAACCCTAACCCTAACCCTAACCCGTACCCTAACCCTAACCCTAACCCTAACCATAAACCTAACCCTAATCATAAACCGTACCCTAACCATAACCCTAACACTAACCCTAACACCTACCCTAAACCTAAACCTAACCCGTACCCTAACCCTAACCCATACCCTAAGCCTAACCCTAACCCGTACCCGAACCTTAACCCGTGTCCTAACCCTAACCCTAACCCTAAACCGTACCCTAACCCTAAAACGTACCCTAACCCTAACCCTAACCCGTACCATAACCCTAACTCTAACCCGTACCCTAACCCGTACCCTAATCCTAACCCTAACCCTATCCCTAACCCTAACCTCTAACCCTAACCCTAATCCTAACACGTACCCTAACCCTAACCCTAACCCGTACCCTAACCCTAACCCTAACCCGTAACCTAACCCTAACCCGTACCCTAAACCTAACCCTACCCCGTAGCCTAATCCTAACCCTAACCCTAACCCTAACCCTAACCCGTAACCTAACCCTAAACCTAACCCTAACCCTAACACGTACCCTAACCCTAACCCTAACCCTAAACCTAACCCTAACCCTAACCCTAACCCGTACCCTAACCCTAACCCTAACCCGTACCCAAAACCTAACCCGTACCCTAACCCTAACCCGTACCCTAAACCTAACCCTAACACGTACCCTAACCCTAACCCTAACATTAACCCCTAACCCTGACCCTAACCATAACCCTAACACTACCCTAACCCGTACCCTAACCCTAACTCTAACCCTAACCCTAACCCTAACCCCTAAACCTAACCCTAACCCGTACCCTAACCCTAACCCTAACCCTAACCCTAAACCTAACCCTAACCATACCCCGTACCCTAACCCTAACCCTAACCCTAACCCTAACCCCTACCCTAACCCGTACCCTAACACTTACCCTAACCCTAACCCGTACCCTAACCCTAACCCTAACCCGTACGCTAACCCTAACCCTAACCCTAACCCTAACCCTAACCAGTACCCTTACCCTAACCTGTACACTAACCCTAACCCTAAACCTAACCCTAACCCTAACCCCTAACCCTAACCATAACCCGTACCCTAACCCTAAACCTAACATGTACACTATTCCTATCCTAACCCTAACCCTAACACTAACCCCTAACCCCTAACCCTAACCCTAACCCTAACCCGTACCCTAACCCTAACTCTAACCCTAACCCGTACCCTAACCCTAACGCTAACCCTAACCCTAACCCATTCCAAACCCTAAACCTAACCCTAACCCTAACCCTAACCCTAACCCGTACCCTAACCGTAACCCGTACCCTAACCCTAACCCTAACCCTAACCCGTACACTAACCCTAACCCTAACCCGTACCCTAACCCTAACCCGTACACTAACCCTAACCCTAACCCTAAACTTAACCCTAACCCCTAACCCTAACCCTAACCTGTACCCTAACCCTAAACCTAACCCTTACCCTAACCCTAACCCGTACCCTAACCCTAACCCTAACCCTAACCCGTACGCTAACCCTAAACCGTACACTAACCCTAACCCTAACCCTAACCCTAACCGCTAACCCTAACCCTAACACGTACCCTAACCCTAACCCTAACCCGTACACTAACCCTAACCCTAACCCTAACACGTACCCTAACCCTAAACCTAACCCGTACCCTAACCCAAACCCGTACCCTAACCCGTACCCTAACCCGTACCCTAACCCTAACCCTAAGCCGTACCCTAACGCTAACCTTAAACCTAACCCTAACCCTAACCAGTACCCTAACCCTAACCCGTACCCTAACCCTAACCCTAACCCGTACCCTAACCATAACCCTAAGCCTAATCCCTAACCCTGACCCTAACCCTAACCTAACACTAACCCTAACCCGTACCCTAACCCTAACACTAACCCTAAACCTAACCCGTACCCTAACCCTAACCCGTACCCTAACCCTAACCCTAACCCTAACCCTAACCCGTACGCTAACCCTAACCCTGACCGTAAACCTAACCCGTACCCTAACCCTAACCCGTACACTAACCCTAACCCTAACCCTAACACTAACCCTAACCCTAACCGCTAACCCTAACCCTAACACGTACCCTAACCCTAACCCTAACCCGTACCCTAACCCTAACCCCTAACCCTAACCCTAACATGTACCCTAACGCTAACCCTAACCCGTACCCTAACCCAAACCCGTACCCTAAACCTAACCCTAACACGTACCCTAACCCTAACACTAACACTAACCCTAACCCTAAACCTAAGCCGTACCCAAACGCTAACCTTAAACCTAACCCTAACCCTAACCAGTACCCTAACCCTAACCCGTACCCTAACCCTAACCCTAACCCGTACCCTAACCATAACCCTAACACTAACCCCTAACCCTGACCCTAACCCTAACCCTAACACTAACCCTAACCCGTACCCTAACCCTAACACTAACCCTAACCCTAACCCTAACCCCTAACCCTAACCCTATCCCGTACCCTAACCCTAACATAACCCTAAACCTAACCCTAACCATAACCCGTACCCTAACCCTAACCCTAAACCTAACCCCTAACCTAACCCGTACCCTAACCCTAACCCGTACCCTAACCCTAACCCGTACCCTAACCCTAACACTAACCCTAACCCTACCCTAAACCTAACCCGTACACTAACCCTAACCCGTACACTAAACCTAACCCTAACCCGTACCCTAACCCTTACCCTAACCCTAACCCTAACCCGTATGCTAACCCTAACCCTAACCCGTACACTAACCCTAAACCTAAACCTAACACTAAACAGTAACCTAACCCTAACCCGTACCCTAAACCTAACCCTAAACCGTACCCTAACCCTAACCCGTTCCCTAACCCTAACCCTAAACCTAAACCGTACCCTAACCCTAAAACGTACCCTACCCTAACCCTAATCCGTACACTAACCCTAACCCTAACCCGTACCCTAACCCGTACCTTAATCCTAAACCTAACCCTATCCCTAACACTAACCTCTAACCCTAACCCTAACCCTAACCCTAACCCTAACCCGTACCCTAACCCTAACCCATACCCTAACCATAACCCTACCCCGTACCCTAATCCTAACCATAACTCTAACCCTAACCCGTAACCTAACCCTAATCCTAAACCTAACCCTAACCCGCACCCTAACACTAACCCTAACCCTAACCGTAACCCAACCCTAATCCGCACCCTAACCCTAACCCTAAACCTAACCCTAACCCGTACACTAACCCTAACCCGTACCCTAAACCTAACCCTACCCCGTACCCTAATCCTAACCCTAACCCTAAC
Source organism: Urocyon cinereoargenteus (assembly GCA_032313775.1). Taxonomy (NCBI): domain Eukaryota; kingdom Metazoa; phylum Chordata; class Mammalia; order Carnivora; family Canidae; genus Urocyon; species Urocyon cinereoargenteus. The sequence goes on along the minus strand of JAVLSZ010000276.1, from coordinate 84,873 downwards.
CCTATCCTGTAACCTAACCCTAACCCTAACCCTAACCCTAACACGTACCCTAACCCTAACCCTAACCCTAAACCTAACCGTAACCCTAACCCTAACCCGTACCCTAACCCTAAACCTAACCCGTACCCAAAACCTAACCCGTACCCTAACCCTAACCCGTACCCTAACCCTAACCCTAACCCTAACCCTAACCCGTACCCTAACCCTAACACTAACCCTAACTTTAACCCTAACCCTAAGCCGTACCCTAACGCTAACCTTAAACCTAACCCTAACCCTAACCAGTACCCTAACCCTAACCCGTACCCTAACCCTAACCCTAACCCGTACCCTAACCCTAACCTTAACCCTAACCCCTAACCCTGACCCTAACCCTAACACTAACACTAACCCTAACCCGTACCCGAACCCTAACACTAACACTAACCCTAACCCTAACCGCTAACCCTAACCCTATCCCGTACCCTAACCCTAACATAACCCTAACCTAACCCTAACCATAACCCGTACCCTAACCCTAACCCTAAACCTAACCCCTAACCTAACCCTAACCTGTACACTAACCCTAACCCTAACCCGTACCCTAACCCTTACCCTAACCCTAACCCTTACCCGTACGCTAACCCTAACCCTAACCCGTACCCTAACCCTAAACCTAACCCTAAACCTAAACAGTACCCTAACCCTAACCCGTACCCTAAACCTAACCCTAAACCGTACCCTAAACCTAACCCGTTCCCTAACCCTAACCCTAAACCTAAACCGTACCTTAACCCTAAAACGTACCCTAACCCTAACCCTGACCCGTACCCTAACCATAACCCTACCCCGTACCCTAATCCTAACCATAACCCTAACCCTAACCCGTAACCTAACCCTAATCCTAAACCTAACCCTAACCCGTAACCTAACACTAACCCAAACCCTAACCATAACCCGACCCTAATCCGCACCCTAACCCTAACCCTAACCCTGACCCGTAACCTAACCCTAACCCGTACCCTAACCCTAACCCGTACCCTAACCCGTAACCTAACCCGTACCCTAACCCTAACCCTAACCCTAACCCTAACCCTAACCCGTACCCTAACCCTAACCCTAACCCTAACCCGTACCCTAACCCGTACCCTAACACTAACCCTTACCCTAAACCTAACCCGTACCCTAACACTAATCCTAACCCTAATCCTAACACTAACCCTAACCCGTACCTTAACCCTAACACTAACCCTAACCCTAACCATAACCCGTACCCTAAACCGAAACCTAACCCTAACCTGTACACTAACCCAAACCCCTAACACTAACACTAACCCGTACGCTAACCCTAACCCTAATCCTAACCCGCACCCTATCCCTAACCCTAAACCTAACCCGTACCCTAACCCTAACCCTAACCCTAACCCTAACCCGTACCCTAACCCTAACCCGTACCTTAACCCTAACCCGTACCCTAACCCGTACCCTAACCCTAACCCTAACCCTAACCCTAACCCTAACCCTAACACTAACCCGTACCCTAACCCTAACACGTACCCTAACCCGTACCCTAACCCTAACACTAACCCTAACCCTAACCATAACCTCTAACCCCTAACATTAACCCTAACCATAACCCTAACCCTAACCCTAACCCGTACCCTAACCCTAACCCTAACCCTAACCCTAACCCGTGCCCTAACCCTAACCATAACCCGTACCCTAACACTAACCCTAACCCTAACCCCTAACCCTAACCCTAACCCGTACCCTAACCCTAACCCTAAACCTAACCCTAAAACTAACCCTAACCATAACCCGGACCCTAACCCTAACCCTAACCCTAACCCCTACCCTAACCCTAACCCTAACCCGTACCCTAACTCTAACCCGTACCCTAACCCGTACCCTAACCCGTACTCTAACCCTAACACTAACCCTACCCCTAACCCTAAACCTAACCCGTACCCTAACCCTAACCCGTACCCTAACCCTAACCCTAACCCGTACCCTAACCCTAAACCTAACCCTAACCCTAAACAGTACCCTAACCATAACCCGTACCCTAACCCTAACCCTAACCCGTACCCGAATCTTAACCCGTACCCTAACCCTAACCCTAACCCTAACCTGTACCCTAACCCTATAACGTACCCTAACCCTAACCCTGACCCGTACCCTAACCCTAATCCTAACCCGTACCCTAAACCTTACCCTAATCCTAACCCTAACTCTATCCCTAACCTAAACTCTAACCCTAACACTAACCCTAACCCTAATCCTAACACGTACCCTAACCCTAACCCTAACCCGTACCCTAACCCTAACCCTAACCCGTACCCTAACCCTAACCCATACGCTAAACTTAACCCTACCCCGTACCCTAATCCAAACCCTAACCCTAACCCTAACCCGTAACCTGACCCTAACCCTATCCCTAACCCTAACACGTACCCTAACCCTAACCCTAACCCTAACCCGAACCCTAAACCCTACCCTATCCCTAACCCTAACCCTAACCATAACCCGTACCCTAACCCTAACACGTACACTAACCCATACCCTAACCCGTACACTAACCCTAACCCTAACCCTAACCCGTACCCTAACCGTAACCCTAACCCTAACCCTAACCCGTACCCTAACCCGTACACTAACCCTAACCCTAACCCGTACCCTAACCCTAAACCTAACCCTAACCCTAAACAGTACCATAACCCTAACCCGTACCCTAACCCTAACCCGTACCCTAACCCTAACCCGTACCCTAACCCTAACCCAACCCTAAACCGTACCCTATCCCTAAAACGTACCCTAACCCTAACACTAACACATACCCTAACCCTAACCCTAACCCGTACCCGAACCCGTACCCTAATCCTAACCCTAACCCTTCCCTAACGCTAACCCCTAACCCTAACACTAACCCTAACCCTAACCCTAACCCTAACCCGTACCCTAACCCTAACCCTAACCCGAACCCTAAACCTAACCCTAACCATAACACGTACCCTAACCCTAAACCTAACCCTAACCCTAACCCCTACCCTAACCCGTACCCTAACACTTACCCTAACCCTAACCCGTACCCTAAACCTAACACTAACCCGTACGCTAACCCTAACCCTAACTCTAACCCTAAACCTAACCCTAACCCGTACCCTTACCCTAACCCGTACACTAAACCTAACCCTAAAAATAACCCTAACCATAACCCCTAACCCTAACCATAACCCGTACCCTAACCCTAAACCTAACATGTACACTATCCCTAACCCTAACCCTAACCCTAACACTAACCCCTAACACCTAACCCTAACCCTAACCCTAACCCTAACCCGTACCCTAACCCTAACTCTAACCCTAACCCGAACCCTAACCCTAACGCTAACCCTAACCCTAACCCACTCCTAACCCTAAACCTAAACCTAACCCTAACCCTAACCCTAACCCGTACTCTAACCTTAACCCGTACCCTAACCCTAAACCTAACCCTAACCCTAACCCGTACACTAACCCTAACCCTAACCCGTACCCTAACCCTAACCCGTACACTAACCCTAACCCTAACCCTAACCTTAACCCTAACCCCTAACCCTAACCCTAGCCCGTACCCTAACCCTAACACTAACCCGTACCCTAACCCTAACCCGTACCCTAACCCTAACCCTAACCCTAACCCGTACGCTAACCCTAACCCGTACACTAACCCTAACCCTAACCCGTACCCTAACCAAACCCGTACCTTAACCCTAACCCTAACCCGTACCCTAACCCTAACCAGTACCCTAACCCTGACCGTAACCCTAACCGGTACCCTAACCCTAACCCGTACACTAACCCTAACCCTAACCCTAACCCTAACCGCTAACCCTAACCCTAACACGTACCCTAACCCTAACCCTAACCCGTACACTAACCCTAACCCTAACCCTAACCCCTAACCCTAACCCTAACACGTACCCTAACCCTAACCCTAACCCGTACCCTAACCCAAACCCGTACCCTAACCCTAACCCTAACCCGTACCCTAACCCTAACACTAACTCTAACCCTAACCCTAACCCTAACCCTAAGCCGTACACTAACGCTAACCTTAAACCTAACCCAAACCCTAACCAGTACCCTAACCCTAACCCGTACACTAACCCTAACCCTAACCCGTACCCTAACCCTAACCCTAACCCTAATCCCTAACCCTGACCCTAACCCTAACCCTAACACTAACCCTAACCCGTACCCTAACCCTAACACTAACCCTAAACCTAACCCTAACCCCTAACCCTAACCCTATCCCGTACCCTAACCCTAACATAACCCTAAACCTAACCCTAACCATAACCCGTACACTAACCCTAACCCTAAACCTAACCCCTAACCTAACCCTAACCCTAACCCGTACCCTAACCCTAACCCGTACCCTAACCCTAACCGTAACCCGTACCCTAACCCTAACACTAACCCTAACCCTACCCTAAACCTAACACGTACCCTAACCCTAACCCGTACACTAACCCTAACCCTAACCCGTACCCTAACCCTTACCCTAACCCTAACCCTAACCCGTACGCTAACCCTAACCCTAACCCGTACCCTAACCCTAAACCTAACCCTAACACTAAACAGTATCTTAACCCTAACCCGTACCCTAAACCTAACCCTAAACTGTACCCTAACCCTAACCCGTTCCCTAACCCTAACCCTAAACCTAAACCGTACCCTAACCCTAAAACGTACCCTAAACCTAACCCTAACCCGTACCCTAAACCTAACGCTAACCCGTACCCTAACCCGTACCCTAATCCTAAACCTAACCCTATCCCTAACCCTAACCTCTAACCCTAACCCTAACCCTAACACGTACCCTAACCCTAACCCGTACCCAAACCATAACCCTAACCCGTACCCTAATCCTAACCATAACCCTAACCCTAACCCGTAACCTAACCCTAATCCTAAACCTAACCCTAACCCGTACCCTAACACTAACCCTAACCCTAACCGTAACCCGTTACATAAACCTAACCCTACCCCGTACCCTAATCCTAACCCTAACCCTAACCCGTAACCTAACCCTAACCCTAACCCTAACCCTAACACGTACCCTAACCCTAACCCTAAACCTAAACCTAAACCTAACCCTAACCCTAACCCGTACCCTAACCCTAACCCGTACCCAAAACCTATCCCGTACCCTAACCCTAACCCGTACCCTAAGCCTAACCCTAACACGTACCCTAACCCTAACCCTAACATTAACCCCTAACCCTGACCCTAACCCTAACACTAACACTAACCCTAACCCGTACCCTAATCCCAAACCCTAACCCTAACCCTAACCCTAACCCCTAACCCTAACCCTATCCCGTACCCTAACCCTAACCCTAACCCTAACCCTAACCCTAACCCTAACCCTAAAACTAACCCTAACCATAACCCGTACCCTAACCCTAAACCTAACCCTAACCCTAACCCCTACCCTAACCCGTACCCTAACACTTACCCTAACCCTAACCCGTACCCTAACCCTAACCCTAACCCGTACGCTAACCCTAAACCTAACCCTAACCCTAACCCGTACCCTTACCCTAACCCGTACACTAACCCTAACCCTAAACCTAACCCTAACCCTAACCCCTAACCCTAACCCTAACCCGTACCCTAACCCTAAACCTAACATGTACACTATCCCTAACCCTAACCCTAACCCTAACACTAACCCCTAACCCCTAACCCTAACCCTAACCCTAACCCTAACCCGTACCCTAACCCTAACTCTAACCCTAACCCGTACCCTAACCCTAACGCTAACCCTAACCCTAACCCATTCCTAACCCTAAACCTAACCCTAACCCTAACCCTAACCCTAACCCGTACCCTAACCGTAACCCGTACCCTAACCCTAAACCTAACCCTAACCCTAACCCTAACCCGTACCGTAACCCTAACACTAACCCTAACCCGTACCCTAACCCTAACCCTAACCCTAACCATAAACCTAACCCTAACCATAACCCGTACCCTAACCCTAACCCTAACCCTAACCCTAACCCCTACCCTAACCCTAAACCTAACCCGTACCCTAACCTTAAAACGTAACCTAACTCTAACCCTAACCCGTACTCTAACCCGTACCCTAATCCTAACACTAACCCTATCCCTAAACCTAACCTCTAACCCTAACCCTAATCTTAACACGTACCCTAACCCTAACCCTCACCCGTACCCTAAACCTAACCCTAACCCGTACCCTAACCCTAACCCGTACCCTAAACCTAACCCTACCCCGTACCCTAATCCTAACCCTAACCCTAACTCTAACCCGTAACCTAACCCTAACCCTAACCCTAACCCTAACACGTACCCTAACCCTAACCCCAACCCTAAACCTAACCCTAACCCTAACCCTAACCCTAACCCTAACCCGTACCGTAACCCTAACCCTAACCCTAACCCGTACCCTAACCCTAACCCTAACCCTAACCATAAACCTAACCCTAACCATAAACCGTACCCTAACCATAACCCTAAAACTAACCCTAACCCCTACCCTAACCCTAAACCTAACCCGTACCCTAACCATAACCTGTACCCTAACCCTAACCCTAACCCGTACCCGAACCTTAACCCGTGTCCTAACACTAACCCTAACCCTAAACCGTACCCTAACCCTAAAACGTACCCTAACCCTAACCCTAACCCGTACCCTAACCCTAACCCTAACCCGTATCCTAACCCGTACCCTAATCCTAACCCTAACCCTATCCCTAACCCTAACCTCTAACCCTAACCCTAATCCTAACACGTACCCTAACCCTAACCCTAACCCGTACTCTAACCCTAACCCTAACCCGTACCCTAACCCTAACCCGTACCCTAAACCTAACCCTACCCCGTACCCTAATACTAACCCTAACCCTAACCCTAACCCGTAACCTAACCCTAACCCTAACCCTAACCCTAACACGTACCCTAACCCTAACCCTAACCCTAAACCTAACCCTAACCCTAACCCTAACCCGTACCCTAACCCTAACCCTAACCCGTACTCAAAACCTAACCCGTACCCTAACCCTAACCCGTACCCTAACCCTAACCCTAACACGTACCCTAACCCTAACCCTAACATTAACCCCTAACCCTGACCCTAACCCTAACCCTAACACTAACCCTAACCCGTACCCTAACCCTAACCCTAACCCTAACCCTAACCCTAACCCTAACCCCTAACCCTAACCCTAACCCGTACCCTAACCCTAACCCTAACCCTAACCCTAAACCTAAACCTAACCATAACCCGTACCCTAACCCTAACCCTAACCCTAACCCCTACCCTAACCCGTACCCTAACACTTACTCTAACCCTAACCCGTACCCTAACCCTAACCCTAACCCGTACGCTAACCCTAACCCTAACCCTAACCCTAAACCTAACCCTAACCCGTACCCTTACCCTAACCCGTACACTAACCCTAACCCTAAACCTAACCCTAACCCTAACCCCTAACCCTAACCATAACCCGTACCCTAACCCTAAACCTAACATGTACACTATCCCTAACCCTAACCATAACCCTAACACTAAACCCTAACCCCTAACCCTAACCGTAACCCTAACCCTAACCCGTACCCTAACCCTAACTCTAACCCTAACCCGTACCCTAACCCTAACGCTAACCCTAACCCTAACCCATTCCAAACCCTAAACCTAACCCTAACCCTAACCCTAACCCTAACCCGTACCCTAACTGTAACCCGTACCCTAACCCTAACCCTAACCCTAACCCTAACCCGTACACTAACCCTAACCCTAACCCGTACCCTAACCCTAACCCGTACACTAACCCTAACCCTAACCCTAAACTTAACCCTAACCCCTAACCCTAACCCTAACCCGTACCCTAACCCTAACCCTAACCCGTACCCTAACCCTAACCCGTACCCTAAACCTAACCCTAACCCTAACCCGTACGCTAACCCTAACCCGTACACTAACCCTAACCCTAACCCTAACCCTAGCCCTAACCCTAACCGCTAACCCTAAACCTAACACGTACCCTAACCCTAACCCTAACCCGTACACTAACCCTAACCCAAACCGTAACACGTACCCTAACCCTAACCCTAACCCGTACCCTAACCCAAACCCGTACCCTAACCCGTACCGTAACCCGTACCCTAACCCTAACACTAAACCTAACCCTAACCCTAACCCTAACCCTAACCCTAAGCCGTACCCTAACGCTAACCTTAAACCTAACCCTAACCCTAACCAGTACCCTAACCCTAACCCGTAACCTAACCCTAACCCTAACCCGTACCCTAACCATAACCCTAATCCTAATCCCTAACCCTGACCCTAACCCTAACCCTAACACTAACCCTAACCCGTACCCTAACCCTAACACTAACCCTAAACCTAACCCTAACCCCTAACCCTAACCCTATCCCGTACCCTAACCCTAACATAACCCTAAACCTAACCCTAACCATAACCCGTACCCTAACCCTAACCCTAAACCTAACCCCTAACCTAACCCTAACCCTAACCCGTACCCTTACGCTAACCCGTTGGCTAACCCTAACCCTAACCCGTACCCTAACCCTAACACTAACCCTAACCCTAACCTAAACCTAACCCGTACCCTAACCCTAACCCGTACACTAACCCTAACCCTAACCCGTACCCTAACCCTAACCCTAACCCGTACGCTAACCCTAACCCTAACCCGTACCCTAACCCTAAACCTAACCCTAACACTAAACAGTATCCTAACCCTAACCCGTACCCTAAACCTAACCCTAAACCGTACCCTAACCCTAACCCGTTCCCTAACCCTAACCCTAAACCTAAACCGTACCCTAACCCTAAAACGTACCCTAACCCTAACCCTAACCCGTACCCTAACCCTAACCCTAACCCGTACCCTAACCCGTACCCTAATCCTAAACCTAACCCTATCCCTAACACTAACCTCTAACCCTAACCCTAACCCTAACCCTAACCCTAACCCGTACCCTAACCCTAACCCGTAACCTAACCATAACCCTACCCCGTACCCTAATCCTAACCATAACCCTAACCCTAACCCGTAACCTAACTCTAATCCTAAACCTAACCCTAACCCGTACCCTAACACTAACCCTAACCCTAACCGTAACCCGACCCTAATCCGCACCCTAACCCTAACCCTAACCCTAACCCTAACCCTAACCCGTACCCTAAACCTAACCCGTACCCTAAACATAACCCTACCCCGTACCCTAATCCTAACCCTAACCCTAACCCGTAACCTAACCCTAACCCTAACCCTAACACTAACACGTACCCTAACCCTAACCCTAAACCTAAACCTAACCCTAACCCTAACCCTAACCCGTACCCTAACCCTAAACCGTAACCAAAACCTAACCCGTACCCTAACCCTAAACCGTACCCTAACCCTAACCCTAACACTTACCCTAACCCTAACCCTAATATTAACCCCTAACCCTGACCCTAACCTTAACCCTAACACTAACCCTAACCCGTACCCTAACCCTAACCCTAACCCTAACCCTAACCCTAACCCCTAACCCTAACCCTAACCCTAACCCTAACCCTAACCCTAACCATAATCCGTACCCTAACCCTAAACCTAACCCTAACCCTAACCCCTACCCTAACCCGTACCCTAACACTTACCGTAACCCTAACCCGTACCCTAACCCTAACCTAACCCGTAGGCTAACCCTAACCCTAACCCTAACCCTAACCCGTACCCTTACCCTAACCCGTACACTAACCCTAACCCTAAACCTAACCCTAACCGTAACCCCTAACCCTAACCATAACCCGTACCCTAACCCTAAACCTAACATGTACACTATCCCTAACCCTAACCCTAACCCTAACCCTAACCCTAACCCGTACCCTAACCCTAACTCTAACCCTAACCCGTACCCTAACCCTAAAGCTAACCCTAACCCTAACCCGTACACTAACCCTAACCCTAACCCGTACCCTAACCCTAACCCGTACCCTAACCCTAACCCTAACCCTAACCCTAACCCGTACACTAACCCTAACCCTAACCCGTACCCTAACCCTAACCCGTACACTAACCCTAACCCTAACCCTAACCTTAACCCTAACCCCTAACCCTAACCCTAACCCGTTCCCTAACCCTAAACCTAACCCGTACCCTAACCCTAACCCGTACCCTAACCCTAACCCTAACCCTAACCCGTACGCTAACCCTAACCCTGACCGTAAACCTAACCCGTACCCTAACCCTAACCCGTACACTAACCCTAACCCTAACCCTAACCCTAACCCTAACCGCAAACCCTAACCCTAACACGTACCCTAACCCTAACCCTAACCCGTACCCTAACCCTAACCCCTAACCCTAACCCTAACACGTACCCTAACCCTAACCCTAACCCGTACCCTAACCCAAACCCGTACCCTAACCCTAACCCTAACACGTACCCTAACCCTAACACTAACCCTAACCCTAACCCTAAACCTAAGCCGTACCCTAACGCTAACCTTAAAACTAACCCTAACCCTAACCAGTACCCTAACCCTAACCCGTACCCTAACCCTAACCCTAACCCATACCCTAACCCTAACCCTAACCCTAAACCCTAACCCTGACCCTAACCCTAACCCTAACACTAACCCTAACCCGTACCCTAACCCTAACACTAACCCTAACCCTAACCCTAACCCCTAACCCTAACCCTATCCCGTACCCTAACCCTAACATAACCCTAAACCTAACCCTAACCATAACCCGTACCCTAACCCTAAACCTAAACCTAATCCCTAACCTAACCCGTACCCTAACCCTAACCCGTACCCTAACCCTAACCCTAACCCGTTCCCTAACCCTAACATAACCCTAACCCTACCCTAAACCTAACCCGTACACTAACCCTAACCCGTACACTAACCCTAACCCTAACCCGTACCCTAACCCTTACCCTAACCCTAACCCTAACCCGTATGCTAACCCTAACCCTAACCCGTACACTAACCCTAAACCTAACGCTAACACTAAACAGTAACCTAACCCTAACCCGTACCCTAAACCTAACCCTAAACCGTACCCTAACCCTAACCCGTTCCCTAACCCTAACCCTAAACCTAAACCGTACCCTAACCCTAAAACGTACCCAACCCTAACCCTAACCCTAACCCTAACCCTAACCCTAACCCGTACCCTAACTCGTACCTTAATCCTAAACCTAACGCTATCCCTAACCCTAACATCTAATCCTAAACCTAACCCTAACCCTAACCCTAACACGTACCCTAAACCTAACCCGTACCCTAACCATAACCCTACCCCGTACCCTAATCCTAACCATAACTCTAACCCTAACCCGTAACCTGACTCTAATCCTAAACCTAACCCTAACCCGCACCCTAACACTAACCCTAACCCTAACCGTAACCCAACCCTAATCCGCACCCTAACCCTAACCCTAAACCTAAACCTAACACGTACCCTAACCCTAACCCGTACCCTAAACCTAACCCTACCCCGTACCCTAATCCTAACCCTAACCCTAACCCTATCCCGTAACCTAACCCTAACCCTAACCCTAACCCTAACACGTACCCTAACCCTAACCCTAACCCTAAACCTAACCGTAACCCTAACTCTAACCCGTACCCTAACCCTAACCCTAACCTGTACCCAAAACCTAACCCGTACCCTAACCCTAACCCGTACCCTAACCCTAACCCTAACCCTAACCCGTACCCTAACCCTAACACTAACCCTAACCCTAACCCTAAGCCGTACCCTAACGCTAACCTTAAACCTATCCCTAACCCTAACCAGTACCCTAACCCTAACCCGTACCCTAACCCTAACCCTAACCCGTACCCTAACCCTAACCCTAACCCTAACCCTTAACCCTGACCCTAACCCTAACCCTAACACTAACCCTAACCCGTACCCTAACCCTAACACTAACCCTAACCCTAACCCTAACCCCTAACCCTAACCCTATCCCGTACCCTAACCCTAACATAACCCTAAACCTAACCCTAACCATAACCCGTACCCTAACCCTAACCCTAAACCTAACCCCTAACCTAACCCTAACCCTAACCCGTACCCTAACCCTAACCCGTACCCTAACCCTAACCCTAACCCGTACCCTAACCCGTACCCTAATCCTAAACCTAACCCTATCCCTAAACCTAACCTCTAACCCTAACCCTAACCCTAACCCTAACCCTAACCCGTACCCTAACCCTAAACCGTACCCTAACCATAACCCTACCCCGTACCCTAATCCTAACCATAACCCTAACCCTAACCCGTAACCTAACCCTAATCCTAAACCTAACCCTAACCCGTACCCTAACACTAACCCTAACCCTAACCGTAACCCGACCCTAATCCTCACCCTAACCCTAACACTAACCCTGACCCGTAACCTAACCCTAACCCGTACCCTAACCCTAACCCGTACCCTAACCCGTAACCTAACCCGTACCCTAACCCTAACCCTAACCCTAACCCTAACCCGTACCGTAACCCTACCCCTAACCCTAACCCGTACCCTAACCCTAACCCTAACCCTAACCCGTACCCTAACCCGTACCCTAACACTAACCCTTACCCTAAACCTAACCCGTACCCTAACACTAATCCTAACCCTAATCCTAACACTAACCCTAACCCGTACCTTAACCCTAACACTAACCCTAACCCTAACCCTAACCCGTACCCTAACCCGAAACCTAACCCTAACCTGTACACTAACCCAAACCCCTAATACTAACCCTAACCCGTACGCTAACCCTAACCCTAATCCTAACCCGTACCCTATCCCTAACCCTAAACCTAAACCGTACCCTAACCCTAATCCTAACACTAACCCTAACCTTAACCCTAACCCGTACCCTAACCCTAACCCGTACCTTAACCCTAACCCGTAACCTAACCCGTACCCTAACCCTAACCCTAACCCTAACACTAACCCGTACCCTAACCCTAACACGTACCCTAACCCGTACCCTAACCCTAACACTAAACCTAACACTAACCCTAACCCCTAACCCCTAACTCTAACCCTAACCCTAACCCTAACCCTAACCCGTACCCTAACCCTAACCCTAACCCGTGCCCTTACCCTAACCATAACCCGTACCCTAACACTAACCCAAACCCTAACCCCTAACCCTAACCCTAACCCGTACCCTAATCCTAACCCTAAACCTAACCCTAAACCTAACCCTAACCATAACCCTAACCCTAACCCGAACCCTAACCCTAACACTAACACTAACGCCTACCCTAACCCTAACCCTAACCCGTAACCTAACCCTAACCCGTACCCTAACCCTAACCCTAACCCGTACCCTAACCCTAACACTAACCCTACCCCTAACCCTCAACCTAACCCGTACCCTAACCCTAACCCGTACCCTAACCCTAACCCTAACCCGTACCCTAACCCTAAACCTAACCCTAACGCTAAACAGTACCCTAACCCTAACCCGTACCCTAACCCTAACCCTAACCCGTACCCGAATCTTAACCCGTACCCTAACCCTAACCCTAACCCTAAACTGTACCCTAACCCTAAAACGTACCCTAACCCTAACCCTAACCCGTACCCTAACCCTAATCCTAACCCGTACCCTAAACCTTACCCTAATCCTAACCCTAACCCTATCCCTAACCCTAAATTCTAACCCTAACCCTAGCCCTAACCCTAATCCTAACACGTACCCTAACCCTAACCCTAAACCGTACCCTAACCCTAACCCTAACCCGTACCCTAACCCTAACCCATACCCTAAACTTAACCCTACCCCGTACCCTAATCCTAACCCTAACCCTAACCCGTAACCTAACCCTAACCCTAACCCTAACCCTAACACGTACCCTAACCCTAACCCTAACCCTAACCCGAACCCTAAACCCTACCCTAACCCTAACCCTAACCCTAACCCGTACCCTAACCCTAACCCGTACACTAACCCGTACCCTAACCCATACACTAACCCTAACCCTAACCCTAACCCGTACCCTAACCCTAACCCTAACCCTAACCCGTACCCTAACCCTAACCCTAACCCGTACCCTAACCCTAACCCTAACCCGTACCCTAACCCTAACCCTAACCCGTACCCTAACCCGTACCCTAACCATAACACTAACCCGTACCCTAACCCTAACACCTACCCTAACCCGTACCCTAACCCTAACACTAACCCTAACCCTAACCCTAACGCCTAACCCCTAACTCTAACCCTAAACCTAACCCTAAACCTAACCCGTACCCTAACCCTAACCCTAACCCTAACCCTAAGCCGTACCCTAACGCTAACCTAACCCCTAACCCTAAGCCTATCCCGTAACCTAACCCTAACCCTTACCCTAAACCTAACCCTAACCATAACCCGTACCCTAACCCTAACCCTAAACCTAACCCCTAACCTAACCCTAACACTAACCCGTACCCTAACCCTAACCCGTACCCTAACCCTAACCCTAACCCGTACCCTAAACCTAACACTAACCCCAACCCTTACCCTAAACCTAACCCGTACCCTAACCCTAACCCGTACACTAACCCTAACCCTAACCCGTACCCTAACCCTTACCCTAACCCTAACCCTAACCCGTACGCTAACCCTAACCCTAACACGTACCCTAACCCTAAACCTAACTCTAACCCTAAACAGTACCCTAACCCTAACCCGTACCCTAACCCTCACCCTAAACCGTACCCTAACCCTAACCCGTTCCCTAACCCTAACCCTAACCCTAAACCGTACCCTAACCCTAAAACATACCCTAACCCTAACCCTAACCCGTACCCTAACCCGTAACCTAACCCGTACCCTAACCCGTACCCTAATCCTAAACCTAACCCTATCCATAACCCTAACCTCTAACCCTAACCCTAACCCTAACCCTAACCCGTACCCTAACCATAACCCGTACCCTAACCATAACCCTACCCCGTACCCTAATCCTAACCCGAACCCTAACCCTAACCCGTAACCTAACCCTAACCCTAACCCTAACCCTAACCGGTTCCCTAACACTAACCCTAACCCTAAACCGTAACCCGACCCTAATCCGCACCCTAACCCTAACCCTAACCCTAACCCTAACCCTAACCCGTACCCTAACCCTAACCCGTACCCTAACCCGAAACCTAACCCGTACCCTAACCCTAACACTAACCCTAACCCTAACCCTAACCCGTACCGTAACCCTAACTCTAACCCTAACCCGTACCCTAAACCTAACCCTAACCCTAACCCGTACCCTAACCCGTACCCTAACACTAACCCTTACCCTAAACATAACCCGTACCCTTACCCTAATCCTAACCCTAATCCTAACCCTAACCCTAACCCGTACCTTAACCCTAACACTAACACTAACCCTAAACCTAACCCGTACCCTAACACTAAACCTAACCCTAACCCGTACCCTAACCCAAACCCCTAACCCTAACCCTAAACCGTACCCTAACACTAACCCTAACCCTAACCCGTACCCTATCCCTAACCCTAAACCTAACCCGTACCCTAACCCTAGCCCTAACCCGTACCCTCACCCTAACCCTAACCCGTACCCTAACTCTAATCCGTACCCTAACCCTAAACCTAAACCTAACCCGTACACTAACCCTAACCCGTACCCTAACCCTAACCCAAACCCTAACCCTAAACCGTACCCTAACCCTAACCCTAACCCTAACCCGTACCCTAACCCGTACCCTAACACTAACCAGTACCTTAACCCTAACCCGTACCCTAACCCGTACCCTAACCCTAACACTAACCCGTACCCTAACCCTAACACGTACCCTAACACGTACCCTAACCCTAACACTAACCCTAACCCTAACCCTAACCCCTAACCCCTAACTCTAAACCTAACCCTAACCCTAACCCGTACCCTAACCCTAACCCTAACCCATGCCCTAACCCTAACCATAACCCGTACCCTAACACTAACCCTAACCCTAACCCTAACCCTAAACCCTAACCCTAACGCTAACCCGTACCCTAACCCTAACCCTAACCCTAACCCTAAACCTAACCCTAACCATAACCCGTACCGTAACCCTAACCCTAACCCTAACCCTAACCCGTACCCTAACCCTAACCCGTACCATAACCCTAACCCGTACCCTAAACCTAACCCAACCCTAAAACGTACCCTAACCCTAAAACGTACCCTAACCCTAACCCTAACCCTAACCCATACCCTAACCCGTACCCTAACCCGTACCCTAACCCGTACCCTAATCCTAACCCTAACCGTATACCTAACCCTAACCCCTAACCCTAACCCTAACCCTAACCCTAACCCCAACCCGTACCCTAACCATAACCCGTACCCTAACCATAACCCTACCCCGTACCCTAATCCTAACCCGAACGCTAACCCTAACCCGTAACCTAACCCTAACCCTAAACCTAAACCTAACCCGTACCCTAACACTAACCCTAACCCTAAACCGTAACCCGACCCTAATCCGCACCCTAACCCTAACCCTAACCCTAACCCTAACCCTAACCCGTACCCTAACCCTAACCCGTACCCTAACCCGAAACCTAACCCGTACCCTAACCCTAACACTAACCCTAACCCTAACCCTAACCCGTACCGTAACCCTAACTCTAACCCTAACCCGTACCCTAAACCTAACCCTAACCCTAACCCGTACCCTAACCCGTACCCTAACACTAACCCTTACCCTAAACATAACCCGTACCCTTACCCTAATCCTAACCCTAATCCTAACCCTAACCCTAACCCGTACCTTAACCCTAACACTAACCCTAACCCTAACCCTAACCCCTAACCCCTAACTCTAACCCTAACCCTAACCCTAACCCTAACACGTAACCTAACCCTAACCCTAACCCTAACCCGTGCCCTAACCCTAACAATAACCCGTACCCTAACACTAACCCAAACCCTAAACCCTAACCCTAACCCTAACCCGTACCCTAACCCTAACCCTAAACCTAACCCTAAACCTAACCCTAACCATAACCCGTACCCTAACCCTAATCCTAACCCTAACCCTAACCCTTACCCTAACCCTAACCCTAACTCGTACCCTAACCCTAACCCGTACCCTAACCCTAACCCTAACCCGTACCCTAACCCTAACACTAACCCTACCCCTAACCCTAAACCTAACCCGTACGCTAACCCTAACCCGTACCCTAACCCTAACCCTAACCCGTACGCTAACCCTAAACCTAACCCTAACCCTAAACAGTACCCTAACCCTAACCCGTACCCTAACCCTAACCCTAACCCGTTCCCGAATCTTAACCCGTACCCTAACCCTAACCCTAACCCTAAACTGTACCCTAACCCTAAAACGTACCCTAACCCTAACCCTAACCCGTACCCTAACCCTAATCCTAACCCGTACCCTAAACCTTACCCTAATCCTAACCCTAACCCTATCCCTAACCCTAAATTCTAACCCTAACCCTAACCCTAATCCTAACACGTACCCTAACCCTAACCCGTACCCTAACCCTAACCCTAACCCGTACCCTAACCCTAACCCATACCCTAAATTAACCCTACCCCGTACCCTAATCCTAACCCTAACCCTAACCCTAACCCGTAACCTAACCCTAACCCTAACCCTAACCCTAACACGTACCCTAACCCTAACCCTAACCCTAACTCGAACCCTAAACCCTACCCTAACCCTAACCCTAACCCTAACCCTAACCCGTACCCTAACCCTAACCCGTACACTAACCCGTACCCTAACCCGTACACTAACCCTAACCCTTACCCTAACCCGTACCCTAACCCTAACCCTAACCCTAACCCGTACCCTAACCCTAACCCTAACCCTAACCCGTACCCTAACCCTAACCCTAACCCGTACCCTAACCCGTACCCTAACCATAACACTAACCCGTACCCTAACCCTAACACCTACCCTACCCGTACCCTAACCCTAACACTAACCCTAACCCTAACCCTAACCCCTAACCCCTAACTCTAACCCTAAACCTAACCCTAACCCTAACCCGTACCCTAACCCTAACCCTAACCCTAACCCT
The DNA here is from genome assembly GCA_032313775.1 of Urocyon cinereoargenteus. NCBI lineage: Eukaryota > Metazoa > Chordata > Mammalia > Carnivora > Canidae > Urocyon > Urocyon cinereoargenteus. The sequence goes on along the minus strand of JAVLSZ010000276.1, from coordinate 66,812 downwards.
AAGCCGTACCCTAACGCTAACCTAAAACCTAACCCTAACCCTAACCAGTACCCTAACCCTAACCCGTACCCTAAACCTAACCCTAACCCGTACCCTAACCCTAACACTAACCCTAACCCCTAACCCTGACCCTAACCCTAACCCTAACACTAACCCTAATCCGTACCCTAACCCTAACCCTAACCCTAAACCTAACCCCTAACCCTAAGCCTATCCCGTACCCTAACCCTAACCCTAACCCTAAACCTAACCCTAACCATAACCCGTACCCTAACCCTAACCCTAAACCTAACCCCTAACCTAACCCTAACACTAACCCGTACCCTAACCCTAACCCGTACCCTAACCCTAACCCTAACCCGTACCCTAACCCTAACAGTAACCCCAACCCTTACTCTAAACCTAACCCGTACCCTAACCCTAACCCGTACACTAACCCTAACCCTAACCCGTACCCTAACCCTTACCCTAACCTTAGCCCTAACCCGTACGCTAACCCTAACCCTAACCCGTACCCTAACCCTAAACCTAACTCTAACCCTAAACAGTACCCTAACCCTAACCCGTACCCTAACCCTAACCCTAAACCGTACCCTAACCCTAACCCGTTCCCTAACCCTAACCCTAACCCTAAACCGTACCCTAACCCTAAAACGTACCCTAACCCTAACCCTAACCCGTACCCTAACCCGTAACCTAACCCGTACCCTAACCCGTACCCTAATCTTAAACCTAACCCTATCCCTAACCCTAACCTCTAACCCTAACCCTAACCCTAACCTAACCCTAACCCGTACCCTAACCATAACCCGTACCCTAACCATAACCCTACCCCGTACCCTAATCCTAACCCGAACCCTAACCCTAACCCGTAACCTAACCCTAACCCTAAACCTAACCCTAACCGGTACCCTAACACTAACCCTAACCCTAAACCGTAACCCGACCCTAATCCGCACCCTAACCCTAACCCTAACCCTAACCCTAACCCTAACCCTAACCCGTACCCTAACCCTAACCCGTACCCTAACCCGAAACCTAACCCGTACCCTAGCCCTAACACTAACCCTAACCCTAACCCTAACCCGTACCGTAACCCTAACTCTAACCCTAACCCGTACCCTAAACCTAACCCTAACACTAACCCGTACCCTAACCCGTACCCTAACACTAACCCTTACCCTAAACATAACCCGTACCCTTACCCTAATCCTAACCCTAATCCTAACCCTAACCCTAACCGGTACCTTAACCCTAACACTAACCCTAACCCTAAACCTAACCAGTACCCTTACACTAAACCTAACCCTAACACGTACCCTAACCCAAACCCCTAACCCTAACCCTAAACCGTACCCTAACACTAACCTTAACCCTAACCCGTACCCTATCCCTAACCCTAAACCTAACCCGCACCCTAACCCTAGCCCTAACCCGTACCCTCACCCTAACCCTAACCCGTACCCTAACTCTAATCCGTACCCTAACCCTAAACCTAAACCTAACCCGTACACTAACCCTAACCCGTACCATAACCCTAACCCGTACCCTAACCCTAACCCAACCCTAAAACGTACCCTAACCCTAAAACGTACCCTAACCATAACCCTAACCCTACCCCATACCCTAACCTGTACCCTAAACCGTACCCTAACCCGTACCCTAATCCTAACCCTAACCCTATACCTAACCCTAACCCCTAACCCTAACCCGTACCCTAACCCTAACCCTAACCCGTACCCTAACCATAACCCGTACCCTAACCATAACCCTACCCCGTACCCTAATCCTAACCCGAACGCTAACCCTAACCCGTAACCTAACCCTAACCCTAAACCTAACCCTAACCCGTACCCTAACACTAACCCTAACCCTAAACCGTAACCCGACCCTAATCCGCACCCTAACCCTAACCCTAACCCTAACCCTAACCCTAACCCGTACCCTAACCCTAACCCGTACGCTAACCCGAAACCTAACCCGTACCCTAACCCTAACACTAACCCTAACCCTAACCCTAACCCGTACCGTAACCCTAACCCTAACCCTAACCCGTACCCTAAACCTAACCCTAACCCTAACCCGTACCCTAACCCGTACCCTAACACTAACCCTTACCCTAAACATAACCCGTACCCTTACCCTAATCCTAACCCTAATCCTAACCCTAACCCTACCCCGTACCTTAACCCTAACACTAACCCTAACCCTAAACCTAACCCGTACCCTAACACTAAACCTAACCCTAACCCGTACCCTAACCCAAACCCCTAACCCTAACCCTAAACCGTACCCTAACACTAACCCTAACCCTAACCCGTACCCTATCCCTAACCCTAAACCTAACCCGTTACCCTAACCCTAGCCCTAACCCGTACCCTCACCCTAACCCTAACCCGTACCCTAACTCTAATCCGTACCCTAACCCTAAACCTAAACCTAACCCGTACACTAACCCTAACCCGTACCCTAACCCTAACCCAAACCCTAACCCTAAACCGTACCCTAACCCTAACACTAACCCTAACCCGTACCCTAACCCGTACCCTAACCCTAACCAGTAACTTAACCCTAACCCGTACCCTAACCCGTACCCTAACCCTAACCCTAACCCTAACACTAACCCGTACCGTAACCCTAACACGTACCCGAACCCGTACCCTAACCCTAACCCTAACCCTAACACTAACCCTAACCCCTAACCCCTAACTCTAAACCTAACCTTAACCCTAACCCGTACCCTAACCCTAACCCTAACCCGTGCCCTAACACTAACCATAACCCGTACCCTAACACTAACCCTAACCCTAACCCTAACCCTAACCCCTAACCCTAACGCTAACCCGTACCCTAACCCTAACCCTAACCCTAACCCTAAACCTAACCCTAAACATAACCCGTACCCTAAACCTAACCCTAACCCTAACCCTAGCCCTAACCCGTACCCTAACCCTAACCCGTACCATAACCCTAACCCGTACCCTAAACCTAACCCAACCCTAAAACGTACCCTAACCCTAAAACGTACCCTAACCCTAACCCTAACCCTAACCCATAGCCTAACCCGTACCCTAACCCGTACCCTAACCCGTACCCTAATCCTAACCCTAACCCTATACCTAACCCTAACCCCTAACCCTAACCCTAACCCTAACCCCTAACCATAACCCGTACCCTAACCATAACCCGTACCCCTAACCATAACCCTACCCCGTACCCTAATCCTAACCCGAACGCTAACCCTAACCCGTAACCTAACCCTAACCCTAAACCTAACCCTAACCCGTACCCTAACACTAACCCTAACCCTAAACCGTAACCCGACCCTAATCCGCACCCTAACCCTAAACCCTAACCCTAACCCTAACCCTAACCCTAACCCTAACCCGTACCCTAACCTTAACCCGTACCCTAACCCGAAACCTAACCCGTACCCTAACCCTAACACTAACCCTAACCCTAACCCTAACCCGTACCGTAACCCCTAACTCTAACCCTAACCCGTACCCTAAACCTAACCCTAACCCTAACCCGTACCCTAACCCGTACCCTAACACTAACCCTTACCCTAAACATAACCCGTACACTTACCCTAATACTAACCCTAATCCTAACCCTAAACCTAACCCGTTCCTTAACCCTAACACTAACCCAACCCTAACCCCTAACCCCTAACCCCTAACTCTAACCCTAACCCTAACCCTAACCCCTAACCCGTACCCTAACCCTAACCCGTGCCCTAACCCTAACCATAACCCGTACCCTAACACTAACCCAAACCCTAACCCCTAACCCTAACCCTAACCCGTACCCTAACCCTAACCCTAAACCTAACCCTAAACCTAACGCTAACCATAACCCGTACCCTAACCCGAACCCTAACCCTAACCCTAACCCCTACCCTAACCCTAACCCTAACCCGTACCCTAACCCTAACCCGTAACCTAACCCTAACCCTAACCCCTACCCTAACCCTCCTAACACCTAACCCTACCCGCTAACCCTAAACCTAACCCGTACCCTAACCCTAACCCGTACCCTAACCCTAACCCTAACCCGTACCCTAACCCTAAACCTAACCCTAACCCTAAACAGTACCCTAACCCTAACCCGTACCCTAACCCTAACCCTAACCCGTACCCGAATCTTAACCCGTACCCTAACCCTAACCCTAACCCTAAACTGTACCCTAACCCTAAAACGTACCCTAACCCTAACCCTAACCCGTACCCTAACCCTAATCCTAACCCGTACCCTAAACCTTACCCTAATCCTAACCCTAACCCTATCCCTAACCCCTAAATTCTAACCCTAACCCTAACCCTAACCCTAATTCCAACACGTACCCTAACCCTAACCCTAACCCGTACCCTAACCCTAACCCTAACCCGTACCCTAACCCTAACCCATACCCTAAACTTAACCCTACCCCGTACCCCTAATCCTAACCCTAACCCTTACCCTAAACCGTAACCTAACCCTAACCCTAACCCTAACCCTAACACGTACCCAAACCTAACCCTAACCCTAACTCAAACCCCTAAACCCTACCCTAACCCTAACCTAAGCCCTAACCCTTACCCTAACCCCTAACCCGACACTAACCCGTACCCTAAACCGTACACTAACCCGTAACCCTAACCCTAACCCGTACCCTAACCCTAACCCTAACCCTAACCCGTACCCGTACCCTAACCCTAACCCTAACCCGTACACCCGTACCCCTACACCCTAACCCTAACCCGTACCCTAACCTGTACCCCTAACCATAACACCTAACCCGTACCCTAACCCTAACACCTACCCTAACCCGTACCCTAACCCTAACACTAACCCTAACCCTAACCCTAACCCCTAACCCCTAACTCTAACCCTAAACCCTAACTCCCTAACCCTAAACCCTAACCCTAAGCCGTACCCTAACGCTAACCTAAAACCTAACCCTAACCCTAACCAGTACCCTAACCCTAACCCGTACCCTAAACCTAACCCTAACCCGTACCCTAACCCTAACACTAACCCTAACCCCTAACCCTGACCCTAACCCTAACCCTAACACTAACCCTAACCCGTACCCTAACCCTAACCCTAACCCTAAACCTAACCCCTAACCCTAAGCCTATCCCGTACCCTAACCCTAACCCTAACCCTAAACCTAACCCTAACCATAACACGTACCCTAACCCTAACCCTAAACCTAACCCCTAACCTAACCCTAACACTAACCCGTACCCTAACCCTAACCCGTACCCTAACCCTAACCCTAACCCGTACCCTAACCCTAACACTAACCCCAACACTTACCCTTAACCTAACCCGTACACTAACCCTAACCCGTACACTAACCCTAACCCTAACCCGTACCCTAACCCTTACCCTAACCCTAACCCTAACCCGTACGCTAACCCTAACCCTAACCCGTACCCTAACCCTAAACCTAACTCTAACCCTAAACAGTACCCTAACCCTAACCCGTACCCTAACCCTAACCCTAAACCGTACCCTAACCCTAACCCGTTCCCTAACCCTAACCCTAACCCTAAACCGTACCCTAACCCTAAAACGTACCCTAACCCTAACCCTAACCCGTACCCTAACCCGTAACCTAACCCGTACCCTAACCCGTACCCTAATCCTAAACCTAACCCTATCCCTAACCCTAACCTCTAACCCTAACCCTAACCCTAACCCGTACCCTAACCATAACCCGTACCCTAAACATAACCCTACCCCGTACCCTAATCCTAACCCGAACCCTAACCCTAACCCGTAACCTAACCCTAACCCTAAACCTAACCCTAACCGGTACCCTAACACTAACCCTAACCCTAAACCGTAACCCGACCCTAATCCGCACCCTAACCCTAACCCTAACCCTAACCCTAACCCTAACCCGTACCCTAACCCTAACCCGTACCCTAACCCGAAACCTAACCCGTACCCTAACCCTAACACTAACCCTAACCCTAACCCTAACCCGTACCGTAACCCTAACTCTAACCCTAACCCGTACCCTAAACCTAACCCTAACCCTAACCCGTACCCTAACCCGTACCCTAACACTAACCCTTACCCTAAACGTAACCTGTAACCTTACCCTAATCCTAACCCTAATCCTAACACTAACCCTAACCCGTACCTTAACCCTAACACTAACCCTAACCCTAAACCTAACCCGTACCCTAACACTAAACCTAACCCTAACCCGTACCCTAACCCAAACCCTTAACCCTAACCCTAAACCGTACCCTAACACTAACACTAACCCTAACCCGTACCTTATCCCTAACCCTAAACCTAATCCGTACCCTAACCCTAGCCCTAATCCGTACCCTCACCCTAACCCTAACCCGTACCCTAACTCTAATCCGTACCCTAACCCTAAACCTAACCCTAACCCGTACACTAACCCTAACCCGTACCCTAACCCTAACCCAAACCCTAACCCTAAACCGTACCCTAACCCTAACCCTAACCATAACCCGTACCCTAACCCGTACCCTAACACTAACCAGTACCTTAACCCTAACCCGTACCCTAACCCGTACCCTAACCCTAACCCTAACCCTAACACTAACCCGTACCCTAACCCTAACACGTACCCTAACCCTAACCCTAACCCTAACACTAACCCTAACCCTAACCCTAACCCCTAACCCCTAACTCTAAACCTAACCCTAAACCTAACCCGTACCCTAACCCTAAACCTAACCCGTGCCCTAACCCTAACCATAACCCGTACCCTAACACTAACCCTAACCCTAACCCTAACCCTAAACCCTAACCCTAACGCTAACCCGTACCCTAACCCT
>JAVLSZ010000276.1:47500-50000 GCA_032313775.1 Urocyon cinereoargenteus | reverse complement strand
ACCCGTACCCTAACCCGTACCCTAACCCTAACCCTAACCCTAACACTAACCCGTACCCTAACCCTAACACGTACCCTAACCCGTACCCTAACCCTAACACTAACCCTAACCCTAACCCTAACCCCTAACCACTAACCCTAACCCCTAACCCTAACGCTAACCCGTACCCTAACCCTAACCCTAACCCTAACCCTAAACCTAACCCTAACCATAACCCGTACCCTAACCCTAACCCTAACCCTAACCCTAACCCTAACCCGTACCCTAACCCTAACCCGTACCATAACCCTAACCCGTACCCTAAACCTAACCCAACCCTAAAACGTACCCTAACCGTAAAACGTACCCTAACCCTAACCCTAACCCTAACCCATACCCTAACCCGTACCCTAACCCGTACCCTAACCCGTACCCTAATCCTAACCCTAACCCTATACCTAACCCTAACCCCTAACCCTAAACCTAACCATAACCCTAACCCTAACCCGTACCCTAACCATAACCCGTACCCTAACCATAACCCTACCCCGTACCCTAATCCTAACCCGAACGCTAACCCTAACCCGTAACCTAACCCTAACCCTAAACCTAAACCTAACCCGTACCCTAACACTAACCCTAACCCTAAACCGTAACCCGACCCTAATCCGCACCCTAACCCTAACCCTAACCCTAACCCTAACCCTAACCCGTACCCTAACCCTAACCCGTACCCTAACCCGAAACCTAACCCGTACCGTAACCCTAACTCTAACCCTAACCCGTACCCTAAACCTAACCTTAACCCTAACCCGTACCCTACCCCGTACCCTAACACTAACCCTTACCCTAAACATAACCCGTACCCTTACCCTAATCCTAACCCTAATCCTAAACCTAACCCTAACCCGTACCTTAACCCTAACACTAACCCTAACCCTAACCCTAACCCCTAACCCCTAACTCTAACCTTAACCCTAACCCTAACCCGTACCCTAACCCTAACCCTAACCCTAACCCGTGCCCTAACCCTAACCATAACCCGTACCCTAACACTAACCCAAACCCTAACCCCTAACCCTAACCCTAACCCGTACCCTAACCCTAACCCTAAACCTAACCCTAAACCTAACCCTAACCATAACCCGTACCCTAACCCTAACCCTAACCCTAAACCTAACCCCTACCCTAACCCTAACCCTAACCCGTACCCTAAACCTAACCCGTACCCTAACCCTAACCCTAACCCGTACCCTAACCCTAACCCTAACCCTACCCCTAAACCTAAACCTAACCCGTACCCTAACCCTAAACCTAACCCTAACCCTAAACAGTACCCTAAACCTAACCCGTACCCTAACCCTAACCCTAACCCGTACCCGAATCTTAACCCGTACCCTAACCCTAACCCTAACCCTAAACTGTACCCTAACCCTAAAACGTACCCTAACCCTAACCCTAACCCGTACCCTAACCCTAATCCTAACCCGTACCCTAAACCTTACCCTAATCCTAACCCTAACCCTATCCCTAACCCTAAATTCTAACCCTAACCCTAACCCTAACCCTAATCCTAACACGTACCCTAACCCTAACCCTAACCCGTACCCTAACCCTAAATCTAACCCGTACCCTAACCCTAACCCATACCCTAAACTTAACCCTACCACGTACCCTAATCCTAACCCTAACCCTAACCCTAACCCGTAACCTAACCCTAACCCTAACCCTAACCCTAACACGTACCCTAACCCTAACCCTAACCCTAACTCGAACCCTAAACCCTACCCTAAACCTAACCCTAACCCTAACCCTAACCCGTACCCTAACCCTAACCCGTACACTAACCCGTACCCTAACCCGTACACTAACCCTAACCCTAACCCTAACCCGTACCCTAACCCTAACCCTAACCCTAACCCTAACCCTAACCCGTACCCTAACCCTAACCCTAACCCGTACCCTAACCCTAACCCTAACCCGTACCCTAACCCGTACCCTAACCATAACACTAACCCGTACCCTAACCCTAACACCTACCCTAACCCGTACCCTAACCCTAACACTAACCCTAACCCTAACCCTAACCCCTAACCCCTAAATCTAACCCTAAACCTAACCCTAACCCTAACCCGTACCCTAACCCTACCCTAACCCTAACCCTAAGCCGTACCCTAACGCTAACCTAAAACCTAACCCTAACCCTAACCAGTACCCTAACCCTAACCCGTACCCTAAACCTAACCCTAACCCGTACCCTAACCCTAACACTAACCCTAACCCCTAACCCTGACCCTAACCCTAACCCTAAACCTAAGCCGTACCCTAACGCTAACCTTAAAACTAACCCTAACCCTAACCAGTACCCTAACCCTAACCCTAACCCTAACCCTAAACCTAACCCTAACCATAACCCGTACCCTAACCCTAACCCTAACCCTAACCCTAACCCTAACCCTAACCCGTACCCTAACCCTAACCCGTACCATAACCCTAACCCGTACCCTAACCCTAACCCAAC
>JAVLSZ010000276.1:30000-40000 GCA_032313775.1 Urocyon cinereoargenteus | reverse complement strand
ACCCTAACCCGTACACTAACCCTAACCCATACCCTAACCCTAATCCTAAGCCTAACCCTAACCCTAACCCGTACTCTAACCTTAACCCTAACCCTAACCCTAACCCGTACCCTAACCCTAACCCTAACCCTAACTCGTACCCTAACCCGTACCCTAACCCTAACCAGTACCTTAACCCTAACCTGTACCCTAACCCGTACCCTAACCCTAACCCTAACCCTAACACTAACCCGTACCCTAACCCTAACACGTACCCTAACCCGTACCCTAACCCTAACACTAACCCTAACCCTAACCCTAACCCCAAAACCCTAACTCTAAACCTAACCCTAACCCTAACACGTACCCTAACCCTAACCCTAACCCGTGCCCTAACCCTAACCATAACCCGTACCCTAACACTAACCCTAACCCTAACCCTAACCCTAACCCCTAACCCTAACGCTAACCCGTACCCTAACCCTAAACCTAACCCTAACCCTAAACCTAACCCTAACCATAACCCGTACCCTAACCCTATACCTAACCCTAACCCTAACCCTAACCCGTACCCTAACCCTAACCCGTACCATAACCCTAACCCGTACCCTAACCCTAACCCAACACTAAAACGTACCCTAACCCTAAAACGTACCCTAACCCTAACCCTAACCCTAACCCATACCCTAACGCGTACCCTAACCCGTACCCTAACCCGTACCCTAATCCTAACCCTAACCCTATACCTAACCCTAACCCCTAACCCTAACCCTAACCCTAACCCTAACCCGTACCCTAACCATAACCTGTACCCTAACCATAACCCTACCCCTTACCCTAATCCTAACCCGAAACCTAACCCTAACCCGTAACCTAACCCTAACCCTAAACCTAACCCTAACCCGTACCCTAACACTAACCCTAACACTAAACCGTAACCCGACCCTAATCCGCACCCTAACCCTAACCCTAACCCTAACCCTAACCCGTACCCTAACCCTAACCCGTACCCTAACCCGAAACCTAACCCGTACCCTAACCCTAACACTAACCCTAACCCTAACCCTAACCCGTACCGTAACCCTAACCCTAACCCTAACCCGTACCCTAAACCTAATCCTAACCCTAACCCGTACCCTAAGCCGTACCCTAACACTAACCCTTACCCTAAACATAACCCGTACCCTTACCCTAATCCTAACCCTAATCCTAACCCTAACCCTAACCCGTACCTTAACCCTAACACTAACCCTAACCCTAAACATAACCGTACCCTAACACTAAACCTAACCCTAAACCGAACCCTAACCCAAACCCCTAACCCTAACCCTAAACCGTACCCTAACACTAACCCTAACCCTAACCCGTACCCTATCCCTAACCCTAAACCTAACCCGTACCCTAACCCTAGCCCTAACCCGTACCCTCACCCTAACCCTAACCCGTACCCTAACTCTAATCCGTACCCTAACCCTAAACCTAACCCTAACCCGTACACTAACCCTAACCCGTACCCTAACCCTAACCCAAACCCTAACCCTAAACCGTACCCTAACCCTAACCCTAACCCTAACCCGTACCCTAACCCGTACCCTAACCCTAACCAGTACCTTAACCCTAACCCGTACCCTAACCCGTACACTAACCCTAACCCTAACCCTAACACTAACCCGTACCCTAACCCTAACACGTACCCTAACCCGTACCCTAACCCTAACACTAACCCTAACCCTAACCCTAACCCCTAACCCCTAACTCTAAACCTAACCCTAACCCTAACCCGTGCCCTAACCCTAACCATAACCCGTACCCTAACACTAACCCTAACCCTAACCCTAACCCTAACCACTAACCCTAACGCTAACCCGTACCCTAACCCTAACCCTAACCCTAACCCTAAACCTAACCCTAACCATAACCCGTACCGTAACCCTAACCCTAACCCTAACCCTAACCCGTACCCTAACCCTAACCCGAACCATAACCCTAACCCGTACCCTAACCCTAACCCAACCCTAAAACGTACCCTAACCCTAAAACGTACCCTAACCCTAACCCTAACCCTAACCCATAACCTAACCCGTACCCTAACCCGTACCCTAACCCGTACCCTAATCCTAACCCTAACCCTATACCTAACCCTAACCACTAAACCTAACCCTAACCCTAACCCTAACCCTAACTCTAAAACGTACCCTAACCCTAACCCTTACCCGTACCCTAACACTAACCATAACCCGTACCCTACAGCTAACCCGTAACCTAACCCTAACCCGTACCCTAACCCTAACCCTAAAACGTACCCTAAACCTTTCCCTAACACTAACCCCTAACCCTGACCCTAACCCTAACCCTAACACTAACCCTAACCCGTACCCTAACCCTAATCCTAACCCTAACCCTAACCCTAACGCCTAACCCTAACCCTAACCCGTACCCTAACCCGTACACTAATCCTAACCCTAACCCTATACCTAACCCTAACCCCTAACCCTAACCCTAACCCTAACCCTAACCCTAACTCTAAAACGTACCCTAACCCTAACCCTTACCCGTACCCTAACCCTAACCATAACCCGTACCCTAAAGCTAACCCGTAACCTAACCCTAACCCGTACCCTAACCCTAACCCTAAAACGTACCCTAACCCTATCCCTAACACTAACCCCTAACCCTGACCCTAACCCTAAACCTAACACTAACCCTAACCCGTACCCTAATCCTAATCCTAACCCTAACCCTAACCCCTAACCCTAACCCTAACCCGTACCCTAACCCTAACCCTAACCCTAAACCTAACCCTAACCATAACCCGTACCCTAACACTATCCCTAACACTAAACCTAACCCCTACCGTAACCCTAAACCCAACCCGTACCCTAACCCTAACCCGTACCCTAACCCTAACCCTAACCCATACGCTAACCCTAACCCTAACCCGTACCCTAACCCTAACCCGTACCCTAGCCCTAACCCTAACCCGTACCCTAACACTAACCCTAATCCTAAACCGTAACCCGACCCTAATCCGCACCCTAACCCTAACCCTAACCCGTACCCTAACCCTAACCCGTACCCTAACCCTAACCCGTACCCTAACCCGAAACCTAACCCGTACCCTAACCCTAACACTAACCCTAACCCTAACCCTAACCCGTACTGTAACCCTAACCCTAACCCTAACCCGTACCCTAAACCTAACCCTAACCCGTACCCTCACCCTAACCCTAACCCGTACCCTAACTCTAATCCGTACCCTAACCCTAAACCTAACCCTAACCCGTACACTAACCCTAACCCGTACCCTAACCCTAACCCAAACCCTAACCCTAAACCGTACCCTAACCCTAACCCTAACCCTAACCCGTACCCTAACCCGTACCCTAACCCTAACCAGTACCTTAACCCTAACCCGTACCCTAACCCGTACCCTAACCCTAACCCTAACCCTAACACTAACCCGTACCCTAACCCTAACACGTACCCTAACCCGTACCCTAAACCTAACACTAACCCTAACCCTAACCCTAACCCCTAACCCCTAACTCTAAACCTAACCCTAACCCTAACCCGTACCCTAACCCTAACCCTAACCCGTGGCCTAACCCTAACCATAACCCGTACCCTAACACTAACCCTAACCCTAACCCTAACCTTAAACCCTAACCCTAACGCTAACCCATACCCTAACCCTAACCCTAACCCTAACCCTAAACCTAACCCTAACCATAACCCGTACCCTAACCCTAACCCTAACCCTAACCCTAACCCTAACCCGTACCCTAACCCTAACCCGTACCATAACCCTAACCCGTACCCTAACCCTAACCCAACCCTAAAACTTACCCTAACCCTAAAACGTACCCTAACCCTAACCCTAACCCTAACCCATACCCTAACCCGTACCCTAACCCGTACCCTAACCCGTACCCTAATCCTAACCCTAACCCTATACCTAACCCTAACCCCTAACCCTAACCCTAACCCTAACCCTAACCCTAACTCTAAAACGTACCCTAACCCTAACCCTTACCCGTACCCTAAACCTAACCATAACCCGTACCCTAAAGCTAACCCGTAACGTAACCCTAACCCGTACCCTAACCCTAACCCTAAAACGTACCCTAACCCTATCCCTAACACTAACCCCTAACCCTGACCCTAACCCTAACCCTAACACTAACCCTAACCCGTACCCTAACCCTAATCCTAACCCTAACCCTAACCCTAACCCCTAACCCTAACCCTAACCCGTACCCTAACCCGTACACTAATCCTAACCCTAACCCTATACCTAACCCTAACCCCTAACCCTAACCCTAACCCTAACTCTAAAATGTACCCTAACACTAACCCTTACCCGTACCCTAACCCTAACCATAACCCGTACCCTAAAGCTAACCCGTAACCTAACCCTAACCCGTACCCTAACCCTAACCCTAAAACGTACCCTAACCCTATCCCTAACACTAACCCCTAACCCTGACCCTAACCCTAACCCTAACACTAACCCTAACCTGTACCCTAACCCTAATCCTAACCCTAACCCTAACCCTAACCCCTAACCCTAACCCTAACCCGTACCCTAACCCTAACCCTAACCCTAACCCTAACCCTAAACCTAACCCTAACCATAACCCGTACCCTAACCCTATCCCTAACACTAAAATTAACCCCTACCCTAACCCTAAACCCAACCCGTACCCTAACCCTAACCCGTACCCTAACCCTAACCCTAACCCATACGCTAACCCTAACCCTAACCCGTACCCTAACCCTAACCCGTACCCTAGCCCTAACCCTAACCCGTACCCTAACACTAACCCTTACCCTAAACCTATCCCGTACCCTAACCCTAACCCTAACCCTAACCTGTACCCTATCCCTAACCCTAAACCTAACCCGTACCCTAACCCTAGCCCTAACACGTACCCTCACCCTAACCCTAACCCGTACCCTAACCCTAATCCGTACCCTAACCCTAAACCTAACCTTAACCCGTACACTAACCCTAACCAGTAACCTAACCCTAACCCAAACCCTAACCCTAAACCGTACCCTTACCCTAAACCTAACCCTAACCCTAACCCTAACCCGTACCCTAACCCGTACCCTAAACCTAACCCTTACCTTAACCCTAACCCGTACCCTAACCTGTACCCTAACCCTAACCCTAACCCTAACACTAACCCGTACCCTAACCCGTACCCTAAACCTAACCCGTACCTTAACCCTAACCCGTACCCTAACCTGTACCCTAACCCTAACACTAACCCTAACGCTAACACTAACCCATAACCCCTAACTCTAACCCTAACCCTAAACCTAACCCTAACCCGTAACCTAACCCTAACCCTAACCCTAACCCTAACCCGTACCCTAACCATAACCCGTACCCTAACCATAACCCTACGCCGTACCCTAATCCTAACCCTAAACCTAACCCTAACCCGTAACCTAACCCTAACCCTAAACCTAAACCTAACCCGTACCCTAACACTAACCCTAACCCTAACCGTAACCTGACCCTAAACCGCACCCTAACCCTAACCCTAACCCTAACCCGTACCCTAACCCTAACCCGTACCCTAACCCGTAACCTAACCCGTACCCTAACCCTAACCCTAACCCTAACCCTAACCCTAACCCTAACCCGTACCGTAACCCTAACCCTAACACTAACCCGTACCCTAACCCTAACCCTAACCCTAACCATAAACCTAACCCTAACCATAACCCATACCCTAACCCTAACCCTAACCCTAACCCTAACCCCTACCCTAACCCTTAACCTAACCCGTACCCTAACCCTAAAACGTAACCTAACTCTAACCCTAACCCGTACTATAACCCGTACCCTAATCCTAACCCTAACCCTATCCCTAACCCTAACTTCTAACCCTAACCCTAATCCTAACACGTACCCTAACCCTAAACCTCACCGTACCCTAACCCTAACCCTAACCCGTACCCTAATCCTAACCCGTACCCTAAACCTAACCCTACCCCATACCCTAATCCTAACCCTAACCCTAACCCTAACCCTAACCCTAACCCTAACACGTACCCTAACCCTAACCCTAACCCTAACCCTAACCCTAACCCTAACCCGTACCGTAACCCTAACCCTAACCCTAACCCGTACCCTAAACCTAACCCTAACCCTAACCATAAACCTAACCCTAACCATAAACCGTACCCTAACCATAACCCTAACACTAACCCTAACCCCTACCCTAACCCTAAACCTAACCCGTACCCTAACCCTAACCCGTACCCTAACCCTAACCCTAACCCGTACCCGAACCTTAACCCGTGTCCTAACCCTAACCCTAACCCTAAACCGTACCCTAACCCTAAACCGTACCCTAACCCTAACCCTAACCCGTACCATGACCCTAACCCTAACCCGTACCCTAACCCGTACCCTAATCCTAACCCTAACCCTATCCCTAACCCTAACCTCTAACCCTAACCCTAATCCTAACACGTACCCTAACCCTAACCCTAACCCGTACCCTAACCCTAACCCTAACCCTTACCCTAACCCTAACCCGTACCCTAAACCTAACTCTACCCCGTACCCTAATCCTAACCTTAACCCTAACCCTAACCCGTAACCTAACCCTAAACCTAACCCTAACCCTAACACGTACCCTAACCCTAACCCTAACCCTAAACCTAACCCTAACCCTAACCCTAACCCGTACCCTAACCCTAACCCTAACCCGTACCCAAAACCTAACCCGTACCCTAACCCTAACCCGTACCCTAACCCTAACCCTAACACGAACCCTAACCCTAACCCTAACATTAACCCCTAACCCTGACCCTAACCCTAACCCTAACACTAACCCTAACCCGTACCCTAACCCTAACCCTAACCCTAACCCTAACCCTAACCCCTAACCCTAACCCTAACCCGTACCCTAACCCTAACCCTAACCCTAAACCTAACCCTAACCATAACCCGTACCCTAACACTAACCCTAACCCTAACCCTAACCCCTACCCTAACCCGTACCCTAACACTTACCCTAACCCTAACCCGTACCCTAACCCTAACCCTAACCCGTACGCTAACCCTAACCCTAACCCTAACCCTAACCCTAACCCTAACCCGTACCCTTACCTTAACCCGTACACTAACCCTAACCCTAAACCTAACCCTAACCCTAACCCCTAACCCTAACCATAACCCGTACCCTAACCCTAAACCTAACATGTACACTATCCCTAACCCTAACCCTAACCCTAACACTAAACCCTAACCCCTAATCCTAACCCTAACCCTAACCCTAACCCGTACCCTAACCCTAACTCTAACCCTAACCCGTACCCTAACCCTAACGCTAACCCTAACACTAACCCATTCCAAACCCTAAACCTAACCCTAACCCTAACCCTAACCCTAACCCGTACCCTAACCGTAACCCGTACCCTAACCCTAACCCTAACCCTAACCCGTACACTAACCCTAACCCTAACCCGTACCCTAACCCTAACCCGTACACTAACCCTAACCCTAACCCTAAACTTAACCCTAACCCCTAACCCTAACCCTAACCCGTACCCTAACCCTAACCCTAACCCGTACACTAACCCTAACCCGTACCCTAACCCTAACCCTAACCCTAACCCTAACCGCTAACCCTAACCCTAACACGTACCCTAACCCTAACCCTAACCCGTACACTAACCCTAACCCTAACCCTAACACGTACCCTAACCCTAACCCTAACCCGTACCCTAACCCAAACCCGTACCCTAACCCGTACCCTAACCCAAACCCGTACCCTAACCCGTACCCTAACCCGTACCCTAACCCTAACACTAACCCTAACCCTAACCCTAACCCTAAGCCTTACCCTAACGCTAACCTTAAACCTAACCCTAACCCTAACCAGTACCCTAAACCTAACCCGTACCCTAACCCTAACCCTAACCCGTACCCTAACCATGACCCTAACCCTAATCCCTAACCCTGACCCTAACCCTAACCTAACACTAACCCTAACCCGTACCCTAACCCTAACACTAACCCTAAACCTAACACTAACCCCTAACCCTAACCCTATCCCGTACCCTAACCCTAACATAACCCTAAACCTAACCCTAACCATAACCCGTACCCTAACCCTAACCCTAAACCTAACCCCTAACCTAACCCTAACCCTAACCCGTACCCTAACCCTAACCCGTACGCTAACCCTAACCCTAACTCGTACCCTAACCCTAACACTAACCCTAACCCTAACCTAAACCTAACCCGTACCCTAACCCTAACCCGTACACTAACCCTAACCCTAACCCGTACCCTAACCCTAACCCTAACCCGTACGCTAACCCTAACCCTAACCCGTACCCTAACCCTAAACCTAACCCTAACACTAAACAGTATCCTAACCCTAACCCGTACCCTAAACCTAACCCTAAACCGTACCCTAACCCTAACCCGTTCCCTAAACCTAACCCTAAACCTAAACCGTACCCTAACCCTAAAACGTACACTAACCCTAACCCTAACCCGTACCCTAACCCTAACCCTAACCCGTACCCTAACCCGTACCCTAATCCTAAACCTAACCCTATCCCTAACACTAACCTCTAACCCTAAACCTAAACCTAACCCTAACCCGTACCCTAACCCTAACCCGTAACCTAACCATAACCCTACACCGTACCCTAATCCTAACCATAACCCTAACCCTAACCCGTAACCTAACCCTAATCCTAAACCTAACCCTAACCCGTACCCTAACACTAACCCTAACCCTAACCGTAACCCGACCCTAATCCGCACCCTAACCCTAACCCTAACGCTAACCCTAACCCTAACCCGTACCCTAAACGTAACCCGTACCCTAAACCTAACCCTACCCCGTACCCTAATCCTAAACCTAATCCTAACCCGTAACCTAACCCTAACCCTAACCCTAACCCTAACACGTACCCTAACCCTAACCCTAAACCTAAACCTAACCCTAACCCTAACCCTAACCCTAACCCTAACCCGTACCCTTACCCTAACCCGTACCCAAAACCTAACCCGTATCCTAACCCTAAACCGTACCCTAACCCTAACCCTAACACTTACCCTAACCCTAACCCTAACATTAACCCCTAACCCTGACCCTAACCCTAACCCTAACACTAACCCTAACCCGTACCCTAACCCTAACCCTAACCCTAACCCTAACCCGTAACCCTAACCCTAACCCGTACCCTAACCCTAACCCTAACCCTAACCCTAACCCTAAACCTAACCCTAACCATAATCCGTACCCTAACCCTAAACCTAACCCTAACCCTAACCCCTACCGTAACCCGTACCCTAACACTTACCCTAACCCTAACCCGTACCCTAACCCTAACCCTAACGCGTAGGCTAACCCTAACCCTAACCCTAACCCGTACTTTTACACTAACCCGTACACTAACCCTAACCCTAAACCTAACCCTAACCCTAACTCCTAACCCTAACCATAACCCGTACCCTAACCCTAAACCTAACATGTACACTATCCCTAACCCTAACCCTAACCCTAACACTAACCCCTAACCCCTAACCCTAACCCTAACCCTAACCCTAACCCGTACCCTAACCCTAACTCTAACCCTAACCCGTACCCTAACCCTAAAGCTAACCCTAACCCTAAACCATTCCTAACCCTAAACCTAACCCTAACCCTAACCCTAACCCGTACCCTAACCGTAACCCGTACCCTAACCCTAACCCTAACCCTAACCCTAACCCGTACACTAACCCTAACCCTAACCCGTACCCTAAACCTAACCCGTACACTAACCCTAACCCTAACCCTAACCTTAACCCTAACCCCTAACCCTAACCCTAACCCGTACCCTAACCCTAAACCTAACCCGTACCCTAACCCTAACCCGTACCCTAACCGTAACCCTAACCCTAACCCGTACGCTAACCCTAACCCTAACCCTAACCCTAACCCTAACCCTAACCCTATCCTGTAACCTAACCCTAACCCTAACCCTATCACGTACC
>JAVLSZ010000276.1:0-25000 GCA_032313775.1 Urocyon cinereoargenteus | reverse complement strand
ACCGTAATCCTAACCCGTACCCTATCCCTAACCCTAAACCTAACCCGTACCCTAACCCTAACCCTAACCCTAACCCTAACCCTAACCCGTACCCTAACCCTAACCCGTACCTTAACCCTAACCCGTACCCTAACCCGTACCCTAACCCTAACACTAACCCTAACCCTAACCCTAACACTAACCCGTACCCTAACCCTAACGCGTACCCTAACCCGTACCCTAAACCTAACACTAACCCTAACCCTAACCCTAACCCCTAACCCCTAACTCTAACCCTAACCCTAACCCTAACCCTAACCCGTACCCTAACCCTAACCCTAACCCTAACCCTAACCCGTGCCCTAACCCTAACCATAACCCGTAACCTAACACTAACCCTAACCCTAACCCCTAACCCTAACCCTAACCCGTACCCTAACCCTAACCCTAAACCTAACCCTAAACCTAACCCTAACCATAACCCGTACCCTAACCCTAACCCTAACCCTAACCCCTACCCTAACCCTAACCCTAACCCGTACCCTAACCCTAACCCGTACCCTAACCCTAACCATAACCCGTACCCTAACCCTAACACTAACCCTACCCCTAACCCTAAACCTAACACGTACCCTAACCCTAACCCGTACCCTAACCCTAACCCTAACCCGTACCCTAACCCTAAACCTAACCCTAACCCTAAACAGTACCCTAACCCTAACCCGTACCCTAACCCTAACCCTAACCCGTACCCGAATATTAACCCGTATCCTAACCCTAACACTAACCCTAAACTGTACCCTAACCCTATAACGTACCCTAACCCTAACCCTAACCCGTACCCTAACCCTAATCCTAACCCGTACCCTAAACCTTACCCTAATCCTAACCCTAACCCTATTCCTAACCCTAAACTCTAACCCTAACCCTAACCCTAACCCTAATCCTAACACGTACCCTAACCCTAACCCTAACCCGTACCCTAACCCTAACCCTAACCCGTACCCTAACCCTAACCCTAACCCTAACCCTAACCCTAACACGTACCCTAACCCTAACCCTAACCCTAACACGAACCCTAAACCCTACGCTAACCCTAACCCTAACCCTAACCCTTACCCTAACCCTAACCCGTACACTAACCCGTACCCTAACCCGTACAATAACCCTAACCCTAAACCTAACCCGTACCCTAACCCTAACCCTAACCCTAACCCTACCCCTAACCCGTACCCTAAACCGTACCCAAACCCTAACCCTAACCCGTACCCTAACCCTAAACCTAACCCTAACCCAAAACAGTACCATAACCCTAACCCGTACCCTAACCCTAACCCGTACCCTAACCCTAACCCGTACCCTAACCCTAACCCAACCCTAAACCGTACCCTATCCCTAAAACGTACCCTAACCCTAACACTAACACATACCCTAACCCTAACCCTAACCCGTACCCGAACCCGTACCCTAATCCTAACATAACCCTTCCCTAACGCTAACCCCTAACCCTAACACTAACCCTAACCCTAACCCTAACCCTAACCTGTACCCTAACCATAACTTTAAACCGAACCCTAAACCTAACCCTAACCATAACCCGTACCCTAACCCTAACCCTAACCCTAACCCCTACCCTAACCCGTACCCTAACACTTACCCTAACCCTAACCCGTACCCTAACCCTAACCCTAACCCGTACGCTAACCCTAACCCTAACCCTAACCCTAAACCTAACCCTAACCCGTACCCTTACCCTAACCCGTACACTAACCCTAACCCTAAACCTAACCCTAAACCTAACCCCTAACCCTAACGTTAACCCGTACCCTAACCCTAAACCTAACATGTACACTATCCCTAACCCTAACCCTAACCCTAACACTAACCCCTAACACCTAACCCTAACCCTAACCCTAACCCGTACCCTAACCCTAACTCTAACCCTAACCCGTACCCTAACCCTAACGCTAACCCTAACCCTAACCCTAACCCGTACCCTAACCGTAACCCGTACCCTAACCCTAACACTAACCCTAACCCTAACCCGTACACTAACCCTAACCCTAACCCGTACCCTAACCCTAACCCGTACACTAACCCTAACCCTAACCCTAACCTTAACCCTAACCCCTAACCCTAACCCTAGCCCGTACCCTAACCCTAACCCTAACCCGTACCCTAACCCTAACCCGTACCCTAACCCTAACCCTAACCTTAACCCGTACGCTAACCCTAACCCGTACACTAACCCTAACCCTAACCCGTACCCTAACCAAACCCGTACCTTAACCCTAACCCTAACCCGTACCCTAACCCTAACCAGTACCCTAACCCTGACCGTAACCCTAACCGTTACCTAACCCTAACCCGTACACTAACCCTAACCGTAACCCTAACCCTAACCGCTAACCCTAACCCTAACACGTACCCTAACCCTAACCCTAACCCGTACACTAACCCTAACCCTAACCCTAACCCCTAACCCTAACCCTAACACGTACCCTAACCCTAACCCTAACCCGTAACCTAACCCAAACCCGTACCCTAACCCTAACCCTAACCCGTACCCTAACCCTAACACTAACTCTAACCCTAACCCTAACCCTAACCATAAGCCGTACCCTAAAGCTAACCTTAAACCTAACCCTAACCCTAACCAGTACCCTAACCCTAACCCGTACCCTAACCCTAACCCTAACCCGTACCCTAACCCTAACCCTAACCCTAATCCCTAACCCTGACCCTAACCCTAACCCTAACACTAACCCTAACCCGTACCCTAACCCTAACACTAACCCTAAACCTAACCCTAACACCTAACCCTAACCCTATCCCGTACCCTAACCCTAACATAACCCTAAACCTAACCCTAACCATAACCCGTACACTAACCCTAACCCTAAACCTAACCCCTAACCTAACCCTAACCCTAACCCGTACCCTAACCCTAACCCGTACCCTAACCCTAACCCTAACCCGTACCCTAACCCTAACACTAACCCTAACCCTACCCTAAACCTAACCCGTACCCTAACCCTAACCCGTACACTAACCCTAACCCTAACCTGTACCCTAACCCTTACCCTAACCCTAACCCTAACCCGTACGCTAACCCTAACCCTAACCCGTACCCTAACCTTAAACCTAACCCTAACACTAAACAGTATCCTAACCCTAACCCGTACCCTAAACCTAACCCTAAACCGTACCCTAACCCTAACCAGTTCCCTAACCCTAACCCTAAACCTAAACCGTAACCTAACCCTAAAACATACCCTAAGCCTAACCCTAACCCGTACCCTAACCCTAACCCTAACCCGTACCCTAACCCGTACCCTAATCCTAAACCTAACCCTATCCCTAACCCTAACCTCTAACCCTAACCCTAACCCTAACCCTAACCCTAACCCGTACCCTAACCCTAACCCGTACCCTAACCATAACCCTACCCCGTACCCTAATCCTAACCATAACCCTAACCCTAACCCGTAACCTAACCCTAATCCTAAACCTAACCCTAACCCGTACCCTAACACTAACCCTAACCCTAACCGTAACCCGACCCTAATCCGCACCCTAACCCTAACCCTAACCCTAAACCTAACCCTAACCCGTACCCTAACCGTAACCCGTTCCATAAACCTAACCCTACCCCGTACCCTAATCCTAACCCTAACCCTAACCCGTAACCTAAACCTAACCCTAACCCTAACCCTAACACGTACCCTAACCCTAACCCTAAACCTAAACCTAAACCTAACCCTAACCCTAACCCGTACCCTAACCCTAACCCGTACCCAAAACCTAACCCGTACCCTAACCCTAACCCGTACCCTAACCCTAACCCTAAAACGTACCCTAACCCTAACCCTAACGTTACCCCTAACCCTGACCCTAACCCTAACACTAACACTAACCCTAACCCGTACCCTAATCCCAAACCCTAACCCTAACCCTAACCCTAACCCCTAACCCTAACCCTAACCCGTACCCTAACCCTAACACTAACCCTAACCCTAAACCTAACCCTAACCATAACCCGTACCCTAACCCTAAACCTAACCCTAACCCTAACCCCTACCCTAACCCGTACCCTAACACTTAACCTAACCCTAACCCGTACCCTAACCCTAACCCTAACCCGTACGCTAACCCTAACCCTAACCCTAACCCTAACCCGTACCCTTACCCTAACCCGTACACTAACCCTAACCCTAAACCTAACCCTAACCCTAACCCCTAACCCTAACCATAACCCGTACCCTAACCCTAAACCTAACATGTACACTATCCCTAACCCTAACCCTAACCCTAACACTAACCCCTAACCCCTAACCCTAACCCTAACCCTAACCCGTACCCTAACCCTAACTCTAACCCTAACCCGTACCCTAACCCTAACGCTAACCCTAACCCTAACCCATTCCTAACCCTAAACCTAACCCTAACCCTAACCCTAACCCTAACCCGTACCCTAACCGTAACCCGTACCCTAACCCTAACTCTAACCCTAACCCTAACCCTAACCCGTACCCTAACCCTAACCCTAACCCTAACCCGTACCCTAACCCTAACCCGTACACTAACCCTAACCCTAACCCGTACCCTAACCAAACCCGTACCTTAACCCTAACCCTAACCCGTACCCTAACCCTAACCAGTACCCTAACCCTGACCGTAACCCTAACCGTTACCCTAACCCTAACCCGTACACTAACCCTAACCCTAACCCTAACCCTAACCGCTAACCCTAACCCTAACATGTACCCTAAACCTAACCCTAACCCGTACACTAACCCTAACCCTAACCCTAACCACTAACCCTAACCCTAACACGTACCCTAACCCTAATCCTAACCCGTACCCTAACCCAAACCCGTACCCTAACCCTAACCCTAACCCGTACCCTAACCCTAACACTAACTCTAACCCTAACGCTAACCGTAACCCTAAGCCGTACCCTAACGCTAACCTTAAACCTAACCCTAACCCTAACCAGTACCCTAACCCTAACCCGTACCCTAACCCTAACCCTAACCCGTACCCTAACCCTAAAACTAACCCTAACCCGTACCCTAACCCTAACCCTAACCCTAACCATAAACCTAACCCTAACCATAACCCGTACCCTAACCCTAACCCTAACCCTAACCCTAACCCCTACCCTAACCCTAAACCTAACCCGTACCCTAACCCTAAAACGTAACCTAACTCTAACCCTAACCCGTACTCTAACCCGTACCCTAATCCTAAACCTAACCCTATCCCTAACCCTAACATCTAACCTTAACCCTAATCCTAACACGTACCCTAACCCTAACCCTCACCCGTACCCTAACCCTAACCCTAACCCATACCCTAACCCTAACCCGTACCCTAAACCTAACCCTACCCCGTACCCTAATCCTAACCCTAACCCTAACCCTAACCCGTAACCTAACCCTAACCCTAACCCTAACACTAACACGTACCCTAACCCTAACCCCAACCCTAAACCTAACCCTAACCCTAACCCTAACCCTAACCCTAACCCGTACCGTAACCCTAACCCTAACCCTAACCCGTACCCTAACCCTAACCCTAACCCTAACCATAAACCTAACCCTAACCATAAACCGTACCCTAACCATAACCCTAACACTAACACTAACCCCTACCCTAACCCTAAACCTAACCCGTACCCTAACCCTAACCCGTACCCTAACCCTAACCCTAACCCGTACCCGAACCTTAACCCGTGTCCTAACCCTAACCCTAACCCTAAACCGTACCCTAACCCTAAAACGTACCCTAACCCTAACCCTAACCCGTACCCTAACCCTAACCCTAACCCGTACCCTAACCCGTACCCTAATCCTAACCCTAACCCTATCCCTAACCCTAACCTCTAACCCTAACCCTAATCCTAACACGTACCCTAACCCTAACCCTAACCCGTACCCTAACCCTAACCCTAACCCGTACCCTAACCCTAACCCGTACCCTAAACCTAACCCTACCCCGTACCCTAATCCTAACCCTAACCCTAACCCTAACCCGTAACCTAACCCTAACCCTAACCCTAACCCTACCCTAACACGTACCCTAACCCTAACCCTAACCCTAAACCTAACCCTAACACTAACCCTAACCCGTACCCTAACCCTAACCCTAACCCGTACCCAAAACCTAACCCGTACCCTAACCCTAACCCGTACCCTAACCCTAACCCTAACACGTACCCTAACCCTAACCCTAACATTAACCCCTAACCCTGACCCTAACCCTAACCCTAACACTAACCCTAACCCGTACCCTAACCCTAACCCTAAACCTAACCCTAACCCTAACCCTAACCCCTAACCCTAACCCTAACCCGTACCTAACCCTAACCCTAACCCTAACCCTAAAGCTAACCCTAACCATAACCCGTACCCTAACCCTAACCCTAACCCTAACCCCTACCCTAACCCATACCCTAACACTTACCCTAACCCTAACACGTACCCTAACCCTAACCCTAACCCGTACGCTAACCCTAACCCTAACCCTAACCGTAACCCTAACCCTAACCCGTACCCTACACCTAACCCTAAACCGTACCCTAACCCTAACCCGTTCCCTAACCCTAACCCTAAACCTAAACCGTACCCTAACCCTAAAACGTACCCTAACCCTAACCCTAACCCGTACCCTAACCCGTATCCTAACCCGTACCCTAACCCGTACCCTAATCTTAAACCTAACCCTATCCCTAAACCTAACCCCTAACCCTAAACCTAACCCTAACCCTAACCCTAACCCTAACCCGTTCCCTAACCCTAACCCGTACCCTAACCATAACCCTACCCCGTACCCTAATCCTAACCATAACCCTAACCCTAACCCGTAACCTAACCCTAATCCTAAACCTAACCCTAACCCGTACCCTAACACTAACCCTAACCCTAACCGTAACCGGACCCTAATCCGCACCCTAACCCTAACCCTAACCCTGATCCGTAACCTAACCCTAACCCGTACCCTAACCCTAACCCGTACCCTAAACCGTAACCTAACCCGTACCCTAACCCTAACACTAACCCTAACCCTAACCCTAACCCGTACCGTAACCCTAACCCTAACCCGTACCCTAACCCTAACCCTAACCCTAACCCGTACCCTAATCCGTACCCTAACACTAATCCTAACCCTAATCCTAACACTAACCCTAACCCGTACCTTAACCCTAACACTAACCCTAACCCTAACCCTAACCCGTACCCTAACCCGTAACCTAACCCTAAACCTAACCCTAACCCTAACACGTACCCTAACCCTAACCCTAACCCTAACACGAACCCTAAACCCTACGCTAACCCTAACCCTAACCCTAACCCTTACCCTAACCCTAACCCGTACACTAACCCGTACCCTAACCCGTACACTAACCCTAACCCTAAACCTAACCCGTACCCTAACCCTAACCCTAACCCTAACCCTACCCCTAACCCGTACCCTAAACCGTACCCTAACCCTAACCCTAACCCGTACCCTAACCCTAAACCTAACCCTAACCCTAAACAGTACCATAACCCTAACCCGTACCCTAACCCTAACCCGTACCCTAACCCTAACCCGTATCCTAACCCTAACCCAAC
The DNA here is from genome assembly GCA_032313775.1 of Urocyon cinereoargenteus. Taxonomy (NCBI): domain Eukaryota; kingdom Metazoa; phylum Chordata; class Mammalia; order Carnivora; family Canidae; genus Urocyon; species Urocyon cinereoargenteus. The sequence goes on along the minus strand of JAVLSZ010000276.1, from coordinate 17,402 downwards.
CCTAAACCGTACCCTATCCCTAAAACGTACCCTAACCCTAACACTAACACATACCCTAACCCTAACCCTAACCCGTACCCGAACCCGTACCCTAATCCTAACATAACCCTTCCCTAACGCTAACCCCTAACCCTAACACTAACCCTAACCCTAACCCTAACCCTAACCTGTACCCTAACCATAACTTTAAACCGAACCCTAAACCTAACCCTAACCATAACCCGTACCCTAACCCTAACCCTAACCCTAACCCTAACCCCTAACCTAACCCGTACCCTAACACTTACCCTACCCCTAACCCGTACCCTAACCCTAACCCTAACCCGTACGCTAACCCTAACCCTAACCCTAACCCTAAACCTAACCCTAACCCGTACCCTTACCCTAACCCGTACACTAACCCTAACCCTAAACCTAACCCTAACCCTACCCCCTAACCCTAACGTTAACCCGTACCCTAACCCTAAACCTAACATGTACTATCCCTAACCCTAACCCTAACCCTAACACTAACCCCTAACACCTAACCCTAACCCTAACCCTAACCCGTACCCTAACCCTAACTCTAACCCTAACCCGTACCCTAACCCTAACGCTAACCCTAACCCTAACCCATTCCTAACCCTAAACCTAACTCTAACCCTAACCCTAACCCTAACCCGTACCCTAACCGTAACCCGTACCCTAACCCTAACACTAACCCTAACCCTAACCCGTACACTAACCCTAACCCTAACCCGTACCCTAACCCTAACCCGTACACTAACCCTAACCCTAACCCTAACCTTAACCCTAACCCCTAACCCTAACCCTAGCCCGTACCCTAACCCTAACCCTAACCCGTACCCTAACCCTAACCCGTACCCTAACCCTAACCCTAACCTTAACCCGTACGCTAACCCTAACCCGTACACTAACCTTAACCCTAACCCGTACCCTAACCAAACCCGTACCTTAACCCTAACCCTAACCCGTACCCTAACCCTAACCAGTACCCTAACCCTGACCGTAACCCTAACCGTTACCTAACCCTAACCCGTACACTAACCCTAACCCTAACCCTAACCCTAACCGCTAACCCTAACCCTAACACGTACCCTAACCCTAACCCTAACCCGTACACTAACCCTAACCTTAACCCTAACACCTAACCCTAACCCTAACACGTACCCTAACCCTAACCCTAACCCGTAACCTAACCCAAACCCGTACCCTAACCCTAACCCTAACCCGTACCCTAACCCTAACACTAACTCTAACCCTAACCCTAACCCTAACCATAAGCCGTACCCTAAAGCTAACCTTAAACCTAACCCTAACCCTAACCAGTACCCTAACCCTAACCCGTAACCTAACCCTAACCCTAACCCGTACCCTAACCCTAACCCTAACCCTAATCCCTAACCCTGACCCTAAGCCTAACCCTAACACTAACCCTAACCCGTACCCTAACCCTAACACTAACCCTAATCCTAACCCTAACCCCTAACCCTAACCCTATCCCGTACCCTAACCCTAACATAACCCTAAACCTAACCCTAACCATAACCCGTACACTAACCCTAACCCTAAACCTAACCCCTAACCTAACCCTAACCCTAACCCGTACCCTAACCCTAACCCGTACCCTAACCCTAACCCTAACCCGTACCCTAACCCTAACACTAACCCTAACCCTACCCTAAACCTAACCCGTACCCTAACCCTAACCCGTACACTAACCCTAACCTTAACCCGTACCCTAACCCTTACCCTAACCCTAACCCTAACCCGTACGCTAACCCTAACCCTAACCCGTACCCTAACCTTAAACCTAACCCAAACACTAAACAGTATCCTAACCCTAACCCGTACCCTAAACCTAACCCTAAACCGTACCCTAACCCTAACCAGTTCCCTAACCCTAACCCTAAACCTAAACCGTAACCTAACCCTAAAACGTACCCTAAGCCTAACCCTAACCCGTACCCTAAACCTAACCCTAACCCGTACCCTAACCCGTACCCTAATCCTAAACCTAACCCTATCCCTAACCCTAACCTCTAAACCTAACCCTAACCCTAAACCTAACCCTAACCCGTACCCTAACCCTAACCCGTACCCTAACCATAACCCTACCCCGTACCCTAATCCTAACCATAACCCTAACCCTAACCCGTAACCTAACCCTAATCCTAAACCTAACCCTAACCCGTACCCTAACACTAACCCTAACCCTAACCGTAACCCGACCCTAATCCGCACCCTAACCCTAACCCTAACCCTAAACCTAACCCTAACCCGTACCCTAACCGTAACCCGTTCCATAAACCTAACCCTACCCCGTACCCTAATCCTAACCCTAACCCTAACCCTAACCCGTAACCTAACCCTAACCCTAACCCTACCCTAACACGTACCCTAACCCTAACCCTAAACCTAAACCTAAACCTAACCCTAACCCTAACCCGTACCCTAACCCTAACCCTAACCCGTACCCAAAACCTAACCCGTACCCTAACCCTAACCCGTACCCTAACCCTAACCCTAACACGTACCCTAACCCTAACCCTAACATTACCCCTAACCCTGACCCTAACCCTAACACTAACACTAACCCTAACCCGTACCCTAATCCCAAACCCTAACCCTAACCCTAACCCTAACCCCTAACCCTAACCCTAACCCGTACCCTAACCCTAACACTAACCCTAACCCCTAAACCTAACCCTAACCATAACCCTTACCCTAACCCTAAACCTAACCCTAAACCTAACCCCTACCCTAACCCGTACCCTACACTTACCCTAACCCTAACCCGTACCCTAACCCTAACCCTAACCCGTACGCTAACCCTAACCCTAACCCTAACCCTAACCCGTACCCTTACCCTAACCCGTACACTAACCCTAACCCTAAACCTAACCCTAACCCTAACCCCTAACCCTAACCATAACCCGTACCCTAACCCTAAACCTAACATGTACACTATCCTTACCCTAACCCTAACCCTAACACTAACCCCTAACCCCTAACCCTAACCCTAACCCTAACCCGTACCCTAACCCTAACTCTAACCCTAACTCGTACCCTAACCCTAACGCTAACCCTAACCCTAACCCATTCCTAACCCTAAAACCTAACCCTAACCCCTAACCCTAACACTAACCCGTACCCTAACCGTAACCCGTACCCTAACCCTAACTCTAACCCTAACCCTAACCCTAACCCGTACCCTAACCCGTACCCTAACCCTAACCCTAACCCTAACCCGTACCCTAACCCTAACCCGTACACTAACCCTAACCCTAACCCGTACCCTAACCAAACCCGTACCTTAACCCTAACCCTAACCCGTACCCTAACCCTAACCAGTACCCTAACCCTGACCGTAACCCTAACCGTTACCCTAACCCTAACCCGTACACTAACCCTAACCCTAACCCTAACCCTAACCGCTAACCCTAACACTAACACGTACCCTAAACCTAACCCTAACCCGTACACTAACCCTAACCCTAACCCTAACCACTAACCCTAACCCTAACACGTACCCTAACCCTAACCCTAACCCGTACCCTAACCCAAACCCGTACCCTAACCCTAAACCTAACATGTACACTATCCCTAACCCTAACCCTAACCCTAACACTAACCCCTAACCCCTAACCCTAACCCTAACCCTAACCCTAAACCTAACCCTAACCCTAACCCTAACCCTAACCCGTACCCTAACCGTAACCCGTACCCTAACCCCTAACCCTAACCCTAACCCGTACCACTAACCCTAACCCTAACCCGTACCCTAACCCTAACCCGTACACTAACCCTAACCCTAACCCTAAACTTAACCCTAACCCCTGACCCTAACCTAACCCGTACCCTAACCCTAACCCGTACCCTAACCCTAACCCGTACACTAACCCTAACCCTTAACCCTAACCCGTACGCTAACCCTAACCCGTACACTAACCCTAACCCAAACCCTAACCCTAACCCTAACCGCTAACCCTAACCCTAACACGTACCCTAACCCTAACCCTAACCCGTACACTAACCCTAACCCTAACCCTAACACGTACCCTAACCCTAACCCTAACCCGTACCCTAACCCAAACCCGTACCCTAACCCGTACCCTAACCGTACCCTAACCCTAACACTAACCCTAACCCTAACCCTAAACCTAACCCTAAGCCGTACCCTAACGCTAACCTTAAACCTAACCCTAAACCTAAGCAGTACCCTAACCCTAACCCGTACCCTAACCCTAACCCTAACCCGTACCCTAACCATAACCCTAACCCTAATCCCTAACCCTGACCCTAACCCTAACCCTAACACTAACCCTAACCCGTACCCTAACCCTAACACTAACCCTAACCTAACCCTAACCCCTAACCCTTACCCTATCCCGTACCCTAACCCTAACATAACCCTAAACCTAACCCTAACCATAACCCGTACCCTAACCCTAACCCTAAACCTAACCCCTAACCTAACCCCTAACCCTAACCCGTACCCTAACCCTAACCCTAACCCTAACCCGTACACCTAACCCTAACACTAACCCTAACCCTAACCTAAACCTAACCCGTACCCTAACCCTAACCCGTACACTAACCCTAACCCTAACCCGTACCCTAACCCTAACCATAACCCATACGCTAACCCTAACCCTAACCCGTACCCTAACCCTAAACCTAACCCTAACACTAAACAGTATCCTAACCCTAACCCGTACCCTAAACCTAACCCTAAACCGTACCCTAACCCCTAACCCGTTCCCTAACCCTAACCCTAAACCTAAACCGTACCCTAACCCTAAAACATACCCTAACCCTAACCCTAACCCGTACCCTAACCCTAACCCTAACCCGTACCCTAACCCGTACCCTAATCCTAAACCTAACCCTATCCCTAACACTAACCTCTAATCCTAACCCTAACCCTAACCCTAACCCTAACCCGTACCCTAACCCTAACCCTAACCCTAACCATGAAACCGTACCCTAACCATAAACCGTACCCTAACCATAACCCTAACACTAACCCTAACCCCTACCCTAACCCTAAACCTAACCCGTACCCTAACCCTAACCCGTACCCCTAACCCTAACCCTAACCCGTACCCGAACATTAACCCGTGTCCTAACCCTAACCCTAAACCTAAACCGTACCCTAACCCTAAACCGTACCCTAACCCTAAACCTAACCCGTACCCTAACCCTAACCCTAACCCGTACCCTAACCCGTACCCTAATCCTAACCCTAACCCTATCCCTAACCCTAACCTCTAACCCTAACCCTAATCCTAACACGTACCCTAACCCTAACCCTAACCGTACCCTAACCCTAACCCTAACCCGTACCCTAACCCTAACCCGTACCCTAAACCTAACCCTACCCCGTACCCTAATCCTAACCCTAACCCTAACCCTAACCCGTAACCTAACCCTAACCCTAACCCTAACCCTAACACGTACCCTAACCCTAACCCTAACCCTAAACCTAACCCTAACACTAACCCTAACCCGTACACTAACCCTAACCCTAACCCGTACCAAAAACCTAACCCGTACCCTAACCCTAACCCGTACCCTAACCCTAACCCTAACACGTACCCTAACCCTAACCCTAACATTAACCCCTAACCCTGACCCTAACCCTAACCCTAACACTAACCCTAACCCGTACCCTAACCCTAACCCTAAACCTAACCCTAACCCTAACCCTAACCCCTAACCCTAACCCTAACCCGTACCCTAACCCTAACCCTAACCCTAACCCTAAACCTAACCCTAACCATAACCCGTACCCTAACCCTAACCCTAACCCTAACCCCTACCCTAACCCATACTCTAACACTTACCCTAACCCTAACCCGTACCCTAACCCTAACCCTAACCCGTACGCTAACCCTAACCCTAACCCTAACCGTAACCCTAACCCTAACCCGTACCCTTACCCTAACCCGTACACTAACCCTAACCCTAAACTTAACCCTAACCCTAACCCCTAACCCTAACCATAACCCGTACCCTAACCCTAAACCTAACATGTACACTATCCCTAACCCTAACCCTAACCCTAACACTAACCCCTAACCCCTAACCCTAATCCCTAACCCTAACCCTAACCCGTACCCTAACCCTAACTCTAACCCTAACCCGTACCCTAACCCTAACGCTAACCCTAACCCTAACCCATTCCAAACCCTAAACCTAACCCTAACCCTAACCCTAACCCGTACCCTAACCCTAACCCGTACACTAACCCTAACCCTAACCCTAAACTTAACCCTAAACCCTAACCCTAACCCTAACCCGTACCCTAACCCTAACCCTAACCCGTACCCTAACCCTAACCCGTACACTAACCCTAACCCTAACCCTAACCCGTACGCTAACCCTAACCCGTACACTAACCCTAACCCTAACCCTAACCCTAACCCTAACCGCTAACCCTAACCCTAACACGTACCCTAACCCTAACCCTAACCCGTACACTAACCCTAACCCTAACCCTAACACGTACCCTAACCCTAACCCTAACCCGTACCCTAACCCAAACCCGTACCCTAACCCGTACCCTAACCCGTACCCTAACCCTAACACTAACCCTAACCCTAACCCTAAACCTAACCCTAAGCCGTACCCTAACGCTAACCTTAAACCTAACCCTAAACCTAAGCAGTAACCTAACCCTAACCCGTACCCTAACCCTAACCCTAACCCGTACCCTAACCATAACCCTAACCCTAATCCCTAACCCTGACCCTAACCCTAACCCTAACACTAACCCTAACCCGTACCCTAACCCTAACACTAACCCTAAACCTAACCCTAACCCCTAACCCTAACCCTATCCCGTACCCTAACCCTAACATAACCCTAAACCTAACCCTAACCATAACCCGTACCCTAACCCTAACCCTAAACCTAACCCCTAACCTAACCCTAACCCTAACCCGTACCCTAACCCTAACCCGTACGCTAGCCCTAACCCTAACCCTAACCCGTACCCTAACCCTAACACTAACCCTAACCCTAACCTAAACCTAACCCGTACCCTAACCCTAACCCGTACACTAACCCTAACCCTAACCCGTACCCTAACCCTAACCCTAACCCATACGCTAATCCTAACCCTAACCCGTACCCTAACCCTAAACCTAACCCTAACACTAAACAGTATCCTAACCCTAACCCTTCCCCTAAACCTAACCCTAAACCGTACCCTAACCCTAACCCGTTCCCTAACACTAACCCTAAACCTAAACCGTACCCTAACCCTAAAACGTACCCTAACCCTAACCCTAACTCGTACCCTAACCCTAACCCTAACCCGTACCCTAACCCTTACCCTAATCCTAAACCTAACCCTATCCTTAACACTAACCTCTAACCCTAACCCTAACCCTAACCCTAACCCTAACCCGTACCCTAACCCTAACCCGTAACCTAACCCTAATCCTAAACCTAACCCTAACCCGTACCCTAACACTAACCCTAACCCTAACCGTAACCCGACCCTAATCCGCACCCTAACCCTAACCCTAACCCTAACCCTAACCCGTACCCTAAACGTAACCCGTACCCTAAACCTAACCCTACCCCGTACCCTAATCCTAACCCTAACCCTAACCCGTACCTAACCCTAACACTAACCCTAACCCTAACACGTACCCTAACCCTAACCCTAAACCTAAACCTAACCCTAACCCTAACCCGTACCCTAACCCTAACCCGTACCCAAAACCTAACCCGTACCCTAACCCTAAACCGTACCCTAACCCTAACCCTAACACTTACCCTAACCCTAACCCTAACATTAACCACTAACCCTGACCCTAACCCTAACCCTAACACTAACCCTAACCCGTACCCTAACCCTAACCCTAACCCTAACCCTAACCCCTAACCCTAACCCTAACACGTACCCTAACCCTAACCCTAACCCGTACACTAACCCTAACCCTAACCCTAACACTAACTCTAACCCTAACCTAAACCTAACCCGTACCCTAACCCTAACCCGTACACTAACCCTAACCCTAACCCGTACCCTAACCCTAAACCTAACCCTAACCATAATCCGTACCCTAACCCTAAACCTAACCCTAACCCTAACCCCTACCCTAACCCGTACCCTAACACTTACCCTAACCCTAACCCGTACCCTAACCCTAACCCTAACCCGTAGGCTAACCCTAACCCTAACCCTAACCCTAACCCGTACCCTTACCCTAACCCGTACACTAACCCTAACCCTAAACCTAACCCAAACCCTAACCCCTAACCCTAACCATAACCCGTACCCTAACCCTAAACCTAACATGTACACTATCCCTAACCCTAACCCTAACCCTAACACTAACCCCTAACCCCTAACCCTAACCCTAACCCTAACCCTAACCCGTACCCTAACCCTAACTCTAACCCTAACCCGTACCCTAACCCTAAAGCTAACCCTAACCCTAAACCATTCCTAACCCTAAACCTAACCCTAACCCTAACCCTAACCCTAACCCGTACCCTAACCGTAACCCGTACCCTAACCCTAACCCTAACCCTAACCCGTACACTAACCCTAACCCTAACCCGTACCCTAACCCTAACCCGTACACTAACCCTAACCCTATCCCTAACCTTAACCCTAACCCCTAACCCTAACCCTAACCCGTACACTAACCCTAAACCTAACCCGTACCCTAACCCTAACCCGTACCCTAACCCTAACCCTAACCCTAACCCGTACGCTAACCCTAACCCTGACCGTAAACCTAACCCGTACCCTAACCCTAACCCGTACACTAACCCTAACCCTATCCCTAACCTTAACCCTAACCCCTAACCCTAACCCTAACCCGTACATTAACCCTAAACCTAACCCGTACCCTAACCCTAACCCGTACCCTAACCCTAACCCTAACCCTAACCCGTACGCTAACCCTAACCCTGACCGTAAACCTAACCCGTACCCTAACCCTAACCCGTACACTAATCCTAACCCTAACCCTAACCCTAACCGTAACCGCTAACCCTAACCCTAACACGTACCCTAACCCTAACCCTAACCCGTACCCTAACCCTAACCCCTAACCCTAACCCTAACACGTACCCTAACCCTAACCCTAACCCGTAACCTAACCCAAACCCGTACCCTAACCCTAACCCTAACACGTACCCTAACCCTAACACTAACCCTAACCCTAACCCTAAACCTAAGCCGTACCCTAACGCTAACCTTAAACCTAACCCTAAACCTAACCAGTACCCTAACCCTAACCCGTACACTAACCCTAACCCTAACCCGTACCCTAACCCTAACCATAACCCATACGCTAACCCTAACCCTAACCCGTACCCTAACCCTAAACCTAACCCTAACACTAAACAGTATCCTAACCCTAACCCGTACCCTAAACCTAACCCTAAACCGTACCCTAACCCTAACCCGTTCCCTAACCCTAACCCTAAACCTAAACCGTACCCTAACCCTAAAACATACCCTAACCCTAACCCTAACCCGTACCCTAACCCTAACCCTAACCCGTACCCTAACCCGTACCCTAATCCTAAACCTAACCCTATCCCTAACACTAACCTCTAATCCTAACCCTAACCCTAACCCTAACCCTAACCCGTACCCTAACCCTAACCCTAACCCTAACCATAAACCGTACCCTAACCATAAACCGTACCCTAACCATAACCCTAACACTAACCCTAACCCCTACCCTAACCCTAAACCTAACCCGTACCCTAACCCTAACCCGTACCCTAACCCTAACCCTAACCCGTACCCGAACATTAACCCGTGTCCTAACCCTAACCCTAAACCTAAACCGTACCCTAACCCTAAACCGTACCCTAACCCTAACCCTAACCCGTACCCTAACCCTAACCCTAACCCGTACCCTAACCCGTACCCTAATCCTAACCCTAACCCTATCCCTAACCCTAACCTCTAACCCTAACCCTAATCCTAACACGTACCCTAACCCTAACCCTAACCGTACCCTAACCCTAACCCTAACCCGTACCCTAACCCTAACCCGTACCCTAAACCTAACCCTACCCCGTACCCTAATCCTAACCCTAACCCTAACCCTAACCCGTAACCTAACCCTAACCCTAACCCTAACCCTAACACGTACCCTAACCCTAACCCTAACCCTAAACCTAACCCTAACACTAACCCTAACCCGTACACTAACCCTAACCCTAACCCGTACCAAAAACCTAACCCGTACCCTAACCCTAACCCGTACCCTAACCCTAACCCTAACACGTACCCTAACCCTAACCCTAACATTAACCCCTAACCCTGACCCTAACCCTAACCCTAACACTAACCCTAACCCGTACCCTAACCCTAACCCTAAACCTAACCCTAACCCTAACCCTAACCCCTAACCCTAACCCTAACCCGTACCCTAACCCTAACCCTAACCCTAACCCTAAACCTAACCCTAACCATAACCCGTACCCTAACCCTAACCCTAACCCTAACCCCTACCCTAACCCATACCCTAACACTTACCCTAACCCTAACCCGTACCCTAACCCTAACCCTAACCCGTACGCTAACCCTAACCCTAACCCTAACCGTAACCCTAACCCTAACCCGTACCCTTACCCTAACCCGTACACTAACCCTAACCCTAAACTTAACCCTAACCCTAACCCCTAACCCTAACCATAACCCGTACCCTAACCCTAAACCTAACATGTACACTATCCCTAACCCTAACCCTAACCCTAACACTAACCCCTAACCCCTAACCCTAATCCCTAACCCTAACCCTAACCCGTACCCTAACCCTAACTCTAACCCTAACCCGTACCCTAACCCTAACGCTAACCCTAACCCTAACCCATTCCAAACCCTAAACCTAACCCTAACCCTAACCCTAACCCGTACCCTAACCCTAACCCGTACACTAACCCTAACCCTAACCCTAAACTTAACCCTAAACCCTAACCCTAACCCTAACCCGTACCCTAACCCTAACCCTAACCCGTACCCTAACCCGTACACTAACCCTAACCCTAACCCTAACCCGTACGCTAAACCTAACCCGTACACTAACCCTAACCCTAACCCTAACCCTAACCCTAACCGCTAACCCTAACCCTAACACGTACCCTAACCCTAACCCTAACCCGTACACTAACCCTAACCCTAACCCTAACACGTACCCTAACCCTAACCCTAACCCGTACCCTAACCCAAACCCGTACCCTAACCCGTACCCTAACCCGTACCCTAACCCTAACACTAACCCTAACCCTAACCCTAAACCTAACCCTAAGCCGTACCCTAACGCTAACCTTAAACCTAACCCTAAACCTAAGCAGTAACCTAACCCTAACCCGTACCCTAACCCTAACCCTAACCCGTACCCTAACCATAACCCTAACCCTAATCCCTAACCCTGACCCTAACCCTAACCCTAACACTAACCCTAACCCGTACCCTAACCCTAACACTAACCCTAAACCTAACCCTAACCCCTAACCCTAACCCTATCCCGTACCCTAACCCTAACATAACCCTAAACCTAACCCTAACCATAACCCGTACCCTAACCCTAACCCTAAACCTAACCCCTAACCTAACCCTAACCCTAACCCGTACCCTAACCCTAACCCGTACGCTAGCCCTAACCCTAACCCTAACCCGTACCCTAACCCTAACACTAACCCTAACCCTAACCTAAACCTAACCCGTACCCTAACCCTAACCCGTACACTAACCCTAACCCTAACCCGTACCCTAACCCTAACCCTAACCCATACGCTAATCCTAACCCTAACCCGTACCCTAACCCTAAACCTAACCCTAACACTAAACAGTATCCTAACCCTAACCCTTCCCCTAAACCTAACCCTAAACCGTACCCTAACCCTAACCCGTTCCCTAACACTAACCCTAAACCTAAACCGTACCCTAACCCTAAAACGTACCCTAACCCTAACCCTAACTCGTACCCTAACCCTAACCCTAACCCGTACCCTAACCCTTACCCTAATCCTAAACCTAACCCTATCCTTAACACTAACCTCTAACCCTAACCCTAACCCTAACCCTAACCCTAACCCGTACCCTAACCCTAACCCGTAACCTAACCATAACCCTACCCCGTACCCTAATCCTAACCATAACCCTAACCCTAACCCGTAACCTAACCCTAATCCTAAACCTAACCCTAACCCGTACCCTAACACTAACCCTAACCCTAACCGTAACCCGACCCTAATCCGCACCCTAACCCTAACCCTAACCCTAACCCTAACCCGTACCCTAAACGTAACCCGTACCCTAAACCTAACCCTACCCCGTACCCTAATCCTAACCCTAACCCTAACCCGTACCTAACCCTAACACTAACCCTAACCCTAACACGTACCCTAACCCTAACCCTAAACCTAAACCTAACCCTAACCCTAACCCTAACCCGTACCCTAACCCTAACCCGTACCCAAAACCTAACCCGTACCCTAACCCTAAACCGTACCCTAACCCTAACCCTAACACTTACCCTAACCCTAACCCTAACATTAACCACTAACCCTGACCCTAACCCTAACCCTAACACTAACCCTAACCCGTACCCTAACCCTAACCCTAACCCTAACCCTAACCCCTAACCCTAACCCTAACACGTACCCTAACCCTAACCCTAACCCGTACACTAACCCTAACCCTAACCCTAACACTAACTCTAACCCTAACCTAAACCTAACCCGTACCCTAACCCTAACCCGTACACTAACCCTAACCCTAACCCGTACCCTAACCCTAAACCTAACCCTAACCATAATCCGTACCCTAACCCTAAACCTAACCCTAACCCTAACCCCTACCCTAACCCGTACCCTAACACTTACCCTAACCCTAACCCGTACCCTAACCCTAACCCTAACCCGTAGGCTAACCCTAACCCTAACCCTAACCCTAACCCGTACCCTTACCCTAACCCGTACACTAACCCTAACCCTAAACCTAACCCAAACCCTAACCCCTAACCCTAACCATAACCCGTACCCTAACCCTAAACCTAACATGTACACTATCCCTAACCCTAACCCTAACCCTAACACTAACCCCTAACCCCTAACCCTAACCCTAACCCTAACCCTAACCCGTACCCTAACCCTAACTCTAACCCTAACCCGTACCCTAACCCTAAAGCTAACCCTAACCCTAAACCATTCCTAACCCTAAACCTAACCCTAACCCTAACCCTAACCCTAACCCGTACCCTAACCGTAACCCGTACCCTAACCCTAACCCTAACCCTAACCCGTACACTAACCCTAACCCTAACCCGTACCCTAACCCTAACCCGTACACTAACCCTAACCCTATCCCTAACCTTAACCCTAACCCCTAACCCTAACCCTAACCCGTACACTAACCCTAAACCTAACCCGTACCCTAACCCTAACCCGTACCCTAACCCTAACCCTAACCCTAACCCGTACGCTAACCCTAACCCTGACCGTAAACCTAACCCGTACCCTAACCCTAACCCGTACACTAACCCTAACCCTATCCCTAACCTTAACCCTAACCCCTAACCCTAACCCTAACCCGTACATTAACCCTAAACCTAACCCGTACCCTAACCCTAACCCGTACCCTAACCCTAACCCTAACCCTAACCCGTACGCTAACCCTAACCCTGACCGTAAACCTAACCCGTACCCTAACCCTAACCCGTACACTAATCCTAACCCTAACCCTAACCCTAACCGTAACCGCTAACCCTAACCCTAACACGTACCCTAACCCTAACCCTAACCCGTACCCTAACCCTAACCCCTAACCCTAACCCTAACACGTACCCTAACCCTAACCCTAACCCGTAACCTAACCCAAACCCGTACCCTAACCCTAACCCTAACACGTACCCTAACCCTAACACTAACCCTAACCCTAACCCTAAACCTAAGCCGTACCCTAACGCTAACCTTAAACCTAACCCTAAACCTAACCAGTACCCTAACCCTAACCCGTACCCTAACCCTAACCCTAACCCGTACCCTAACCCTAACCCTAACCCTAACCCCTAACCCTGAACCTAACCCTAACCCTAACACGAACCCTAACCCGTACCCTAACCCTAACACTAACCCTAACCCTAACCCTAACCCCTAACCCTAACCCTATCCCGTACCCTAACCCTAACATAACCCTAAACCTAACCCTAACCATAACCCGTACCCTAACCCTAACCCTAAACCTAACCGCTAACCTAACCCGTACCCTATCCCTAACCCGTACCCTAACCCTAACCCTAACCCGTACCCTAACCCTAACACTAACCCTAACCCTACCCTAAAACTAACCCGTACACTAACCCTAACCCGTACACTAAACCTAACCCTAACCCGTACCCTAACCCTTACCCTAACCCTAACCCTAACCCGTATGCTAACCCTAACCCTAACCCGTACACTAACCCTAAACCTAACCCTAACACTAAACAGTAACCTAACCCTAACCCGTACCCTAAACCTACCCTCAACCGTACCCTAACCCTAACCCGTTCCCTAACCCTAACCCTAAACCGTACCCTAACCATAAAACGTACCCTACCCTAACCCTAACCCGTACCCTAACCCTAACCCGTACCCTAACCCGTACCTTAATCCTAAACCTAACCCTATCCCTAACCCTAACATCTAATCCTAAACCTAACCCTAACCCTAACCCTAACACGTACCCTAACCCTAACCCGTACCCTAACCATAACCCTACCCCGTACCCTAATCCTAACCATAACTCTAACCCTAACCCGTAACCTAACCCTAATCCTAAACCTAACCGTAACCCGCACCCTAACACTAACCCTAACACTAACCGTAACCCAACCCTAATCCGCACCCTAACCCTAACCCTAAACCTAACCCTAACCCGTACCCTAACCCTAACCCGTACCCTAAACCTAACCCTACCCCGTACCCTAATCCTAACCCTAACCCTAACCCTATCCCGTAACCTATCCCTAACCCTAACCCTAACCCTAACACGTACCCTAACCCTAACCCTAACCCTAAACCTAACCGTAACCCTAACCCTAACCCGTACCCTAACCCTAAAACTAACCCGTACCCAAAACCTAACGCGTACCCTAACCCTAACCCGTACCCTAACCCTAACCCTAACCCTAACCCGTACCCTAACCCTAACACTAACCCTAACCCTAACCCTAACCCTAAGCCGTACCCTAACGCTAACCTAAAACCTAACCCTAACCCTAACCCTAACAAGTACCCTAACCCTAACCCGTACCCTAACCCTAACCCTAACCCGTACGCTAACCCTAACCCTAATCCTAACCCGTACCCTATCCCTAACCCTAAACCTAAACCGTACCCTAACCCTAATCCTAACCCTAAACCTAACCCTAACCCTAACCCGTACCCTAACCCTAAACCGTACCTTAACCCTAACCCGTAACCTAACCCGTACACTAACCCTAACCCTAACCCTAACACTAACCCGTACCCTAACCCTAACACGTACCCTAACCCGTACCCTAACCCTAAAACTAACCCTAACCCTAACCCTAACGCCTAACCCCTAACTCTAACCCTAACCCTAACCCTAACCCTAACCCGTACCCTAACCCTAACCCTAACCCTAAACCGTGCCCTAACCCTAACCATAACCCGTACCCTAACACTAACCCAAACCCTAACCCCTAACCCTAACCCTAACCCGTACCCTAACCCTAACCCTAAACCTAACCCTAAACCTAACCCTAAACCTAACCCTAACCATAACCCGTACCCTAACCCTAACCCTAACCCTAACCCCTACCCTAACCCTAAACCTAACCCGTACCCTAACCCTAACCCGTACCCTAACCCTAACCCTAACCCGTACCCTAAACCTAAAACTAACCCTACCCCTAACCCTAAACCTAACCCGTACCCTAACCCTAACCCGTACCCTAACCCTAACCCTAACCCATACCCTAACCCTAAACCTAACCCTAACCCTAACAGTACCCTAACCCTAACCCGTACCCTAACCCTAACCCTAACCCGTACCCGAATCTTAACCCATACCCTAACCCTAACCCTAACCCTAAACTGTACCCTAAACCTAAAACGTACCCTAACCCTAACCCTAACCCGTACCCTAACCCTAATCCTAACCCGTACCCTAAACCTTACCCTAATCCTAACCCTAACCCTATCCCTAACCCTAAACTCTAACCCTAACCCTAACCCTAACCCTAATCCTAACACGTACCCTAACCCTAACCCTAACCCGTACCCTAACCCTAACCCGTACCCTAACCCTAACCCATACCCTAAACTTAACCCTACCCCGTACCCTAATCCTAACCCTAACCCTAACCCTAACCCGTAACCTAACCCTAACCCTAACCCTAACCCTAACCCGTACCCTAACCCTAACCCTAACCCGTACCCTAACCCGTACCCTAATCCTAAACCTAACCCTATCCTTAACACTAACCTCTAACCCTAACCCTAACCCTAACCCTAACCCTAACCCGTACCCTAACCCTAACCCGTAACCTAACCATAACCCTACCCCGTACCCTAATCCTAACCATAACCCTAACCCTAACCCGTAACCTAACCCTAATCCTAAACCTAACCCTAACCCGTACCCTAACACTAACCCTAACCCTAACCGTAACCCGACCCTAATCCGCACCCTAACCCCAACCCTAACCCTAACCCTAACCCTAACCCGTACCCTAAACGTAACCCGTACCCTAAACCTAACCCTACCCCGTACCCTAATCCTAACCCTAACCCTAACCCGTACCTAACCCTAACACTAACCCTAACCCTAACACGTACCCTAACCCTAACCCTAAACCTAAACCTAACCCTAACCCTAACCCTAACCCGTACCCTAACCCTAACCCGTACCCAAAACCTAACCCGTACCCTAACCCTAAACCGTACCCTAACCCTAACCCTAACACTTACCCTAACCCTAACCCTAACATTAACCACTAACCCTGACCCTAACCCTAACCCTAACACTAACCCTAACCCGTACCCTAACCCTAACCCTAACCCTAACCCTAACCCCTAACCCTAACCCTAACACGTACCCTAACCCTAACCTTAACCCGTACACTAACCCTAACCCTAACCCTAACACTAACCCTAACCCTAACCTAAACCTAACCCGTACCCTAACCCTAACCCGTACACTAACCCTAACCCTAACCCGTACCCTAACTCTAAACCTAACCCTAACCATAATCCGTACCCTAACCCTAAACCTAACCCTAACACTAACCCCTACCCTAACCCGTACCCTAACACTTACCCTAACCCTAACCCGTACCCTAACACTAACCCTGACTCGTAACTTAAACCTAACCCGTACCCTAACCCTAACCATAACCAGTACC
>JAVLSZ010000275.1:127500-149938 GCA_032313775.1 Urocyon cinereoargenteus | reverse complement strand
GTTAGTGTTAGGGTACGGGTTAGAGTTAGGTACAGTTTAGGGTTAGGGTTAGGGTTAGGATTAAGTTTAGGGTACGGGTTAGGGTTAGGGTACGGGTTAGGGTTAGGGTTAGGGTACGGTTTAGGGTCAGGGTTAGGGGTTAGGGTTAGGATTAGGGTTAGGGTTAGGGTTAGGGTACGGGTTAGGGTTAGGGTACGGGTTAGGGTTAGTGTTAGGGTTAGGGTTAGGGTTAGCGTACGGGTTAGGGTTAGGGTTACGTTTAGGGTTAGGTTTAGGGTTAGGGTACGGGTTAGGGATAGGGTACGGGTTAGTGTTAGGGTTAGGTTACGGGTTAGGGTTAGGGTTAGTGTTAGGGTTAGGGTTAGGGTTAGGGTTACGGTACGGGTTAGGTTTAGGGCTAGGGTTACGGTTAGGGTTAGGGTTAGCAAAGAGTTAGGGTTAGTGTTAGGGTTAGGTTTAGGGTTAGTGTTAGGGTTAGCGTACGGGTTAGGGTTAGGGTTAGGGGTTAGGGTTAGGATTAGGGTTAGGGTTAGGGTACGGGTTAGGGTTAGGTTTAGGGTTAGGGTACGGGTTAGTGTTAGGGTTAGGGTTAGGGTTAGGTTTAGGGTACGCGTTAGGGTTAGGGTTAACGTTAGGGTTAGGTTTAGGGTACGGGTACGGGTTAGGGTTAGGGTTAGGGTTAGGGTTAGGGTACGGGTTAGGGTTAGGTTTAGGGTTAGGGTACGGGTTAGTGTTAGGGTTAGGGTTAGGGTTAGGTTTAGGCTACGCGTTAGGGTTAGGTTTAGGGTTAGGGTTAGGGTTAGTGTTAGGGTTAGCGTACGGGTTAGGGTTAGGTTTAGTGTAAGGTTTAGGGTGCGGGTTAGGGTTAGGTTTAGGGTTAGGTTTATGGTACAGGTTAGGGTTAGGGTTAGGGTTAGGTTTAGGGTTAGGGTACGGGTTAGGGTACGTGTTAGGGTTAGGGTACTGGTTAGGTTTAGGGTACGGTTTAGGGTTAGGGTTAGCGTATGGTTTAGGGTTAGGGTTAGGTTAAGGGTTAGGGTTAGGGTTATGGTACGGGTTAGGGTTAGGGTACTGGTTAGGGTTAGGGTTAGGGTTAGGGTTATGGTTAGGAAAGGTTTAGGGTTAGGGTTAGGGTTAGGGTACGGGTTAGGGTTAGGGTTAGTGTTAGGGTTAGGGTTAGGGTACGGTTTAGGGTTAGGGTTAGTGTTAGGGTTAGCGTACGGTTTAGGGTTAGGTTGAGGGTAAGGGTTAGGGTACGGGTTAGGGTTAGGGTTAGGATTAGGGTCAGGTTTAGGGTACAGGTTAGGGTTAGGGTTAGGGTTAGGGTACGGGTTAGGGTAGGAGTTAGGGTTAGGGTACCGGTGAGGGTTAGGGTACAGGTTAGGGTTAGGGTTAGGTGTTAGTGTTAGGGTTAGGGTTAGGGTACGGGTTAGGGTTAGGGTACAGGTTAGGGTTAGGGTTAGGGTTAGGATTAGGTTTAGGGTACGGGTTAGGGTTAGGGTACGGATTAGGGTTAGGGTTAGGGTACGGTTTAGGGTTAGGGTTAGGGGTTAGGGTTAGGATTAGGGTGAGCGTTAGGGTTAGGGTTAGGGTTAGGTTTAGGGTACGGGTTAGGGTTAGGGTTAGGGTTAGGGTTAGGGTTAGGGTTAGGGTTAGCGTACGGGTTAGGGTTAGATTTAGGTTTAGGGATAGGTTTAGGGTTAGGGTACGGGTTAGGGTTAGGGTACGGGTTAGGGTTAGGGTACGGGTTAGGGTTAGGGTTAGGGTACGGGTTAAGAATAGGGTTAGGGTACGGGTTAGGGTTCGGGTTAGTGTTAGGGTACGGGTTAGGATACGGTTTAGGGTACGGGTTAGGGTTAAGGTTAGGGTACGGGTTAGGTTTACGGTTAGGGTTAGAGTTAGGGTATTGTTTAGCGTTAGGTTTAGGGTTAGGGTTAGTGTTAGGGTACGGGTTAGGTTTAGGGTAAGGGTTAGGGTTAGGTTTAGAGTACGGGTTAGGGTTAGGGTTAGGGTTAGGGTTAGGGTACGGTTTAGGGTTAGGGTACGGGTTAGGGTTAGGGTTAGGGTACGGGTTTGGGTTTGGGTTAGGGTTAGGGTTAGGGTTAGGGTTAGGGTTAGGGTACGGGTTAGGGTTAGGGTTAGGGTTAGTGTTAGGGTTAGCGTACGGGTTAGGGTTAGGGTTAGGGTTAGGGTTAGGTTTAGGGTACGGGTTAGGGTTAGGGTTAGGGTTAGGGTTAGGGTTAGGAAGGGTTAGGGTTAGGGTTATGGTTAGGGTTAGGGTTAGGGTATGGGTTAGGGTTAGGTTTAGGGTTAGGGTACGGGTTAGGGTTAGGGTTAGGGTACGGTTTAGGGTTAGGGTACGGGTTAGGGTTAGGGTTAGGGTAAGGGTTTGGGTTAAGGTACGGGTTAGGGTTAGGGTACGTGTTAGGGTACGGGTTAGGGTTAGGGTTAGGGTACGGGTTAGTTTTAGGGTTAGGGTACGGGTTAGGGTTAGGGTTAGGGTACGGGTTAGGATTAGGGTACGGGTTAGGGTTAGGGTTAGGGTACGGGTTTGGGTTAAGGTATGGGTTAGGGTTAGGGTACGTGTTAGGGTACGGGTTAGGGTTAGGGTACGGGTTAGGTTTAGGGTTAGGGTACGGGTTAGGGTTAGTGTTAGGGTTAGGGTTAGGTTTAGGATACGGGTTAGGGTTAGGGTTAGGGTTAGGGTTAGGGTTAGGGTTAGCAAAGGGTTAGGGGTAGGGTTAGGTTTAGGGTTCGGGTTAGGGTACGGGTTACGGTAGGGTACGGGTTAGGGTAAGGGTTACGTTTAGGGTTAGGGTTAGGGTTAGGAAAGGGTTAGGGTTAGGGTTAGGGTTAGGGTTAGGGTACGGGTTAGGGTTAGGGTTAGGGTACGGTTTAGGGTTAGGGTTTGGGTTAGGGTTAGGTTTAGGTTTAGGGTACGGGTTAGGGTTAGGGTTAGGGTTAGGGTTTAGGGGTTAGGGTTAGGGTTAGGGTTAGGGTGATGGTTAGGGTACGGTTTAGGGTACGGGTTAGGGTTAGGGTTAGGGGTTAGGGTTAGGGTTACGGTTAGGGTTAGGGTTAGGTTACGGGTTAGGGTTAGGGTTAGGGTTAGGGTTAGGGTACGGGTGAGGGTTAGGGTTAGTGTTAGGGTTAGGGTGCGGGTTAGGGTTAGGGTTAGGGTTAGGGTTAAGTTTAGGGTACGGGTTAGGGTTAGGGTTAGGGTTAGTGTGAGGGTTAGGGTTAGGGTACGGGTTAGGGTTAGGGTATGGGTTAGGGTTAGGTTTAGGTTACGGGTTAGGGTTAGGGTTAGGGTTAGGGTTAGGGTACGGGTTAGGGTTAGGTTTAGGGTTAGTGTTAGGGTTAGCGTATGGGTTAGGGTTAGGTTTAGTGTAAGGGTTAGGGTACGGGTTAGGGTTAAGTTTAGGTTAAGGATAAGGGTACGGTTAGGGTTAGGGTTAGGGTTAGGGTTAGGGTTAGTGTTTGGTTTAGGGTTAGGGTTAGGGTTAGGGTACGGGTTAGGGTTAGGGTACGGGTTAGGGTACGGGTTAGGGTTAGGGTTAGGGTTAGGATTAGGTTTAGGGTACGGGTTAGGTTTAGGGTACGGGTTAGGGTACGGGTTAGTGTTAGGGTTAGGGTTAGGGTTAGGTTTAGGGTACGCGTTAGGGTTAGGGTTAGGGTTAGGTTATGGTACGGGTTAGGGTTAGGTTTACGGTTAGGTTTAGGGTACAGATTAGGGTTAGGTTTAGGGTTAGTGTACGGGTTAGTGTTAGGGTTAGGGTTAGGGTTAGGTTTAGGGTACGTGTTAGGGTTAGTGTTAGGGTACGGGTTAGGGTTAGGGTACGGGTTAGGGTTAGGTTTAGGGTACGGGTTAGGGTTAGGGTTAGGGTTAAGGTTAGGGTTACGGTTAGGGTACGGGTTAGGGTTAGGTTTAGTGTTAGGGTTAGCGTACGGGTTAGGGTTAGGTTTAGTGTAAGTTTTAGGGTGCGGGTTAGGGTTAGGGTTAGGGTTAGGTTTATGGTACAGGTTAGGGTTAGGGTTAGGGTTACGGTAACAGTTAGGGTTAGGGTACGGGTTAGGGTTAGGTTTAGGGTTAGGGTTAGGGTTAGGAAAGGGTTAGGGTTAGGGTTAGGGTTAGGGTTAGTGTACGTGTTAAGGGTAGGGTTAGGGTACGGGTTAGGGTTAGGGTTAGTGTTAGGGTTAGGGTTAGGGTACGGGTTAGGGTTAGGGTTAGGGTTAGGGTTAGGGTTAGGGTAAGGGTTAGGGTAAGGGTACGGGTTAGGGTTAGGGTACGGTTTAGGGTTAGGGTTAGGGTTAGGGTACGGGTTAGGGTTAGGGTTAGGATACGGGTTAGGGTTAGGGTTAGGGTTGGGGCCGGGTTAGATTTAGGGTTAGGGTTAGGGTTAGGGTTAGGGGTTAGGGGTTAAGTTCAGGGTTAGGGTTAGGGTTAGGTTACGGTTTAGGGTACAAGTTAGGGTTAGGGTATGGGTTAATTTTAGGGTGAGGGTTAGGAATAGGTTTAGGGTACGGGTTAGGGTTAGGGTTAGGCTTAGGGTACGGGTTAGTGTTAGGGTCCGGATTAGGGTACGGGTTAGGGTTAAGGTTAGGGTATGGGTTAGGGTTAGGAAAGGGTTAGGGTTAGGGTTAGGGTTCGGGTTAGGGTTAGGGTTAAGTTTAGGTTACGGGTTAGGGTTAGGGTACGGGTTAGGGTTAGGGTACGGGTTAGGTTACGGGTTAGTGTTAGGGTACGGGTACGGGTACGGGTATGGGTTAGGTTTAGGGTACGGGTTAGGGTTAGTGTTAGGGTTAGGGTACGTGTTAGGGTTAGGGTTAGGCTTAGGGTTAGGGATTAGGGGTTAGGGTTAGGGTTAGGGTTAGGGTACGGTTTAGGGTAAGAGTTAGGGTGAGTGTTAGGGTTTGGGTACGGGTTAGGGTTAGGGTTAGGGTTAGGGTTAGGGTACGGGTTAGGGTATGGGTTAGGGTTAGGGTTAGGGTTAGGGTACGGTTTAGGTTTAGGGTTAGGGTTAGGGTTAGGGTACGGGTAAGGTTTAGTGTTAAGGGTTAGGGTTAGTGTTAGGTTTAGGGTTAGGGTTAGGGTACGGTTTAGGGTTAGGGTACGGGTTAGGGTTAGGGTTAGGGTTAGGGTTAGGGTTAGCGTACGGGTTAAGGTTAGGTTTAGGCTTAGGGTTAGGGGTTAGGGATTAGTGTTAGAGTTAGGGTTAAGGTACGGGATAGGTTTAGGTTTAGGGTACGTGTTAGGGTTAGGGTTAGGGTTAGGGTTAGGGTACGGGTTATGGTTAGGGTTAGGATTAGGGTTAGGGGTTAGGGGTTAGGGTTAGGGTTAGTGTTAGGGTTAGGGTACGGGTTAGGGTACGGTTTAGGGTTAGGGTACGGGTTAGTGTTAGGGTTAGGGTTAGGGTTAGTGTTAGGGTACGGTTTAGGGTTAGGGTTAGGGTTAGGGTACGGGTTAGGGTACGGGTTAGGGTTAGGGTACGGGTTAGAGTACGGGTTAGGGTTAGGGTTAGGGTACGGGTTAGGGTTAAGGTTAGTGTACGGGTTAGGGTTAGGTTTAGGGTAGGTTTAGGGTACGGGTTAGGGTTAGGGTTAGGGTAGGTGTTAGGGTTAGGGTACGGGTTAGGGTTAGGGTTAGGGTTAGTGTTAGTGTTAGGGTACGGGTTAGGGTTAGGGTACGGGTTAGAGTACGGGTTAGGGTTAGGGTTAGGGTACGGGTTAGGTTTAGGGTTAGGTACGGGTTAGGGTTAGGGTACGGGTAAGGGTTAGGGTTAGGGTTAGGGTTCGGTTTAGGGTTAGGGTTAGGGTACGGGTTAGGGTTAGGGTTAGGGTACGGGTTTGGGTTAGGGTTAGGGTACGGGTTAGGGTTAGGGTACGGGTTAGGGTTAGGTTTAGGTTTAGGGTTAGTGTTAGGGTTAGGGTACGGGTTAGGGTTAGGTTTAGGGTACGGGTTAGGGTTAGGGTTAGGATTAGGGTTAGGGTACAGGTTAGGGTTAGGTTTAGGGTAAGGGTTAGGGTACGGGTTAGGGTTAGGGTATGGGTTAGGGTTAGGTTTAGGTTACGGGTTAGGGTTAGGGTTAGGGTTAGGGTTAGGGTTAGGGTACGGGTTAGGGTTAGGGTTAGGGTTAGTGTTAGGGTTAGCGTACGTGTTAGGGTTAGGTTTAGGGTAAGGGTTAGGGTACGGGTTACGGTTAAGTTTAGGTTATGAATAAGGGTACGGGTTAGGGTACGGGTTAGGGTTAGGGTTAGTGTTAGGGTACGGGTTAGAGTTAGGTACAGTTTAGGGTTAGGGTTAGGGTTAGGATTAAGTTTAGGATACGGGTTAGGGTTAGGGTACGGGTTAGGGTTAGGGTTAGGGTACGGTTTAGGGTCAGGGTTAGGGGTTAGGGTTAGGATTAGGGTTAGGGTTAGGGTTAGGGTACGGGTTAGGGTTAGGGTACGGGTTAGGGTTAGTGTTAGGGTTAGGGTTAGGGTTAGCGTACGGGTTAGGGTTAGGGTTACGTTTAGGGTTAGGTTTAGGGTTAGGGTACGGGTTAGGGATAGGGTACGGGTTAGTGTTAGGGTTAGGTTTAGGGTTAGGGTTAGGGTTAGGAAAGGGTTAGGGTTAGGGTTAGGGTTAGGGTACGGTTTAAGGTTAGGGTTAGGGTACGGGTTAGGGTTAGGGTTAGTGTTAGGGTTAGGTTTAGGGTACGGGTTAGCGTTAGGGTTAGGGTACGGGTTAGGGTTAGTGTTAGGGGTTAGGGTTAGGATTAGGGTTAGGGTTAGGGTTAGGGTGCGGGTTACGTTTAGGGTTAGGGTTAGGGTTAGGGTACGGGTTAGTGTTAGGGTTAGGGTTAGGGTTAGGTTTAGGGTACGGGTTAGGTTTAGGGTTAGGGTTAGGGTTAGGTTTAGGGAACGGGTTAGGGTTAGGGTTAGGGTTAGGGTTAGGGTACGGATTAGGGTTAGGGTACGGGTTAGGGTTAGGGTTAGGGTACGGGTTAGGGTACGGGATAGGTTTAGGGTTAGGGTAAGGGTACGGGGTAGGGTTAGGGTTAGGGTTAGTGTTAGTGTTAATGTACGGGTTAGGATTAGGGTTAGGGTTAGGGTTAGGGTTAGGGGTTAGGGGTTAGGGTTAGGGTTAGGTTTAGGGTTAGGGTACGGGTTAGGGTTAGGGTTAGGATTAGGGTTAGGTTACAGGTTAGGGTTAGGTTTAGGGTAAGGGTTAGGGTACGGGTTTGGGTTAGGGTTAGGGTTAGTGTTAGTGTTAATGTACGCGTTAGGTTTAGGTTTAGGGTTAGGCTTAGGGTTAGGGGTTAGGGGTTAGGGTTAGGGTTAGGATTAGGGTTAGGGTACGGATTAGGGTTAGGGTTAGGATTAGGGTTAGGGTACAGGTTAGGGTTAGTTTTAGGGTAAGGGTTATGGTACGGGTTAGGTTTAGGGTTAGGGTTAGGGTACGGGTTAGGGTACGGTTTAGGTTTAGTGTTAGGGTTAGGGTATGGGTTAGGGTACGTGTTAGGGTTAGGGTACCGGTTAGGGATAGGGTACGGTTTAGGGTTAGGGTTATGGTTAGGATTAGGTTTAGGGTACGGGTTAGGGTTAGGGTACGGATTAGGGTTAGGGTTAGGGTACGGGTTAGGGTTAGTGTTAGGGTTTAGGGTTAGGATTAGGGTAAGGGTTAGGGTTAGGGTACGGGTTAGGGTTAGGGTATGGGTTAGTGTTAGGGTTAGGGTTAGGGTTAGGGTTAGCGTACGGGTTAGGGTTAGGGTTAGGTTTAGGGTTAGGGTTAGGGTTACGGTAACAGTTAGGGTTAGGGTACGGGTTAGGGTTAGGGTTAGGGTTAGGGTTAGGTTTAGGAAAGGGTTAGGGTTAGGGTTAGGGTTAGGGTTAGTGTACGTGTTAAGGGTAGGGTTAGGGTACGGGTTAGGGTTAGGGTTAGTGTTAGGGTTAGGGTTAGGGTACGGGTTAGGGTTAGGGTTAGGGTACGGGTTAGGGTTAGGGTTAGGATTAGGGTAAGGGTTAGGGTAAGGGTACGGGTTAGGGTTAGGGTACGGTTTAGGGTTAGGGTTAGGGTTAGGGTACGGGTTAGGGTTAGGGTTAGGATACGGGTTAGGGTTAGGGTTAGGGTTGGGGCCGGGTTAGATTTAGGGTTAGGGTTAGGGTTAGGGTTAGGGGTTAGGGGTTAGGTTCAGGGTTAGGGTAGGGTTAGGTTACGGTTTAGGGTACAAGTTAGGGTTAGGGTACGGGTTAATTTTAGGGTGAGGGTTAGGAATAGGTTTAGGGTACGGGTTAGGGTTAGGGTTAGGCTTAGGGTACGGGTTAGTGTTAGGGTCCGGATTAGGGTACGGGTTAGGGTTAAGGTTAGGGTATGGGTTAGGGTTAGGAAAGGGTTAGGGTTAGGGTTAGGGTTCGGGTTAGGGTTAGGGTTAAGTTTAGGTTACGGGTTAGGGTTAGGGTACGGGTTAGGGTTAGGGTACGGGTTAGGTTACGGGTTAGTGTTAGGGTACGGGTACGGGTACGGGTATGGGTTAGGTTTAGGGTACGGGTTAGGGTTAGTGTTAGGGTTAGGGTACGTGTTAGGGTTAGGGTTAGGCTTAGGGTTAGGGATTAGGGGTTAGGGTTAGGGTTAGGGTTAGGTTACGGTTTAGGGTAAGAGTTAGGGTGAGTGTTAGGGTTTGGGTACGGGTTAGGGTTAGGGTTAGGGTTAGGGTTAGGGTACGGGTTAGGGTACGGGTTAGGGTTAGGGTTAGGGTTAGGGTTAGGGTACGGTTTAGGTTTAGGGTTAGGGTTAGGGTTAGGGTACGGGTAAGGTTTAGTGTTAAGGGTTAGGGTTAGTGTTAGGTTTAGGGTTAGGGTTAGGGTACGGTTTAGGGTTAGGGTACGGGTTAGGGTTAGGGTTAGGGTTAGGTTTAGGGTTACCGTACGGGTTAAGGTTAGGTTTAGGCTTAGGGTTAGGGGTTAGGGATTAGTGTTAGAGTTAGGGTTAAGTACGGGATAGGTTTAGGTTTAGGGTACGTGTTAGGGTTAGGGTTAGGGTTAGGGTTAGGGTACGGGTTATGGTTAGGGTTAGGATTAGGGTTAGGGGTTAGGGGTTAGGGTTAGGGTTAGTGTTAGGGTTAGGGTACGGGTTAGGGTACGGTTTAGGGTTAGGGTACGGGTTAGTGTTAGGGTTAGGGTTAGGGTTAGTGTTAGGGTACGGTTTAGGGTTAGGGTTAGGGTTAGGGTACGGGTTAGGGTACGGGTTAGGGTTAGGGTACGGGTTAGAGTACGGGTTAGGGTTAGGGTTAGGGTACGGGTTAGGGTTACGGTTAGTGTACGGGTTAGGGTTAGGTTTAGGGTAGGTTTATGGTACGGGTTAGGGTTAGGGTTAGGGTAGGTGTTAGGGTTAGGGTACGGGTTAGGGTTAGGGTTAGGGTTAGTGTTAGTGTTAGGGTACGGGTTAGGGTTAGGGTACGGGTTAGAGTACGGGTTAGGGTTAGGGTTAGGGTACGGGTTAGGTTTAGGGTTAGGTACGGGTTAGGGTTAGGGTACGGGTAAGGGTTAGGGTTAGGGTTAGGGTTCGGTTTAGGGTTAGGGTTAGGGTACGGGTTAGGGTTAGGGTTAGGGTACGGGTTTGGGTTAGGGTTAGGGTACGCGTTAGGGTTAGGGTACGGGTTAGGGTTAGGTTTAGGTTTAGGGTTAGTGTTAGGGTTAGGGTACGGGTTAGGGTTAGGTTTAGGGTACGGGTTAGGGTTAGGGTTAGGATTAGGGTAAGGGTTAGGGTACGGGTTAGGGTTAGGGTATGGGTTAGGTTTAGGTTTAGGTTACGGGTTAGGGTTAGGTTTAGGGTTAGGGTTAGGGTTAGGGTACGGGTTAGGGTTAGGGTTAGGGTTAGTGTTAGGGTTAGCGTACGGGTTAGGGTTAGGTTTAGGGTAAGGGTTAGGGTACGGGTTAGGGTTAAGTTTAGGTTAAGGATAAGGGTACGGGTTAGGGTTAGGGTTAGGGTTAGGGTTAGTGTTAGGGTATGGGTTAGGGTTAGGTACAGTTTAGGGTTAGGGTTAGGATTAAGTTTAGGGTACGGGTTAGGGTTAGGGTACGGGTTAGGGTTAGGGTTAGGGTACGGTTTAGGGTCAGGGTTAGGGGTTAGGGTTAGGATTAGGGTTAGGGTTAGGGTTAGGGTACGGGTTAGGGTTAGGGTACGGGTTAGGGTTAGTGTTAGGGTTAGGGTTAGGGTTAGCGTACGGGTTAGGGTTAGGGTTACGTTTAGGGTTAGGTTTAGGGTTAGGGTACGGGTTAGGGATAGGGTACGGGTTAGTGTTAGGGTTAGGTTTAGGGTTAGGGTTAGGGTTAGGAAAGGGTTAGGGTTAGGGTTAGGGTTAGGGTACGGTTTAAGGTTAGGGTTAGGGTACGGGTTAGGGTTAGGGTTAGTGTTAGGGTTAGGTTTAGGGTACGGGTTAGCGTTAGGGTTAGGGTACGGGTTAGGGTTAGTGTTAGGGGTTAGGGTTAGGATTAGGGTTAGGGTTAGGGTTAGGGTGCGGGTTACGTTTAGGGTTAGGGTTAGGGTTAGGGTACGGGTTAGTGTTAGGGTTAGGGTTAGGGTTAGGTTTAGGGTACGGGTTAGGTTTAGGGTTAGGGTTAGGGTTAGGTTTAGGGAACGGGTTAGGGTTAGGGTTAGGGTTAGGGTTAGGGTACGGATTAGGGTTAGGGTACGGGTTAGGGTTAGGGTTAGGGTACGGGTTAGGGTACGGGATAGGTTTAGGGTTAGGGTAAGGGTACGGGGTAGGGTTAGGGTTAGGGTTAGTGTTAGTGTTAATGTACGGGTTAGGATTAGGGTTAGGGTTAGGGTTAGGGTTAGGGGTTAGGGGTTAGGGTTAGGGTTAGGTTTAGGGTTAGGGTACGGGTTAGGGTTAGGGTTAGGATTAGGGTTAGGTTACAGGTTAGGGTTAGGTTTAGGGTACCGGTTAGGGTACGGTTTAGGGTTAGTGTTAGGGTTAGGGTTAGGGTTAGGTTTAGGTTACGGGTTAGGGTACGGGTTAGGGTTAGGTTTAGGGTTAGGGTTAGGGTTAGGGTACGGGTTAGGGTTACAGATAGGGTTAGGTTTAGGGTACGGGTTAGTGTAAGGGTTAGGGTTCGGCTTAGGGTTAGGGTTAGGGTACGGGTTAGGGTTAGGGTACGGGCTAGGGTTAGGTTTAGGGTACGGGTTAGGGTACGGGTTAGGGTTAGGGTTAGGGTTAGGGTTAGGTTACGGGTTAGGTTTAGGGTTAGGGTTAGTGTTAGTGTTAGCGTACGGGTTAGGGTTACGGTTAGGGTTAGCGTTATGGTTAGGGTACGGGTTAGGGTTAGGGTACGGGTTAGGGTTAGGGTTAGGGTACGGGTTAGGTTTAGGGTTAGGGTACGTGTTAGGGTTAGGTTTATGGTTAGGGTTAGGGTACGGGTTAGGGTTAGGGCTAGCGTTAGTTTTAGGGTTAGGTTTAGCAACGAGTTAGGGTTAGTGTTAGGGTTAGGGTTAGGGTACGGGTTAGTGTTAGGGTTAGGGTTAGGGTTAGGGTACGGGTTAGGGTTAGGGTTAGGGTTAGGGTTAGGGTTAGGGTACGAGTTAGGGTTAGGGTTAGGGTTAGGGGTTAGTGGTCAGTGTTAGGGTTAGTGTTAGGGTTAGGGTACGGGTTAGGGTGCGGGTTAGGGTTAGGGTACGGGTTAGTGTTAGGGTTAGGGTTAGTGTTAGGGTACGGGTTAGGGTACGGGTTAGGGTTAGTGTACGGGTTAGGGTACGGGTTAGGGTTAGGGTACGGGTTAGGGTTAGGGTTAGGGTTAGGTTTAGGAAAGGGTTATGGTTAGGGTTAGGGTACGGGTTAGGGTTAGGGTTAGGGTTAGGGTTAGGGTACGGTTTAGGGTTAAGGTACGGGTTAGGGTTAGGGTACGTGCTAGGGTACGGTTTAGGGTTAGGGTTAAGGTACTGGTTACGGTTAGTCTTGGGTTAGGGTTAGGGTTAGGGTTAGGGTACGGGTTAGGGTTAGGGTACGGGTTAGGGTACGGGTTAGGGTTAGGTTTAGGGTTAGGGTTAGGGTATGGTTTAGGGTTAGGGTACGGGTTAGGGTTTGGTTTAGGGTACTGGTTAGGGTTAGGGTTTGGGTACGGGTTAGGGTTAGGGTTAGGGTTAGGGTACGGGTTAGGGTTAGGGTTAGGTTTAGGGTACAGGTTAGGGTTAGGTTTAGGCGTGAGGGTTAGGGTAAGTGTTAGGGTTAGGGTTAGGGTAAGGTTTAGGTTTAGGCTACGGGTTAGGGTTAGGGTTAGGGTTAGTGTTAGTGTTAAACTACGGGTTAGGGTTAGGGATAAGGTTAGGGTTAGGGTTAGGGGTTAGGTGTTAGGGTTAGGGTTAGGGTTACGGTACGGGTTAGTGTACGAGTTAGGATTAGGGTACGGGTTAGGGTAAGGGTTAGGGTTAGGGTTAGGATTAGGTTTAGGGTACGGGTTAGGGTTAGGTTTAGGGTAAAAGTTAGGGTACTGTTTAGGGATAGGGTTAGGGTTAGGGTTAGGGTTAGGTTTAGGGTACGGGTTAGGGTTAGGTTTAGGGTTAGGGTTAGGGTTAGGGTACGGGTTAGGGTACGTGTTACGGGTAGGGTACCGGTTAGGGTTAGGATTCGGGTTATGGTTAGGGTTAGGGTACGGGTTAGGGTTAGGGTTAGGGGTTAGGTTTAGGGTTAGGGTACGGGTTAGGGTTAGGGAACGGGTTAGGGTTAGGGTTAGGTTTAGGGTTAGGGTTAGTGTTAGGAAAGAGTTAGGGTCAGGGTTAGGGTTAGGGTTACGGTACGGGTTAAGGTTAGGGTTAGGGTACGGGTTAGGGTTAGGGTTAGTGTTAGGGTTAGGGTTAGGGTACGGGTTAGGTTTAGGGTTAGGGTACGGGTTAGGGTTAGGGTTAGGGGTTAGGGTTAGGATTAGGATTAGGGTGAGGGTTAGGGTACGGGTTAGGGTTAGGGTTAGGTTTAGGGTTTGGGTACGGGTGAGGGTTAGGGTTAGTGTTAGGGTTAGGGTGCGGTTTAGGGTTAGGTTTAGGGTTAGGTTTAGGGTACGGGTTAGGGTTAGGGTTAGGGTTAGTGTGAGGGTTAGGGTTAGGGTACGGGTTAGGGTTATGGTATGGGTTAGGGTTAGGTTTAGGTTACGGGTTAGGGTTAGGGTTAGGGTTAGGGTTAGGGTTAGGGTTAGGGTACGGGTTAGGGTTAGGGTTAGGGTTAGTGTTAGGGTTAGCGTACGGGTTAGGGTTAGGTTTAGGGTAAGGGTTAGGGTACGGGTTAGGGTTAAGTTTAGGTTATGGATAAGGGTACGGGTTAGGGTTAGGGTTAGGGTTAGGGTTAGTGTTAGGGTACGGGTTATGGTTAGGGTACAGTTTAGGGTTAGGGTTAGGGTTAGGATTAGGTTTAGGGTACGGGTTAGGGTTAGGGTACGGATTAGGGTTAGGGTTAGGGTACGGGTTAGGGTTAGGGTTAGGGGTTAGGGTTAGGATTAGGGTTAGGGTTAGGGTTAGGGTACGGGTTAGGGTTAGGGTACGGGTTAGGGTTAGTGTTAGGGTTAGGGTTAGGGTTAGCGTACGGGTTAGGGTTAGGGTTAGGTTTAGGGTACGGGTTAGGGTTAGGGTTAGGGTACGGGTTAGGGTTAGTGTTAGGGGTTAGGGTTAGGATTAGGGTTAGGGTTACGTTTAGGGTGCGGGTTACGGGTAGGGTTAGGGTTAGGGTTAGGGTACGGGGTTAGGGTTAGGGTTAGGGTTAGGGTTAGGTTTAGGGTACGGGTTAGGGTTAGGGTTAGGGTTAGGTTTAGGGTACGGGTTAGGGTTAGAGTACGGGTTAGGGTTAGGTTTAGGGTACGGTTTAGGGTTAGGGTTAGTGTTAGGTTTAGGGTTAGGGTTAGGGTTAGGTTTAGGGTTAGGGTACGGGTAAGGGTTAGGGTTAGTGTTAGGGTTAGCTTACGGGTTAGGGTAGGTTTAGGGTAAGGGTTAGGGTAGGGGTGAGGTTTACGGTTAGGGTTAGGGTTAGGTTTAGGGTACAGGTTAGGGTTAGGGTTAGTGTTAGGGTACGGGTTAAGGTACGTGTTAGGGTTAGGGTACCGGTTAGGGTTAGGGTACGGGTTAGGGTTAGGGCTAGGGGTTAGGGTTAGGGTTAGGGTTAGGGTACGGGTTAGGGTTAGGGTACAGGTTAGGGTTAGGTTTAGGTTTAGGGTACGGGTTAGGGTTAGGGTACGGATTAGGGTTAGGGTTAGGGTACGGGTTAGGGTTAGGGTTAGGGGTTAGGGTTAGGATTAGGGTTAGGGTTAGGGTTAGGGTACGGGTTATGGTTCGGGTACGGGTTAGGGTTAGGGTTAGGGTTAGGGTTAGCGTACATGTTAGGGTTAGGGTTAGGTTTTGGGTTAGGTTTAGGGTTAGGGTACGGGTTAGGGTTAGGGTACGGGTTAGGGTTAGGGTTAGGGTTAGGGTTAGGGTTAGGAAAGGGTTAGGGTTAGGGTTAGGGTTAGGGTGCGGGTTAAGGGTAGGGTTAGGGTACGGGTTAGGGTTAGGGTTAGTGTTAGGGTACGGGATAGGTTACGGGTTAGGTTACGGGTTAGGGTACGGGTTAGGGTTAAGGTTAGGGTACAGGTTAGGGTTAGGGTTAGGGTGAGGGTTAGGGTACGGTTTAGGGTTAGGTTTAGGGTCAGGGTTAGGGTAGGGGTTAGGGTTAGGGTAAGGGTTAGGTTTAGGTTTAGAGTACAGCTTAGGGTTAGGGTTAGGTTTAGGGTTAGGGTACGGGTTAGGGTTAGGGTACGGGTTAGGGTTAGGTTTAGGGTACGGGTTAGGGTTAGGGTTAGGGTTAGGGTTAGGGTTAGGGTACGGGTTAGGGTTAGGGTTAGGATTAGGGTTAGTGTTAGAGTTAGCGTACGGGTTAGGGTTAGGGTTAAGGTAAGTGTTAGGGTTAGGGTTAGGAAAGGGTTAGGGTTAGGGTTAGGGTTAGGGTTAGGGTTCGGGTTAGGGTATGGGTTAGGGTTAGGGTTAGGGTTAGGGTTAGGGTTAGGGTACGAGTTAGGGTTAGGTTTAGGGTCCGGGTTAGGGTTAGGCTTAGGTTACGGGTTAGGGTTAGGGTTAGTGTTAGGGTTAGGGTTAGGGTTAGGGTTACGGTACGGGTTAGGTTTAGGGCTAGGGTTACGGTTAGGGTTAGGGTTAGCAAAGAGTTAGGGTTAGTGTTAGGGTTAGGTTTAGGGTTAGTGTTAGAGTTAGCGTACGGGTTAGGGTTAGGGTTAGGGGTTAGGGTTAGGATTAGGGTTAGGGTTAGGGTACGGGTTAGGGTTAGGTTTAGGGTTAGGGTACGGGTTAGTGTTAGGGTTAGGGTTAGGGTTAGGTTTAGGGTACGCGTTAGGGTTAGGGTTAACGTTAGGGTTAGGTTTAGGGTACGGGTTAGGGTTAGGGTTAGGGTTAGGGTTAGGGTTAGGGTACGGGTTAGGGTTAGGTTTAGGGTTAGGGTACGGGTTAGTGTTAGGGTTAGGGTTAGGGTTAGGTTTAGGGTACGCGTTAGGGTTAGGTTTAGGGTTAGGGTTAGGGTTAGTGTTAGGGTTAGCGTACGGGTTAGGGTTAGGTTTAGTGTAAGGTTTAGGGTGCGGGTTAGGGTTAGGTTTAGGGTTAGGTTTATGGTACAGGTTAGGGTTAGGGTTAGGGTTAGGTTTAGGGTTAGGGTACGGGTTAGGGTACGTGTTAGGTTTAGGGTACTGGTTAGGTTTAGGGTACGGTTTAGGGTTAGGGTTAGCGTATGTTTTAGGGTTAGGGTTAGGTTAAGGGTTAGGGTTAGGGTTAGGGTACGGGTTAGGGTTAGGGTACTGGTTAGGGTTAGGGTTAGGGTTAGGGTTAGGGTTAGGGTTAGGAAAGGGTTAGGGTTAGGGTTAGGGTTAGGGTACGGGTTAGGGTTAGGGTTAGTGTTAGGGTTAGGGTTAGGGTTAGGGTACGGTTTAGGGTTAGGGTTAGTGTTAGGGTTAGCGTACGGTTTAGGGTTAGGTTGAGGGTAAGGGTTAGGGTACGGGTTAGGGTTAGGGTTAGGATTAGGGTCAGGTTTAGGGTACAGGTTAGGGTTAGGGTTAGGGTTAGGGTACGGGTTAGGGTAGGTGTTAGGGTTAGGGTACCGGTGAGGGTTAGGGTACAGGTTAGGGTTAGGGTTAGGTGTTAGTGTTAGGGTTAGGGTTAGGGTACGGGTTAGGGTTAGGGTACAGGTTAGGGTTAGGGTTAGGGTTAGGATTAGGTTTAGGGTACGGGTTAGGGTTAGGGTACGGATTAGGGTTAGGGTTAGGGTACGGTTTAGGGTTAGGGTTAGGGGTTAGGGTTAGGATTAGGGTTAGCGTTAGGGTTAGGGTTAGGGTTAGGTTTAGGGTGCGGGTTAGGGTTAGGGTTAGGGTTAGGGTTAGGGTTAGGGTTAGCGTACGGGTTAGGGTTAGATTTAGGTTTAGGGATAGGTTTAGGGTTAGGGTACGGGTTAGGGTTAGGGTACGGGTTAGGGTTAGGGTACGGGTTAGGGTTAGGGTTAGGGTACGGGTTAAGAATAGGGTTAGGGTACGGGTTAGGGTTCGGGTTAGTGTTAGGGTACGGGTTAGGATACGGTTTAGGGTACGGGTTAGGGTTAAGGTTAGGGTACGGGTTAGGTTTACGGTTAGGGTTAGGGTTAGGGTATTGTTTAGCGTTAGGTTTAGGGTTAGGGTTAGTGTTAGGGTACGGGTTAGGTTTAGGGTAAGGGTTAGGGTTAGGTTTAGAGTACGGGTTAGGGTTAGGGTTAGGGTTAGGGTACGGTTTAGGGTTAGGGTACGGGTTAGGGTTAGGGTTAGGGTACGGGTTTGGGTTTGGGTTAGGGTTAGGGTTAGGGTTAGGGTTAGGGTTAGGGTACGGGTTAGGGTTAGGGTTAGGGTTAGTGTTAGGGTTAGCGTACGGGTTAGGGTTAGGGTTAGGGTTAGGGTTAGGTTTAGGGTACGGGTTAGGGTTAGGGTTAGGGTTAGGGTTAGGGTTAGGAAGGGTTAGGGTTAGAGTTATGGTTAGGGTTAGGGTTAGGGTATGGGTTAGGGTTAGGTTTAGCGTTAGGGTACGGGTTAGGGTTAGGGTTAGGGTACGGTTTAGGGTTAGGGTACGGGTTAGGGTTAGGGTTAGGGTAAGGGTTTGGGTTAAGGTACGGGTTAGGGTTAGGGTACGTGTTAGGGTACGGGTTAGGGTTAGGGTTAGGGTACGGGTTAGTTTTAGGGTTAGGGTATGGGTTAGGTTTAGGGTTAGGGTACGGGTTAGGGTTAGGGTACGGGTTAGGGTTAGGGTTAGGGTACGTGTTTGGGTTAAGGTATGGGTTAGGGTTAGGGTACGTGTTAGGGTACGGGTTAGGGTTAGGGTACGGGTTAGGTTTAGGGTTAGGGTACGGGTTAGGGTTAGTGTTAGGGTTAGGGTTAGGTTTAGGATACGGGTTAGGGTTAGGGTTAGGGTTAGGGTTAGTGTTAGCAAAGGGTTAGGGGTAGGGTTAGGTTTAGGGTTCGGGTTAGGGTACGTGTTACGGTAGGGTACGGGTTAGGGTAAGGGTTAGGTTTAGGGTTAGGGTTAGGGTTAGGAAAGGGTTAGGGTTAGGCTTAGGGTTAGGGTTAGGGTACGGGTTAGGGTTAGGGTACGGGCTAGGGTTAGGTTTAGGGTACGGGTTAGGGTACGGGTTAGGGTTAGGGTTAGGGTTGGGGTTAGGTTACGGGTTAGGTTAGGGTTAGGGTTAGTGTTAGTGTTAGCGTACGGGTTAGGGTTACGTTTAGGGTTAGGGTGAGGGTTAGGGTACGGGTTAGGGTTAGGGTGATGGTTAGGGTACGGGTTAGTGTTAGGGTTAGGTTTAGGGTTAGGTTTAGGGTACGGGTTAGGTTTAGGGTTAGGGTTAGTGTTAGGTTTAGGGTACGGGTTAGGTTTAGGGTTAGGGTTAGGGTTAGGGTACGGATTAGGGTTAGGGTACGGGTTAGCGTTAGGGTTAGGGTACGGGTTAAGGTACGGGTTAGGTTTAGGGTTAGGGTAAGGGTACGGGTTAGGGTTAGGGTTAGGGTTAGTGTTAGTGTTAATGTACGGGTTAGGATTAGGGTTAGGGTTAGGGTTAGGGTTAGGGGTTAGGGGTTAGGGTTAGGGTTAGGTTTAGGGTTAGGGTACGGGTTAGGGTTAGGGTTAGGATTAGTGTTAGGTTACAGGTTAGGGTTAGGTTTAGGGTAAGGGTTAGGGTACGGGTTAGGGTTAGGGTTAGGGTTAGTGTTAGTGTTAATGTACGCGTTAGGTTTAGGGTTAGGGTTAGGCTTAGGGTTAGGGGTTAGGGGTTAGGGTTAGGGTTAGGATTAGGGTTAGGGTACGGATTAGGGTTAGGGTACGGATTAGGGTTAGGGTACAGGTTAGGGTTAGGTTTAGGGTAAGGGTTATGGTACGGGTTAGGGTTAGGGTTAGGGTTAGGGTACGGGTTAGGGTACGGTTTAGGTATAGTGTTAGGGTTAGGGTATGGGTTAGGGTACGTGTTAGGGTTAGGGTACCGGTTAGGGATAGGGTACGGTTTAGGTTTAGGGTTAGGGTTAGGATTAGGTTTAGGGTACGGGTTAGGGTTAGGGTACGGATTAGGGTTAGGGTTAGGGTACGGGTTAGGGTTAGGTTTAGGGGTTAGGGTTAGGATTAGGGTAAGGGTTAGGGTTAAGGTACGGGTTAGGGTTAGGGTATGGGTTAGTGTTAGGGTTAGGGTTAGGGTTAGGGTTAGCGTACGGGTTAGGGTTAGGGTTAGGTTTAGGGTTAGGGTTAAGGTTACGGTAACAGTTAGGGTTAGGGTACGGGTTAGGGTTAGGGTTAGGGTTAGGGTTAGGAAAGGGTTAGGGTTACGGTTAGGGTTAGGGTTAGGGTACGTGTTAAGGGTAGGGTTAGGGTACGGGTTAGGGTTAGGGTTAGTGTTAGGGTTAGGTTTAGGGTACGGGTTAGGGTTAGGGTTAGGGTACCGGTTAGGGTACGGTTTAGGGTTAGGGTTAGGGTTAGGGTTAGGGTTAGGGTTAGGTTACGGGTTAGGGTACGGGTTAGGGTTAGGTTTAGGTTTAGGGTTAGGGTTAGGGTACGGGTTAGGATTACAGATAGGGTTAGGTTTAGGGTACGGGTTAGGGTAAGGGTTAGGGTTAGGCTTAGGGTTAGGGTTAGGGTACGGGTTAGGGTTAGGGTACGGGCTAGGGTTAGGTTTAGGGTACGGGTTAGGGTACAGGTTAGGGTTAGGGTTAGGGTTAGGGTTAGGTTACGGGTTAGGTTTAGGGTTAGGGTTAGTGTTAGTGTTAGCGTACGGGTTAGGGTTACAGTTAGGGTTAGCGTTATGGTTAGGGTACGGGTTAGGGTTAGGGTACGGGTTAGGGTTAGGGTTAGGGTACGGGTTAGGTTTAGGGTTAGGGTACGTGTTAGGGTTAGGGTTATGGTTAGGGTTAGGGTACGGGTTAGGGTTAGGGCTAGGGTTAGGTTTAGGGTTAGGTTTAGCAACGAGTTAGGGTTAGTGTTAGGGTTAGGGTTAGGGTACGGGTTAGGGTTAGTGTTAGGGTACGGGTTATGGTTAGGTTTAGGGTTAGGGTTAGGGTTAGGGTTAGGGTAGGAGTTAGGGTTAGGGTTAGGGTTAGGGGTTAGTGGTCAGTGTTAGGGTTAGTGTTAGGGTTAGTGTACGGGTTAGGGTGCGGGTTAGGGTTAGGGTACGGGTTAGTGTTAAGGTTAGGGTTAATGTTAGGGTACGGGTTAGGGTTAGTGTTAGGGTTAGGGTACGGGTTAGGGTACGGGTTAGGGTTAGGGTACGGGTTAGGGTTAGGGTTAGGGTTAGGGTTAGGTTTAGGTTTAGGAAAGGGTTATGGTTAGGGTTAGGGTACGGGTTAGGGTTAGGGTTAGGGTTAGGGTTGGGTACGGTTTAGGGTTAAGGTACGGGTTAAGGTTAGGGTACGTGCTAGGGTACGGTTTAGGGTTAGGGTTAAGGTACTGGTTACGGTTAGGCTTGGGTTAGGGTTAGGGTTAGGGTTAGGGTACGGGTTAGGGTTAGGGTACGGGTTAGGGTACGGGTTAGGGTTAGGTTTAGGGTTAGGGTTAGGGTATGGTTTAGGGTTAGGGTACGGGTTAGTGTTTGGTTTAGGGTACTGGTTAGGGTTAGGGTTTGGGTACGGTTTAGGATTAGGGTTAGTGTTAGGGTACGGGTTAGGGTTAGGGTTAGGTTTAGGGAACAGTTTAGGGTTAGGTTTATGTGTGAGGGTTAGGGTAAGGGTTAGGGTTAGGGTTAGGGTAAGGTTTAGGTTTAGGCTACGGTTAGGGTTAGGGTTAGGGTTAGTGTTAGTGTTAAACTACGGGTTAGGGTTAGGGATAAGGTTAGGGTTAGGGTTACGGGTTAGGTGTTAGGGTTAGGGTTAGGGTTAGGGTTAGGGTACGGGTTAGTGTACGAGTTAGGATTAGGGTACGGGTTAGGGTTAGGGTTAGGGTTAGGGTTTAGGGGTTAGGGTTAGGGTTAGGGTTAGGGTGAGGGTTAGGGTACGGTTTAGGGTACGGGTTAGGGTTAGGGTTAGGGGTTAGGGTTAGGGTTACGGTTAGGGTTAGGGTTAGGGTACGGGTTAGGGTTAGGGTTAGGGTTAGGGTTAGGGTTAGGGTACGGGTGAGGGTTAGGGTTAGTGTTAGGGTTAGGGTGCGGGTTAGGGTTAGGGTTAGGGTTAGGGTTAGGTTTAGGGTACGGGTTAGGGTACGGGTTAGGGTTAGGGTGAGGGTTAGGGTTAGGGTACGGGTTAGGGTTAGGGTATGGGTTAGGGTTAGGTTTAGGTTACGGGTTAGGGTTAGGGTTAGGGTTAGGGTTAGGGTACGGGTTAGGGTTAGGTTTAGGGTTAGTGTTAGGGTTAGCGTATGGGTTGGGTTAGGTTTAGGGTAAGGGTTAGGGTACGGGTTAGGGTTAAGTTTAGGTTAAGAATAAGGGTACGGGTTAGGGTTAGGGTTAGGGTTAGGGTTAGGGTAGTGTTTGGTTTAGGGTTAGGGTTAGGGTTAGGGTTAGGGTACGGGTTAGGGTACGGGTTAGGGTTAGGGTTAGGGTTAGGATTAGGTTTAGGGTACGGGTTAGGTTTAGGGTACGGGTTAGGGTACGGGTTAGTGTTAGGGTTAGGGTTAGGGTTAGGTTTAGGGTACGCGTTAGGGTTAGGGTTAGGGTTAGGTTATGGTACGGGTTAGGGTTAGGTTTACGGTTAGGTTTAGGGTACGGATTAGGGTTAGGTTTAGGGTTAGTGTACGGGTTAGTGTTAGGGTTAGGGTTAGGGTTAGGTTTAGGGTACGCGTTAGGGTTAGGGTTAGGGTACGGGTTAGGGTTAGGGTACGGGTTAGGGTTAGGTTTAGGGTACGGGTTAGGGTTAGGGTTAGGGTTAGTGTTAAGGTTAGGGTTACGGTTAGGGTACGGGTTAGGGTTAGGGTTAGTGTTAGGGTTAGCGTACGGGTTAGGGTTAGGTTTAGTGTAAGTTTTAGGGTGCGGGTTAGGGTTAGGGTTAGGTTTATGGTACAGGTTAGGGTTAGGGTTAGGGTTAGGGTTAGGGTACGGGTTAGGGTTAGGGTACCGGTTAGGGTTAGGGTACGGGTTAGTGTTAGGGTTAGCGTACGGGTTAGGGTTAGGGTTTGGTTTAGGGTTAGGGTTAGGGTTAGGGTACGGGTTAGGGTTAGGGTACGGGTTAGGGTACGGGTTAGGGTTAGGGTTAGGAAAGGGTTAGGGTTAGGGTTAGGGTTAGGCTACGGGTTAAGGGTAGGGTTAGGGTACGGGTTAGGGTTAGGGTTAGTGTTAGGGTACGGGTTAGGGTACGGGTTAGGTTACGGGTTAGGGTACGGGTTAGGGTTAAGTTTAGGGTACGGGTTAGGGTTACAGTTAGGTTTAGGTTTAGGGTACGGTTTAGGGTTAGGTTTAGGGTTAGGTTTAGGGTTAGGGTACGGGTTAGGGTTAGGGTAAAGGTTAGGGTTAGGTTTAGAGTACTGGTTAGGGTTAGGGTTAGTGTTAGGGTTAGGGTACGGGTTAGGGTACGAGTTAGTTTTAGGGTTAGGGTTAGGGTACGGGTTAGGGAAAGGGTTAGTGTTAGAGTTAGGATTAGGTTTAGGGTACGGGTTAGGGTTAGGTTTAGGGTAAGCGTTAGGGTACGGGTTAGGGTTAGGGTTAGGGTTAGGGTTAGGTTTAGGGTACGGGTTAGGGTTAGGGTTAGGGTACGGGTTAGGGTACGTTTTAGGGTTAGGGTACCGGTTAGGGTTAGGGTTAGGGTTAGGGTTAGGGTACGGGTTAGGGTTAGGGTTAGGGTTAGGGTTAGGTTACGGGTTAGGGTTAGGTTTAGGGTTAGGGTTAGCGTTAGGGTACGGGTTGGGGTTAGGGTTAGGGTTAGGGTACGGGTTAGGGTTAGGGTTAGTGTTAGGGTTAGGGTTAGGGTATAGGTTAGGGTTAGGGTTAGGGTACGGGTTAGGGTTAGGGTTAGTGTTAGGGTTAGGGTT
>JAVLSZ010000275.1:115000-120000 GCA_032313775.1 Urocyon cinereoargenteus | reverse complement strand
GGTACGGTTTAGGGTTAGGGTTAGGGTACGGGTTACGGTTAGGCTTGGGTTAGGGTTAGGGTTAGGGTTAGGGTACGATTTAGGGTTAGGGTACGGGTTAGGGTACGGGTTAGGGTTAGGGTTAGGGTTAGGGTATGGTTTAGGATTAGGGTACGGGTTAGGGTTTGGGTTAGGGTACTGGTTAGGGTTAGGTTTTGGGTACGGGTTAGGGTTACGGTTGGGGTTAGGGTACGGGTTAGGGTTAGGGTTAGGTTTAGGGTACGGGTTAGGGTTAGGTTTAGGGGTGAGGGTTATGGTAAGGGTTAGGGTTAGGGTTAGGGTAAGGTTTAGGTTTAGGCTACGGGTTAGGGTTAGGGTTAGCGTTAGTGTTAGTGTTAAACTACGGGTTAGGGTTAGTGATAGGGTTAGGGTTAGGGTTAGGGGTTAGGTGTTAGGGTTAGGGTTAGGGTTAGGGTTAGGGTACGGGTTAGCGTACGAGTTAGGATTAGGGTACGGGTTAGGGTAAGGGTTAGGGTTAGGGTTAGGATTAGTTTTAGGGTATGGGTTAGGGTTAAGTTTAGGGTAAGGGTTAGGGTACGGGTTAGGGTTAAGGTTAGGGTTAGGGTTAGGTTTAGGGTACGGGTTAGGGTTAGGTTTAGGGTTAGGGTTAGGGTTAGGGTACGGGTTAGGGTACGTGTTAGGGTTAGGGTACCGGTTAGGGTTAGGATACGGGTTAGGGTTAGGGTTAGGGTACGGGTTAGGGTTAGGGTTAGGGGTTAGGGTTAGGGTTAGTGTTAGGGTACGGGTTAGGGTTAGGGTACAGGTTAGGGTTAGGTTTGGGGTTAGGATTAGGTTTACGGTACGGGTTAGTGTTAGGGTACGGGTTAGGGTTAGGGGTAGGGTACGGGTTAGGTTTAGGGTTAGGTGTTAGTGTTAGGATTAGGGTTAGGGTTAGGGTTAGGGTACGGGTTAGGGTTAGGGTACGGGTTAGGGTTAGGTTTAGGGTTAGGGTTAGGGTTAGGTACAGGTTAGGGTTAGGGTACGGGTTAGGGTTAGGGTTAGGTTTAGGGTTAGGGATAGGGTTAGGAAAGGGTTAGGTTCAGGGTTAGGGTTAGGGTTAGGGTACGGGTTAGGTTTAGGGTTAGGGTACGGGTTAGGGTTAGGGTTACGGGTTAGGGTTAGGATTAGGGTTAGGGTTAGAGTTAGGGTACGGGTTAGGGTTAGGGTTAGTGTTAGGGTTAGGGTACGGGTGAGGGTTAGGGTTAGTGTTAGGGTTAGGGTGCGGGTTAGGGTTAGGGTTAGGGTTAGGTTTAGGGTACGGGTTAGGGTTAGGGTTAGGGTTAGGGTGAGGGTTAGGGTTAGGGTACGGTTTAGGGTTAGTGTATGGGTTAGGGTTAGGTTTAGGTTACGGGTTAGGGTTAGGGTTAGGGTTAGGTTTAGGGTTAGGGTACGGGTTAGGGTTAGGGTTAGGGTTAGTGTTAGGTTTAGCGTATGGGTTAGGGTTAGGTTTAGGGTAAGGGTTAGGGTACGGGTTAGGTTTAAGTTTAGGTTAAGGATAAGGGTACGGGTTAGGGTTAGGGTTAGGGTTAGAGTTAGGGTTAGTGTTAGGGTACGGGTTAGGGTTAGGGTACAGTTTAGGGTTAGGGTTAGGGTTAGGATTAGGTTTAGGGTACGGGTTAGGGTTAGGGTATGGGTTAGGGTTAGGGTTAGGGTACGGGTTAGGGTTAGGGTTAAGGGTTAGAGTTAGGATTAGGGTTAGGGTTAGGGTTAGGGTACGGGTTAGGGTTAGGGTACGGGTTAGGGTTAGTGTTAGGGTTAGGGTTAGGGTTAGCGTACGGGTTAGGGTTAGGGTTAGGTTTAGGGTTAGGTTTAGGGTTAGGGTACGGGTTAGGGTTAGGGTACGGGTTAGTGTTAGGGTTAGGTTTAGGGTTAGGGTTAGGGTTAGGAAAGGGTTAGGGTTAGGGTTAGGGTTAGGGTACGGGTTTGGTTAGGGTTAGGGTACGGGTTAGGGTTAGGGTTAGTGTTAGGGTTAGGTTTAGGGTACGGGTTAGGGTTAGGGTTAGGGTACGGGTTAGGGTTAGTGTTAGGGGTTAGGGTTAGGATTAGGGTTAGGGTTAGTGTTAGGGTGCGGGTTACGGTTAGGGTTAGGGTTAGGGTTAGGGAACGGGTTAGTGTTAGGGTTAGGGTTAGGGTTAGGTTTAGGGTACGGGTTAGGGTTAGGGTTAGGGTTAGGGTTAGGTTTAGGGTACGGGTTAGGTTTAGGGTACGAGTTAGGGTTAGGGTTAGGGATTAGGGTTAGGTTAAGGGTTAGGGTTAGGGTTAGGGTAAGGTTTAGCTTTAGGGTACGGGTTAGGGTTTGGGTTAGGGTTAGGGTTAGTGTTAGTGTTAA
Source organism: Urocyon cinereoargenteus (assembly GCA_032313775.1). NCBI lineage: Eukaryota > Metazoa > Chordata > Mammalia > Carnivora > Canidae > Urocyon > Urocyon cinereoargenteus. Next base: position 117,632 of record JAVLSZ010000275.1, on the reverse strand, counting down.
TGTACGGGTTAGGTTTAGGGTTAGGTTTAGGGTTAGGGTTAGGTGTTAGGGGTTAGGGTTAGGGTTAGGATTAGGGTTAGGTTACGGGTTAGGGTTAGGGTTAGGATTAGGGTTAGGGTACAGGTTAGGGTAAGGTTTAGGGTAAGGGTTAGGGTACGGGTTAGGGTTAGGTTTAGGGTCAGAGTTAGGGTTAGTGTTAGGGTACGGGTTAGGGTACGGGTTACGTTTAGTTTTAGGGTTAGGGTATGGGTTAGGGTACGTGTTAGGGTTAGGGTACCGGTTAGGGTTAGGGTAAGGGTTAGGGTTAGGGTTAGGGTTAGGATTAGGTTTAGGGTACAGGTTAGGGTTAGGGTACGGTTAGGATTAGGGTTAGGGTACGGGTTAGGGTTAGGGTTAGGGGTTAGGGTTAGGATTATGGTAAGGGTTAGGGTTAGGGTACGGGTTAGGGTTAGGTTATGGGTTAGTGTTAGGGTTAGGGTTAGGGTTAGGGTTAGCCTACGGGTTAGGGTTAGGGTTAGGTTTAGGGTTAGGGTTAGGGTTACGGTAACGGTTAGGGTTAGGGTACGGGTTAGGGTTAGGGTTAGGGTTAGGGTTAGGGTTAGGAAAGGGTTAGGGTTAGGGTTAGGGTTAGGGTTAGGGTTAGGGTACGTGTTAAGGGTAGGGTAAGGGTACGGGTTAGGGTTAGGGTTAGGGTACCGGTTAGGGTACGGGTTAGGGTTAGGGTTAGGGTTAGGGTTAGGGTTAGGTTACGGGTTAGGGTACGGGTTAGGGTTAGGGTTAGGGTTAGGGTACGGGTTAGGGTTAGAGATAGGGTTAGGTTTAGGGTACGGGTTAGGGTAAGAGTTAGGGTTAGGCTTAGGGTTAGGGTTAGGGTACGGGTTAGGGTTAGGGTACGGGCTAGGTTTAGGTTTAGGGTACGGGGTAGGGTACGGGTTAGGGTTAGGGTTAGGGTTAGGGTTAGGTTACGGGTTAGGTTTAGGTTTAGGGTTAGTGTTAGTGTTAGCGTACGGGTTAGGGTAACGGTTAGGGTTAGGGTTAGGGTTAGGGTACGGGTTAGGTTTAGGGTACGGGTTAGGGTTACTGTTAGGTTTAGGGTTAGGGTTAGAAAAGGGTTCGGGTTAGGGTGAGGTTTAGGGTACGGGTTAGGGTTAGGGTTAGGGTACGGGTTAGGTTTAGGGTTAGGGTACGGGTTAGGGTTAGGGTTATAGTTAGGGTTAGGGTACGGGTTAGGGTTAGGGCTAGGGTTAGGGTTAGGGTTAGGTTTAGCAACGAGTTAGGGTTAGTGTTAGGGTTAGGGTTAGGGTATGGGTTAGGGTTAGGGTTAGGGTACGGGTTAGGGTTAGGTTTAGGGTTAGGGTTAGGGTTAGGGTTAGGGTACGGGTTAGGGTTAGGGTTAGGGTTAGGGGTTAGTGGTCAGGGTTAGGTTTAGTGTTAGGGTTAGGGTACGGGTTAGGGTGTGGGTTAGGGTTAGGGTACGGGTTAGTGTTAGGGTTCGGGTTAGGGTTAGGGTACGGGTTAGGGTTAGGGTTAGGGTTAGGGTACGGGTTAGGGTACGGGTTAGGGTTAGGGACGGGTTAGGGTTAGGGTTAGGGTTAGGGTTAGGGTTAGGTTTAGGAAAGGTTTAGGGTTAGGGTTAGGGTACGGGTTAGGGTTAGGGTTAGGGTTAGGGTTAGGGTTAGGGTTAGGGTACGGGTTAGGGTTAAGGTACGGGTTAGGGTTAGGGTTAGGTTTAGGGTTAGGGATAGGGTTAGGAAAGGGTTAGGGTCAGGGTTAGGGTTAGGGTTAGGGTACGGGTTAAGGTTAGGGTTAGGGTACGGGTTACGGTTAGGCTTGGGTTAGGGGTAGGGTTAGGGTTAGGGTACGATTTAGGGTTAGGGTACGGGTTAGGGTACGGGTTAGAGTTAGGGTTAGGGTTAGGGTATGGTTTAGGGTTAGGGTACGGGTTAGGGTTTGGGTTAGGGTACTGGTTAGGGTTAGGTTTTGGGTACGGGTTAGGGTTACGGTTGGGGTTAGGGTACGGGTTAGGGTTAGGGTTAGGTTTAGGGTACGGGTTAGGGTTAGGTTTAGGGGTGAGGGTTATGGTAAGGGTTAGGGTTAGGGTTAGGGTAAGGTTTAGGTTTAGGCTACGGGTTAGGGTTAGGGTTAGCGTTAGTGTTAGTGTTAAACTACGGGTTAGGGTTAGTGATAGGGTTAGGGTTAGGGTTAGGGGTTAGGTGTTAGTGTTAGGGTTAGGGTTAGGGTTAGGGTACGGGTTAGCGTACGAGTTAGGATTAGGGTACGGGTTAGGGTAAGGGTTAGGGTTAGGGTTAGGATTAGTTTTAGGGTATGGGTTAGGGTTAAGTTTAGGGTAAGGGTTAGGGTACGGGTTAGGGTTAAGGTTAGGGTTAGGGTTAGGTTTAGGGTACGGGTTAGGGTTAGGTTTAGGGTTAGGGTTAGGGTTAGGGTACGGGTTAGGGTACGTGTTAGGGTTAGGGTACCGGTTAGGGTTAGGATACGGGTTAGGGTTAGGGTTAGGGTACGGGTTAGGGTTAGGGTTAGGGGTTAGGGTTAGGGTTAGTGTTAGGGTACGGGTTAGGGTTAGGGTACAGGTTAGGGTTAGGTTTGGGGTTAGGATTAGGTTTACGGTACGGGT
>JAVLSZ010000275.1:90000-112500 GCA_032313775.1 Urocyon cinereoargenteus | reverse complement strand
CGGTTAGGGTACGGGTTAGGGTTAGGGTTAGGGTTAGGGTTAGGGTTAGGGTTAGGTTACGGGTTAGGGTACGGGTTAGTGTTACGGTTAGGGTTACGGTTAGTGTTAGGGTACGGGTTAGGGATAGAGATAGTGTTAGGTTTAGGGTACGGGTTAGGGTAAGGGATAGGGTTAGGCTTAGGTTTAGGGTTAGTGTACGGGTTAGGGTTAAGGTACGGGCTAGGGTTAGGTTTAGGGTATGGGTTAGGGTACGGGTTAGGGTTAGGGTTAGGGTTAGGGTTAGGTTACGGGTTAGGTTTAGGGTTAGGGTTAGTGTTAGTGTTAGCGTACGGGTTAGGGTTACGGTTAGGGTTAGCGTTAGGGTTAGGGTATGGGTTAGGGTTAGGGTTAGGGTTAGGGTTAGGGTACGGGTTAGGGTTAGGGTTAGGGTACGGGTTAGGTTTAGGGTTAGGGTACGGGTTAGGGTTAGGGTTATGGTTAGGGTTAGGGTACGGGTTAGGGTTAGGGCTAGGGTTAGGGTTAGGGTTAGGTTTAGCAACGAGTTAGGGTTAGTGTTAGGGTTAGGGTTAGGGTACGGGTTAGGGTTAGGGTTAGGGTACGGGTTAGGGTTAGGGTTAGGGTTAGGGTTAGGGTAGGGTACGGGTTAGGGTTAGGGTTAGGGTTAGGGGTTAGTGGTCAGGGTTAGGGTTAGTGTTAGGGTTAGGGTACGGGTTAAGGTGCGGGTTAGGGTTAGGGTACGGGTTAGTGTTAGGGTTAGGGTTAGGGTTAGGGTTAGGATTAGGGTACGGGTTAGGGTTAGGGTTAGGGTTAGGGTACGGGTTAGGGTACGGGTTAGGGTTACGGTACGGGTTAGGGTTAGGGTTAGGGTTAGGTTTAGGAAAGGGTTAGGGTTAGGGTTAGGGTACGGGTTAGGGTTAGGATTAGGGTTAGGGTTAGGGGACGTGTTAGGGTTAAGGTACGGGTTAGGGTTAGGGTACGTGCTAGGGTACGGTTTAGGGTTAGGGTTAGGGTACGGGTTACGGTTAGGCTTGGGTTAGGGTTAGGGTTATGGTTAGGGTACGGGTTAGGGTTAGGGTACGGGATAGGGTACGGGTTACGGTTAGGGTTAGGGTTAGGGTTAGGGTATGGTTTAGGGTTAGGGTACGGCTTAGGGTTTGGGTTAGGGTACTGGTTAGGGTTAGGGTTTGGGTACGGGTTAGGGTTAGGGTTAGGGTTAGGGTACGGGTTAGGGTTAGGGTTAGGGTTAGTGTTAGGGTTAGGGGTTAGAGGTTAGGGTTAGGGTTAGGATTAGGGTTAGGGTACGGGTTAGGATTAGGGTTAGGGTACAGGTTAGGGTTAGGTTTAGGGTAAGGGTTAGGGTACGGTTTATGGTTAGGGTTAGGGTTAGTGTTAGTGTTAATGTACGGGTTAGGTTTAGGGTTAGGGTTAGGGTTAGGGTTAGGGGTTAGGGGTTAGGGTTAGGGTTAGGATTAGGGTTAGGGTACGGGTTAGGGTTAGGGTTAGGATTAGGGTTAGGGTACAGGTTAGGGTTAGGTTTAGGGTAAGGGTTAGGGTACGGGTTAGGTTTAGGGTTAGTGTTAGAGTTAGGGTTAGGGTTAGGGTACGGGTTAGGGTACGGGTTAGGTTTAGTGTTAGGGTTAGGGTATGCGTTAGGGTACGCGTTAGGGTTAGGGTTAGGTTTAGGGTTAGGGTACGGGTTAGGGTTAGGGTTAGGATTAGGTTTAGGGTACGGGTTAGGGTTAGGGTACGGATTAGGGTTAGGGTTAGGGTACGGGTTAGGGTTAGGGTTAGGGGTTAGGGTTAGGATTAGGGTAAGGTTTAGGGTTAGGGTACGTGTTAGGGTTAGGGTATGGGTTAGTTTTAGGGTTAGGGTTAGGGTTAGGGTTAGCGTACGGGTTAGGGTTAGGGTTAGGTTTAGGGTTAGGGTTAGGGTTATGGTAACGGTTAGGGTTAGGGTACGGGTTAGGGTTAGGGTTAGGGTTAGGAAAGGGTTAGGGTTAGGGTTAGGGTTAGGGTACGAGTTAAGGGTAGGGTTAGGGTACGGGTTAGGGTTAGGGTTAGTGTTAGGGTTAGGGTTAGGGTACGGGTTAGGGTTAGGGTTAGGGTTAGGGTACCGGTTAGGGTACGGGTTAGGGTTAGGGTTAGGGTTAGGGTTAGGGTTAGGGTTAGGTTACGGGTTAGGGTACGGGTTAGTGTTACGGTTAGGGTTACGGTTAGTGTTAGGGTACGGGTTAGGGATAGAGATAGTGTTAGGTTTAGGGTACGGGTTAGGGTAAGGGATAGGGTTAGGCTTAGGTTTAGGGTTAGTGTACGGGTTAGGGTTAAGGTACGGGCTAGGGTTAGGTTTAGGGTATGGGTTAGGGTACGGGTTAGGGTTAGGGTTAGGGTTAGGGTTAGGTTACGGGTTAGGTTTAGGGTTAGGGTTAGTGTTAGTGTTAGCGTACGGGTTAGGGTTACGGTTAGGGTTAGCGTTTTGGTTAGGGTATGGGTTAGGGTTAGGGTTAGGGTTAGGGTTAGGGTACGGGTTAGGGTTAGGGTTAGGGTACGGGTTAGGTTTAGGGTTAGGGTACGGGTTAGGGTTAGGGTTATGGTTAGGGTTAGGGTACGGGTTAGGGTTAGGGCTAGGGTTAGGGTTAGGGTTAGGTTTAGCAACGAGTTAGGGTTAGTGTTAGGGTTAGGGTTAGGGTACGGGTTAGGGTTAGGGTTAGGGTACGGGTTAGGGTTAGGGTTAGGGTTAGGGTTAGGGTAGGGTACGGGTTAGGGTTAGGGTTAGGGTTAGGGGTTAGTGGTCAGGGTTAGGGTTAGTGTTAGGGTTAGGGTACGGGTTAAGGTGCGGGTTAGGGTTAGGGTACGGGTTAGTGTTAGGGTTAGGGTTAGGGTTAGGATTAGGGTACGGGTTAGGGTTAGGGTTAGGGTTAGGGTACGGGTTAGGGTACGGGTTAGGGTTACGGTACGGGTTAGGGTTAGGGTTAGGGTTAGGGTTAGGTTTAGGAAAGGGTTAGGGTTAGGGTTAGGGTACGGGTTAGGGTTAGGATTAGGGTTAGGGTTAGGGGACGTGTTAGGGTTAAGGTACGGGTTAGGGTTAGGGTACGTGCTAGGGTACGGTTTAGGGTTAGGGTTAGGGTACGGGTTACGGTTAGGCTTGGGTTAGGGTTAGGGTTATGGTTAGGGTACGGGTTAGGGTTAGGGTACGGGATAGGGTACGGGTTACGGTTAGGGTTAGGGTTAGGGTTAGGGTATGGTTTAGGGTTAGGGTACGGCTTAGGGTTTGGGTTAGCGTACTGGTTAGGGTTAGGGTTTGGGTACGGGTTAGGGTTAGGGTTAGGGTTAGGGTACGGGTTAGGGTTAGGGTTAGGTTTAGGGTACGGGTTAGGGTTAGGTTTAGGGGTGAGGGTTAGGGTAAGGGTTAGGGTTAGGGTTCGGGTAAGGTTTAGGTTTAGGCTACGGGTTAGGGTTAGGGTTAGGGTTAGTGTTAGTGTTAAACTACGGGTTAGGGTTTGGGATAGGGTTAGGGTTAGGGTTAGGGGTTAGGTGTTAGGGTTAGGGTTAGGGTTAGGGTTAGGGTACGGGTTAGTGTACGAGTTAGGATTAGGGTATGGGTTAGGGTAAGGGTTAGGGTTAGGGTTAGGGGTTAGGGTTAGGATTAGGGTTAGGGTTAGGGTTAGGGTACGGGTTAGGGTTAGGGTACGGGTTAGGGTTAGTGTTAGTGTTAGTGTTAGTGATAGTGTTAGTGTTAGGGTTAGCGTACGGGTTAGGGTTAGGGTTAGGTTTAGGGTTAGGTTTAGGGCTAGGGTACGGTTTAGGGTTAGCGTTAGGTTTAGGGTTAGGTTTAGGGTTAGGGTACGGGTTAGGGTTAGGGTACAGGTTAGGGTTAGGGTTAGGTTTAGGGCTAGGGTTAGGGTTAGGAAAGAGTTAGGTTCAGGGTTAGGGTTAGGGTTAGGGTACAGGTTAAGTTTAGGGTTAGGGTACGGGTTAGGGTTAGGGTTAGTGTTAGGGTTAGGGTTAGGGTACGGGTTAGGTTTAGGGTTAGGGTACGGGTTAGGGTTAGGTTTAGGGTTAGGGTTAGGGTACGGGTGAGGGTTAGGGTTAGTGTTAGGGTTACGGTGCGGGTTAGGGTTAGGGTTAGGGTTAGGGTTAGGTTTAGGGTACTGGTTAGTGTTAGGGTTAGGTTTAGGGTGAGGGTTAGGGTTAGGGTACGCGTTAGGGTTAGGGTATGGGTTAGGGTTAGGTTTAGGTTACGGGTTAGGGTTAGGGTTAGTGTTAGGGTTAGGGTTAGGTTGGGTTAGGGTTAGGGTTAGGGTTAGTGTTAGGGTTAGCGTACGGGTTAGGGTTAGGTTTAGGGTAAGTGTTAGGGTACGGGTTAGGTTTAAGTTTAGGTTAAGGATAAGGGTACGGGTTAGGGTTAGGGTTAGGGTTAGGGTTAGTGTTAGGGTACGGGTTAGGTTTAGGGTACAGTTTAGGGTTAGGGTTAGGGTTAGGATTAGGTTTAGGGTACGGGTTAGGGTTAGGGTACGGGTTAGGGTTAGGGTTAGGGTACGGGTTAGGGTTAGGGTACGGGTTAGGGTTAGTGTTAGTGTTAGTGTTAGGGTTAGCATACGGGTTAGGGTTAGGGTTAGGTTTAGGGTTAGGTTTAGGGTTAGGGTACGGTTTAGGGTTAGGGTACGGGTTAGTGTTAGGGTTAGGTTTAGGGTTAGGGTTAGGGTTAGGAAAGGGTTAGGGTTAGGGTTAGGGTTAGGGTACGGGTTAAGGTTAGGGTTAGGGTACGGGTTAGGTTTAGGGTTAGTGTTAGGGTTAGGTTTAGGGTACGGGTTAGTGTTAGGGTTAGGGTTAGTGTTAGGTTTAGGGTACGGGTTAGGGTTAGGGTTAGGGTTAGGGTTAGGTTTAGGGTACGGTTTAGGTTTAGGGTTAGTGTTAGGGTTAGGGTTAGGGTTAGGGTTAGGGTACGGGTAAGGGTTAGGGTTAGTGTTAGGGTTAGCGTACGGGTTAGGGTTAGGTTTAGGTAAGGGTTAGGGTACGGGTTAGGGTTAGGGTTAGGGTTAGGGTTAGGTTTAGGGTACAGGTTAGGGTTAGGGTTAGTGTTAGGGTACGGGTTAGGGTACGTGTTAGGGTTAGGGTTCCGGTTAGGGTTAGGGTACGGGTTAGGGTTAGGGTTAGGGGTTAGGGTTAGGGTTAGGGTTAGGGTACGGTTTAGGGTTAGGGTACAGGTTAGGGTTAGGATTAGGTTTAGGGTACGGGTGAGGGTTAGTGTACGGATTAGGGTTAGGGTTAGGGTACGGGTTAGTGTTAGGGTTAGGGGATTGGGTTAGGTTTAGGGTTAGGGTTAGGGTTAGGGTTCGGGTTAGGGTTAGAGTACGGGTTAGTGTTAGGGTTAGGGTTAGGGTTAGCATAAATGTTAGGGTTAGGGTTAGGTTTTGGGTTAGGTTTAGGGTTAGGGTACGGGTTAGGGTTAGGGTACGGGTTAGTGTTAGGGTTAGGGTTAGGGTTAAGAAAGGGTTAGGGTTAGGGTTAGGGTACGGGTTAAGGGTAGGGTTAGGGTACGGGTTAGGGTGAGGGTTAGTGTTAGGGTACGGGTTAGGGTACGGTTTAGGGTTAGTGTTAGGGTTAGGGTTAGGGTTAGGGTTAGGGTACGGGTTAGGTTTAGGGTTAGGGTTAGTGTTAGGGTACGGGTTAGGGTATGGGTTAGGTTTAGGGTTAGGGTTAGGGTTAGGTTAAGGGTACGGGTTAGGGTTAGGGTACGGGTTAGCGTACGGGTTAGGGTTAGGGTAGGTGTTAGGTTTAGGGTACGGGTTAGGTTTAGGGTTAGGGTACGGGTTAGGTTTAGGGTTAGGGTACGGGTTAGGGTACGGGTTATGGTTCGGGTTAGTTTTAGGGTTAGGGTATGGGTTATGGTTAGCGTTAGGGTTAGGTTTAGGGTTAGGGTACGGGTTAGGGTTAGGGTACGGGTTAGGGTTAGGGTTAGTGTACGAGTTAGGGTTAGGTTTAGGTTTAGGGTTAGGGTACGGGTTAGGGTTAGGGTTAGGGTACGTGTTAGGGTTAGGGTACGGGTTAGGCTTAGGGTTAAGGTTAGTGTTAGTGTTAGGGTACGGATTAGGGTTAGGGTTAGGGTACGGTTTAGGGTTAGGGTACGGGTTAGAGTACGGGTTAGGGTTAGTGTTACGGTACGGTTTAGGGTTAGGGTTAGGTACGGGTTATGGTTAGGGTACGGGTTAGGGTGAGGGTTAGGGTTAGTGTTCGGGTTAGGGTTAGGGTTAGGGTACGGGTTAGGGTTAGGGTTAGGGTACGGGTTTGGGTTACGGTTAGGGTACGGGTTAGGGTTAGGGTACGGGTGAGGGTTAGGGTTAGGTTTAGGGTTAGTGTTAGGGTTAGGGTACGGGTTAGGGTTAGGGTTAGGGTACGGGTTAGGTTTATGGTATGGGTTAGGGTTAGGTTCAGCGTACGGGTTAGGGTTAGGGTTAGGGTTAGGGTACGGGTTAGGGTTAGGGTACGGGTTAGGGTTAGGGTTAGGGTACGGGTTAGGGTTAGGGTTAGGGTATGGGTTAGGGTTAGGGTTAGGGTTAGGGTACGGGTTAGGGTTAGGGTTAGGGTTCGGGTACGGGTTAGGGTTAGGGTTAGGGGTTAGGGTTAGGTACGGTTTAGGGTTAGGTTTAGGGTTAGTGTTAGGGTTAGGGTACGGGTTAGGGTTAGGGTTAGGGTTACTGTTAGTTTTAAGGTACTGTTTAGGTTTAGGGTTAGGTTTAGGGTTAGGGTTAGGGTTAGGTTTAGGGGTTAGGTGTTAGGGTTAGGGTTAGGGTTAGGGTACGGGTTAGGGTTAATGTTAGGGTTAGGGTTAGTGTTAAGGTTAGGGTTAGGGTTAGGGTACGGGTTAGGGTTAGGGTTAGGGTTAAGGTTAGGGTACGGGTTAGGGTTAGGGTATTGGTTAGGGTTAGGTTACGGGTTAGGTTACGGGTTAGGGTTAGGGTACGGGTACGGGTTAGGGTTAGGTTTAGGGTTACGTTACGGGTTAGTGTTAGTGTTAGGGTTAGGGTACGGGTTAGGGTTAGGGTTAGGGGTTAGGTTTAGGGTACGGGTTAGGGTTAGGGTTAGGGTTAGGGTTAGGGTTAGAGGTTAGGGTTAGGGATAGGGTTAGGGTTAGGGTACGTGTTAGGGTTAGGGTTAGGGTTAGGGTTAGGGTTAGGGTTAGTGTTAGTGTTAGTGTACGGGTTAGGGTTAGGGTTAGGGTACGTTTTAGGGATAGGGTACGGGTTAGAGTACGGGTTAGGGTTAGGGTTAGGGTTAGGGTTAGGGTACGGGTTATGGTTAGGGTTAGGTACGGTTTAGGGTTAGGTTTAGGGTTAGTGTTAGGGTTAGGGTACGGGTTAGGGTTAGGGTTAGGGTTACTGTTAGTTTTAAGGTACTGTTTAGGTTTAGGGTTAGGTTTAGGGTTAGGGTTAGGGTTAGGTTTAGGGGTTAGGTGTTAGGGTTAGGGTTAGGGTTAGGGTACGGGTTAGGGTTAATGTTAGGGTTAGGGTTAGTGTTAAGGTTAGGGTTAGGGTTAGGGTACGGGTTAGGGTTAGGGTTAGGGTTAAGGTTAGGGTACGGGTTAGGGTTAGGGTATTGGTTAGGGTTAGGTTACGGGTTAGGTTACGGGTTAGGGTTAGGGTACGGGTACGGGTTAGGGTTAGGTTTAGGGTTACGTTACGGGTTAGTGTTAGTGTTAGGGTTAGGGTACGGGTTAGGGTTAGGGTTAGGGGTTAGGTTTAGGGTACGGGTTAGGGTTAGGGTTAGGGTTAGGGTTAGGGTTAGAGGTTAGGGTTAGGGATAGGGTTAGGGTTAGGGTACGTGTTAGGGTTAGGGTTAGGGTTAGGGTTAGGGTTAGGGTTAGTGTTAGTGTTAGTGTACGGGTTAGGGTTAGGGTTAGGGTACGTTTTAGGGATAGGGTACGGGTTAGAGTACGGGTTAGGGTTAGGGTTAGGGTTAGGGTTAGGGTACGGGTTATGGTTAGGGTTAGGTACGGGTTAGGGTTAGGGTTAGGGTACGGGTTAGGGTTAGGTTTAGGGTAAGGGTTAGGGTACGGGTTAGGGTTAGGGTTAGGGTACGGTTTAAGGTTAGGGTTAGGGTACGGGTTAGGGTTAGGGTTAGTGTTAGGGTTAGGGTTAGGGTATGGTTAGGGTTAGGGTTAGGGTACCGGTTAGGGTACGGTTTAGGGTTAGGGTTAGGGTACGGAATAGGGTTAGGGTTAGGGTTAGCGTTAGGTTTAGGGTTAGGGTTAGGGTACGGGTTAGGGTTAGGGTTAGGTTTAGGGTTAGGTTTAGGGATAGGGTGCTGGTTAGGGTTAGGGTTAGGGTTAGGTTTAGGGTACGGGTTAGGGTTAGGGTTAGGGTTAGGGTTAGGATACGGGTTACGGTTAGGGTACGGGTTAGGGTTAGGTTTAGGGTACCTGTTAGGGTTAGGGTTAGGTTTAGGGTTAAGGTACGGTTTAGGGTTAGTATTAGGGTTAGCGTACGGGTTAGGGTTAGGGTTAGCTTTAGGGTTAGGGTTAGGGTACGGGTTAGGGTTAGGGTACGGGTTAGGGTTAGGGTTAGGGTTAGGGTTAGGGTTAGGGTTAGGAAAGGGTTAGGGTTAGGGTTGGGGTTAGGGTACGCGGTAGGGTTAGGGTACAGTTTAGGGTACGGGTTAGGGTTAGGGTTAGGGTCCGTGTTAGGGTTAGGGTTGGGTTAGAGTTAGGGTTAGGGTTAGGGTACGGGTTAGGGTTAGGGTACTGGTTAGGGTTAGGGTTAGGGTTAGGGTACGGGTTAGGGTTAGGGATAGGTTTAGGGTACGTGTTAGGGTTAGGTTTAGGGGTTAGGGTTAGGGTACGGGTTAGTGTTAGGGTTAGGGTTAGGTTTAGGGTACGGGTTAGGGTTAGGGTTAGGGTTAGGGTTAGGAAAGGTTTAGGGTTAGGTTTAGGGTTAGGGTTAGGGTTGATTAAGGTTAGGTAAGGGTACGTTTTAGGGTAAGGGTTAGGGTTAGGGTAAGGATTAGGTTTAGGGTACGGGTTAGGGTTAGGTTTAGGGTAAGGGTTAGGGTACGGGTTAGGGTTATTGTTAGGGTTAGGTTTAGGGTACGGGTTAGGGTTAGGGATAGGGTTAGGGTTAGGGTTAGGGTACGGGTTAGGGTAAGTGTTAGGGTTAGGGTACCGGTTAGGGTTAGGGTACGGGTTAGGGTTAGGGTGAGGGTACGGGTTAGGGTTAGGGTACGGGTTAGTTTTAGGGTTAGGGTTAGGTTTATGTTACGGGTTAGGGTTAGGGTACGGGTTAGGGTTATGGTTAGGGTACGGTTTAGGGTTAGGGTTAGGGGTTAGGGTTAGGGTTAGGGTTAGGGTTAGGGTTAGCTTACGGGTTAGGGTTAGGGTTAGGGTAAGGGTTAGGGTTAGTGTTAGAGTAAGGTTCAGGTTTAGGGTACGGGTTAGGTTTAGGGTTAGGGTTAGTGTTAGTGTTAATGTACGGGTTAGGGTTAGAGTTAGGGTTAGGGTTAGGGGTTAGGGGTTAGGGTTAGGGTTAGGGTTAGGGTTAGGGTACGGGTTAGGGTACGAGTTAGGGTTAGGGTTAGGGTTAGGGTACAGGTTAGTGTAAGGGTTAGGGTTAGGGTTAGGATTAGGGTTAGGTTACGGGTTAGGGTTAGGTTTAGGGTAAGGGTTAGGGTACGGGTTAGGGTTAGGGTTAGGGTTAGGGTTAGGGTTAGGTTTAGGGTATGGGTTAGGGTTAGGGTTAGGGTTAGGGTTAGGATTAGGGTACGGGTTAGGGTACGTGTTAGGGTTAGGGTACCGGTTAGGGTTAGGGTACGGGTTAGGGTACGGTTTAGGGTACGGTTTAGGGTTAGTGTTAGGGGTTAGGATTAGGGTTAGTGTTAGGGTACGGGTTAGGGTTAGGGTACAGGTTAGGGTTAGGGTTAGGGTTAGGGTTAGGGTTAGGGTACGGTTTAGGGTTAGGGTACGGGTTAGAGTTAGGGGTAGGTTTAGGGTTAGGGTTAGGGTTAGAAAAGGGTTAGGGTTAGGGTTAGGGTTAGGGTACGGGTTAAGGTTAGGGATAGGGTACGGGTTAGGGTTAGGGTTAGTGTTAGGGTTAGTGTTAGGGTTAGTTTATGGGTTAGGGTTAGGGTTAGGGTACGGGTTAGGGTACGGTTTAGGGTTAGGGTTAGGGTACGGGTTAGGGTTAGGGTTAGGTTTAGGGTTAGGGTTAGGGATACGGTGCTGGTTAGGGTTAGGATTAGGGTTAGATTTAGGGTACGGGTTAGGGTTAGGGTTAGGTTTAGGGTTAGGATACGGGTTACGGTTAGGGTACGGGTTAGGGTTAGGTTTAGGGTACCGGTTAGGGTTAGGGTTAGGGTTAGGGTTAAGGTACGGGTTAGGGTTAGGGTTAGGGTTAGTATTAGGGTTAGAGTACGGGTTAGGGTTAGGGTTAGTTTTAGGGTTAGTGTTAGGGTACGGGTTAGGGTTAGGGTACAGGTTAGGGTTAGGGTTAGGGTTAGGGTTAGGAAAGGGTTAGGGTTAGGGTTAGGGTACGGGTGAGGGTTAGGGTACGGGTTAGGGTTAGAGTTAGGGTTAGGGTTAGGGTTAGGTTTAGGGTACGTGTCAGGGTTAGGTTTAGGGTAAGGGTTAAGGTACGGGTTAGGGTTAGGTTTAGGGTTAGGGTTAGGTTTAGGGTACGGGTTAGGGTTAGGGTTAGGTTTAGGGTTAGGGTTCGGGTACGGGTTAGGGTTAGGGTACGGGTTAGGGTTAGGGTACAGGTTAGGGTACGGGTTAGGGTTAGGGTTAGGGTCCGTGTTAGGGTTAGGGTTGGGTTAGAGTTAGGGTTAGGGTTAGGGTACGGGTTAGGGTTAGGGTACGGGTTAGGGTACGGGTTAGGGTTAGGTTACGGGTTAGGGTTAGGGTTCGGGTACGGGTTAGGGTTAGGGTACGGGTTAGGGTTAGGGTACTGGTTAGGGTTAGGGTTAGGGTTAGGGTTAGGGTTAGGGTACGGCTTAGGGTTAGGGTTAGGTTTAGGGTACGTGTTAGGGTTAGGGTTAGGGGTTAGGGTTAGGGTACGGGTTAGTGTTAGGGTTAGGGTTAGGTTTAGGGTACGGGTTAGGGTTAGGGTTAGTGTTAGGGTTAGGGTTAGGGTTAGGAAAGGTTTAGAGTTAGGGTTAGGGTTTGGGTTAGGGTTGGTTAAGGTTAGGGTAAGGGTACGTTTTAGGGTAAGGGTTAGGTTTAGGGTTAGGATTAGGGTTAGGGTACGGGTTAGGGTTAGGTTTAGGGTAAGGGTTAGGGTACGGGTTAGGGTTAGTGTTAGGGTTAGGTTTAGGGTACGGGTTAGGGTTAGGGATAGGGTTAGGGTTAGGGTTAGGGTACGGGTTAGGGTATGTGTTAGGGTTAGGGTACCGGTTAGTGTTAGGGTACGGGTTAGGGTTAGGGTTAGGGTACGGGTTAGGGTTAGGGTTATGGGTTAGCGTTAGGGTTAGGGTTAGGGTACGGTTTAGGGTTAGGGTTAGGGGATAGGGTTAGGGTTAGGGTTAGGGTACGGGTTAGGGTTAGGGTACGGGTTAGGTTTAGGGTTAGGGTTAGGTTTATGTTACGGGTTAGGGTTAGGGCACGGGTTAGGGTTATGGTTAGGGTACGGTTTAGGGTTAGGGTTAGGGATTAGGGTTAGGGTTAGGTTTAGGGTTAGGGTACGGGTTAGGGTTAGGGTACGGGTTAGGTTTAGGGTGAGGGTTAGGGTTAGGGTTAGCATATGGGTTAGGGTTAGGATTAGGGTTAGGGTTAGTGTTAGGGTACGGGTTAGGTTTAGGGTACGGGTTAGGGTTAGGGTTAGGGGTTAGGTTTAGGGTTAGGGTTAGGGTTAGGGTACGGTTTAGGGTACGAGTTAGGGTTAGCGTTAGGGTTAGGAAAGGGTTAGGGTAAGGATTAGGGTTAGGGTTAGGGTACGGGTTAAGGTTAGGGTTAGGGTACGGGTTAGGGTTAGGTTTAGGGTTAGGGTACGGGTTAGTGTTTGGGTTAGGGTTAGGGTTAGGGGTTAGGTTTAGGGTTAGTGTTAGGGTACGGTTTAGGGTACGGGTTAGGGTTAGGGTACGGGTTAGGGTACGGGTTAGGGTTAGGGTTAGGGTTAGGGTTAGGGTACGGGTTAGTGTTAGGTTTTGGGTTAGGGTTAGGGTTTGGGTACGGGTTAGCATTAGGTTTAGGGTTAGGGTTAGGGTACGGGTTAGGGTTAGGGTTCGGGTTAGGGTTAGGTTTAGGGTACGGGTTAGTTTTAGGGTTAGGGTAAGGGTTAGGGTTAGGGTTAGGGTACTGTTTAGGGTTAGGGTTAGTGTTAGGGTTAGGGTTAGGGTTAGCTTACGGGTTAGGGTTAGGGTTAGGGTTAGGGTACGGGTTAGGGTTAGGGTACGGGTTAGGGTATGGGTTAGGGTACGGGTTAGGGTTAGGGTTAGGGTACGGGTTAGTGTTAGGGTACGGGTTAGGGTTAGGGTTAGGGTACAGGTTAGGGTTAGGGTTAGGGTAAGGGTTAGGGTTATGGTTAGGGTTAGGGTACGGGATAGGTTTAGGGTTAGGTTTAGGGTACGGGTTAGGGTTAGGGTTAGGTGTTAGGGTTAGGGTAAGGGTTAGGGTTAGTGTTAGTGTAAGGTTTAGGTTTAGGGTGCGGGTTAGGGTTAGGGTTAGGGTTAGTGTTAGTGTTAATGTACGGGTTAGGGTTAGGGTTAGGGTTAGGGTTAGGGGTTAGGGGTTAGGGTTAGGGTTGGGGTTAGGGTACGGGTTAGGGTACGAGTTAGGGTTAGGGTTAGGGTTAGGGTACAGGTTAGGTTAAGGGTTAGGGTTAGGGTTAGTATTAGGGTTAGGGTACGGGTTAGGGTTAGGTTTAGGGTAAGGGTTAGGGTACGGGTTAGGGTTAGGGTTAGGGTTAGGGTTAAGTTTAGGGTATGGGTTAGGGTTAGGGTTAGGGTTAGGGTTAGGATTAGGGTACGGGTTAGGGTACGTGTTAGGGTTAGGGTACCGGTTAGGGTTAGGGTACGGGTTAGTGTACGGTTTAGGGTACGGGTCAGGGTTAGGGTTAGGGGTTAGGATTAGGGTTAGTGTTAGGGTACGGGTTAGGGTTAGGGTACAGGTTAGGTTTAGGGTTAGGGTTAGGGTTAGAGTTAGGGTACGGTTTAGGGTTATGGTACGGGTTAGTGTTAGGGTTAGGTTTAGGTTTAGGGTTAGGGTTAGAAAAGGGTTAGTGTTAGGATTAGAGTTAGGGTACGGGTTAAGGTTAGGGTTAGGGTACGGGTTAGGGTTAGGGTTAGTGTTAGGGTTAGGTTTAGGGTATGGGTTAGGGTTAGGGTTAGGGTACGGGTTAGGGTACGGTTTAGGGTTAGGGTTAGGGTACGGGTTATGGTTAGGGTTAGGGTTAGGGTACGGGTTAGGGTTAGGGTTAGGGTTAGGGTTAGGGTTAGGGTACAGTTTAGTGTTAGTGTACGGGTTAGGGTTAAGGTTAGGATTAGGGTTAGGGTTAGGGTTAGAAAAGGGTTAGGGTTAGGGTTAGGGTTAGGGTACGGTTTAAGGTTAGGGTTAGGGTACGGGTTAGGGTTAGGGTTAGTGTTAGGGTTAGGGTTAGGGTATGGTTAGGGTTAGGGTTAGGGTACCGGTTAGGGTACGGTTTAGGGTTAGGGTTAGGGTACGGAATAGGGTTAGGGTTAGGGTTAGCGTTAGGTTTAGGGTTAGGGTTAGGGTACGGGTTAGGGTTAGGGTTAGGTTTAGGGTTAGGTTTAGGGATAGGGTGCTGGTTAGGGTTAGGGTTAGGGTTAGGTTTAGGGTACGGGTTAGGGTTAGGGTTAGGGTTAGGGTTAGGATACGGGTTACGGTTAGGGTACGGGTTAGGGTTAGGTTTAGGGTACCTGTTAGGGTTAGGGTTAGGTTTAGGGTTAAGGTACGGTTTAGGGTTAGTATTAGGGTTAGCGTACGGGTTAGGGTTAGGGTTAGCTTTAGGGTTAGGGTTAGGGTACGGGTTAGGGTTAGGGTACGGGTTAGGGTTAGGGTTAGGGTTAGGGTTAGGGTTAGGGTTAGGAAAGGGTTAGGGTTAGGGTTGGGGTTAGGGTACGCGGTAGGGTTAGGGTACAGTTTAGGGTACGGGTTAGGGTTAGGGTTAGGGTCCGTGTTAGGGTTAGGGTTGGGTTAGAGTTAGGGTTAGGGTTAGGGTACGGGTTAGGGTTAGGGTACTGGTTAGGGTTAGGGTTAGGGTTAGGGTACGGGTTAGGGTTAGGGATAGGTTTAGGGTACGTGTTAGGGTTAGGTTTAGGGGTTAGGGTTAGGGTACGGGTTAGTGTTAGGGTTAGGGTTAGGTTTAGGGTACGGGTTAGGGTTAGGGTTAGGGTTAGGGTTAGGAAAGGTTTAGGGTTAGGTTTAGGGTTAGGGTTAGGGTTGATTAAGGTTAGGTAAGGGTACGTTTTAGGGTAAGGGTTAGGGTTAGGGTAAGGATTAGGGTTAGGGTACGGGTTAGGGTTAGGTTTAGGGTAAGGGTTAGGGTACGGGTTAGGGTTATTGTTAGGGTTAGGTTTAGGGTACGGGTTAGGGTTAGGGATAGGGTTAGGGTTAGGGTTAGGGTACGGGTTAGGGTAAGTGTTAGGGTTAGGGTACCGGTTAGGGTTAGGGTACGGGTTAGGGTTAGGGTGAGGGTACGGGTTAGGGTTAGGGTACGGGTTAGTTTTAGGGTTAGGGTTAGGTTTATGTTACGGGTTAGGGTTAGGGTACGGGTTAGGGTTATGGTTAGGGTACGGTTTAGGGTTAGGGTTAGGGGTTAGGGTTAGGGTTAGGGTTAGGGTTAGGGTTAGCTTACGGGTTAGGGTTAGGGTTAGGGTAAGGGTTAGGGTTAGTGTTAGAGTAAGGTTCAGGTTTAGGGTACGGGTTAGGTTTAGGGTTAGGGTTAGTGTTAGTGTTAATGTACGGGTTAGGGTTAGAGTTAGGGTTAGGGTTAGGGGTTAGGGGTTAGGGTTAGGGTTAGGGTTAGGGTTAGGGTACGGGTTAGGGTACGAGTTAGGGTTAGGGTTAGGGTTAGGGTACGGGTTAGTGTAAGGGTTAGGGTTAGGGTTAGGATTAGGGTTAGGTTACGGGTTAGGGTTAGGTTTAGGGTAAGGGTTAGGGTACGGGTTAGGGTTAGGGTTAGGGTTAGGTTTAGGGTATGGGTTAGGGTTAGGGTTAGGGTTAGGGTTAGGATTAGGGTACGGGTTAGGGTACGTGTTAGGGTTAGGGTACCGGTTAGGGTTAGGTTACGGGTTAGGGTACGGTTTAGGGTACGGTTTAGGGTTAGTGTTAGGGGTTAGGATTAGGGTTAGTGTTAGGGTACGGGTTAGGGTTAGGGTACAGGTTAGGGTTAGGGTTAGGGTTAGGGTTAGGGTACGGTTTAGGGTTAGGGTACGGGTTAGAGTTAGGGGTAGGTTTAGGGTTAGGGTTAGGGTTAGAAAAGGGTTAGGGTTAGGGTTAGGGTTAGGGTACGGGTTAAGGTTAGGGATAGGGTACGGGTTAGGGTTAGGGTTAGTGTTAGGGTTAGTTTTAGGGTTAGTTTTTGGGTTAGGGTTAGGGTTAGGGTACGGGTTAGGGTACGGTTTAGGGTTAGGGTTAGGGTACGGGTTAGGGTTAGGGTTAGGTTTAGGGTTAGGGTTAGGGATAGGGTGCTGGTTAGGGTTAGGGTTAGGGTTAGATTTAGGGTACGGGTTAGGGTTAGGGTTAGGTTTAGGGTTAGGATACGGGTTACGGTTAGGGTACGGGTTAGGGTTAGGTTTAGGGTACCGGTTAGGGTTAGGGTTAGGGTTAGGGTTAAGGTACGGGTTAGGGTTAGGGTTAGGGTTAGTATTAGGGTTAGAGTACGGGTTAGGGTTAGGGTACAGGTTAGGGTTAGGGTTAGGGTTAGGGTTAGGAAAGGGTTAGGGTTAGGGTTAGGGTACGGGTGAG
The DNA here is from genome assembly GCA_032313775.1 of Urocyon cinereoargenteus. Taxonomy (NCBI): domain Eukaryota; kingdom Metazoa; phylum Chordata; class Mammalia; order Carnivora; family Canidae; genus Urocyon; species Urocyon cinereoargenteus. The sequence goes on along the minus strand of JAVLSZ010000275.1, from coordinate 96,593 downwards.
GGTTAGGGTACGGGTTAGGGTTAGAGTTAGGGTTAGGGTTAGGGTTAGGTTTAGGGTACGTGTCAGGGTTAGGTTTAGGGTAAGGGTTAAGGTACGGGTTAGGGTTAGGTTTAGGGTTAGGGTTAGGTTTAGGGTACGGGTTAGGGTTAGGGTTAGGTTTAGGGTTAGGGTTCGGGTACGGGTTAGGGTTAGGGTACGGGTTAGGGTTAGGGTACAGGTTAGGGTACGGGTTAGGGTTAGGGTTAGGGTCCGTGTTAGGGTTAGGGTTGGGTTAGAGTTAGGGTTAGGGTTAGGGTACGGGTTAGGGTTAGGGTACGGGTTAGGGTTAGGGTTCGGGTACGGGTTAGGGTTAGGGTACGGGTTAGGGTTAGGGTACTGGTTAGGGTTAGGGTTAGGGTTAGGGTTAGGGTACGGCTTAGGGTTAGGGTTAGGTTTAGGGTACGTGTTAGGGTTAGGGTTAGGGGTTAGGGTTAGGGTACGGGTTAGTGTTAGGGTTAGGGTTAGGTTTAGGGTACGGGTTAGGGTTAGGGTTAGTGTTAGGGTTAGGGTTAGGGTTAGGAAATGTTTAGAGTTAGGGTTAGGGTTTGGGTTAGGGTTGGTTAAGGTTAGGGTAAGGGTACGTTTTAGGGTAAGGGTTAGGTTTAGGGTTAGGATTAGGGTTAGGGTACGGGTTAGGGTTAGGTTTAGGGTAAGGGTTAGGGTACGGGTTAGGGTTAGTGTTAGGGTTAGGTTTAGGGTACGGGTTAGGGTTAGGGATAGGGTTAGGGTTAGGGTTAGGGTACGGGTTAGGGTATGTGTTAGGGTTAGGGTACCGGTTAGTGTTAGGGTACGGGTTAGGGTTAGGGTTAGGGTACGGGTTAGGGTTAGGGTTATGGGTTAGCGTTAGGGTTAGGGTTAGGGTACGGTTTAGGGTTAGGGTTAGGGGATAGGGTTAGGGTTAGGGTTAGGGTACGGGTTAGGGTTAGGGTACGGGTTAGGTTTAGGGTTAGGGTTAGGTTTATGTTACGGGTTAGGGTTAGGGCACGGGTTAGGGTTATGGTTAGGGTACGGTTTAGGGTTAGGGTTAGGGATTAGGGTTAGGGTTAGGTTTAGGGTTAGGGTACGGTTTAGGGTTAGGGTACGGGTTAGGTTTAGGGTGAGGGTTAGTGTTAGGGTTAGCATATGGGTTAGGGTTAGGATTAGGGTTAGGGTTAGTGTTAGGGTACGGGTTAGGTTTAGGGTACGGGTTAGGGTTAGGGTTAGGGGTTAGGTTTAGGGTTAGGGTTAGGGTTAGGGTACGGTTTAGGGTACGAGTTAGGGTTAGGGTTAGGGTTAGGAAAGGGTTAGGGTAAGGATTAGGGTTAGGGTTAGGGTACGGGTTAAGGTTAGGGTTAGGGTACGGGTTAGGGTTAGGTTTAGGGTTAGGGTACGGGTTAGTGTTTGGGTTAGGGTTAGGGTTAGGGGTTAGGTTTAGGGTTAGGGTTAGGGTACGGTTTAGGGTACGGGTTAGGGTTAGGGTACGGGTTAGGGTACGGGTTAGGGTTAGGGTTAGGGTTAGGGTTAGGGTACGGGTTAGTGTTAGGTTTTGGGTTAGGGTTAGGGTTAGGGTACGGGTTAGCATTAGGTTTAGGGTTAGGGTTAGGGTACGGGTTAGGGTTAGGGTTCGGGTTAGGGTTAGGTTTAGGGTACGGTGTTAGTTTTAGGGTTAGGGTAAGGGTTAGGGTTAGGGTTAGGGTACTGTTTAGGGTTAGGGTTAGGGTTAGGGTTAGGGTTAGGGTTAGCTTACGGGTTAGGGTTAGGGTTAGGGTTAGGGTACGGGTTAGGGTTAGGGTACGGGTTAGGGTATGGGTTAGGGTACGGGTTAGGGTTAGGGTTAGGGTACGGGTTAGTGTTAGGGTACGGGTTAGGGTTAGGGTTAGGGTACAGGTTAGGGTTAGGGTTAGGGTAAGGGTTAGGGTTATGGTTAGGGTTAGGGTACGGGATAGGTTTAGGGTTAGGTTTAGGGTACGGGTTAGGGTTAGGGTTAGGTGTTAGGGTTAGGGTAAGGGTTAGGGTTAGTGTTAGTGTAAGGTTTAGGTTTAGGGTACGGGTTAGGGTTAGGTTAGGGTTAGTGTTAGTGTTAATGTACGGGTTAGGGTTAGGGTTAGGGTTAGGGTTAGGGGTTAGGGGTTAGGGTTAGGGTTGGGGTTAGGGTACGGGTTAGGGTACGAGTTAGGGTTAGGGTTAGGGTTAGGGTACAGGTTAGGTTAAGGTTAGGGTTAGGGTTAGTATTAGGGTTAGGGTACGGGTAGGGTTAGGTTTAGGGTAAGGGTTAGGGTACGGGTTAGGGTTAGGGTTAGGGTTAGGGTTAAGTTTAGGGTATGGGTTAGGGTTAGGGTTAGGGTTAGGGTTAGGATTAGGGTACGGGTTAGGGTACGTGTTAGGGTTAGGGTACCGGTTAGGGTTAGGGTACGGGTTAGTGTACGGTTTAGGGTACGGGTCAGGGTTAGGGTTAGGGTTAGGATTAGGGTTAGTGTTAGGGTACGGGTTAGGGTTAGGGTACAGGTTAGGTTTAGGGTTAGGGTTAGGGTTAGAGTTAGGGTACGGTTTAGGGTTATGGTACGGGTTAGTGTTAGGGTTAGGTTTAGGGTTAGGGTTAGGGTTAGAAAAGGGTTAGTGTTAGGATTAGAGTTAGGGTACGGGTTAAGGTTAGGGTTAGGGTACGGGTTAGGGTTAGGGTTAGTGTTAGGGTTAGGTTTAGGGTATGGGTTAGGGTTAGGGTTAGGGTACGGGTTAGGGTACGGTTTAGGGTTAGGGTTAGGGTACGGGTTATGGTTAGGGTTAGGGTTAGGGTTAGGGTTAGGGTTAGGGTACGGGTTAGGTTTAGGGTTAGGTTTAGGGTTAGGGTTAGGGATAGGGTGCTGGTTAGGGTTAGGGTTAGGTTTAGGGTACGGGTTAGGGTTAGGGTTAGGGTTAGGGTTAGGATACGGGTTACGGTTAGTGTAGGGTTTAGGGTTAGGTTTAGGGTACCGGTTAGGGTTAGGGTTAGGGTTAGGGTTAAGTTTCGGTTTAGGGTTAGGGTTAGGGTTAGTATTAGGGTTAGCGTACGGGTTAGGGTTAGGGTTAGGTTTAGGGTTAGGGTTAGGGTACGGGTTAGGGTTAGGGTACGGGTTAGGGTTAGGGTTAGGGTTAGGGTTAGGGTTAGGGTTAGGAAAGGGTTAGGGTTAGGGTTAGGGTTAGGGTACGGGTTAGGGTTAGGGTTAGGGTACGGGTTAGGGTTAGAGTTAGGGTTAGGGTTAGGGTTAGGTTTAGGGTACGTGTCAGGGTTAGGGTTAGGGTAAGGGTTAAGGTACGGGTTAGGGTTAGGGTTAGGGTTAGGTTTAGGGTACGGGTTAGGGTTAGGGTTAGTTTTAGGGTTAGGTTTAGGGTACGGGTTAGGGTTAGGGTACTGGTTACGGTTAGGGTACGGGTTAGGGTACGGTTTAGGGTTAGGGTTAGGGTCCGTGTTAGGGTTAGGGTTGGGTTAGAGTTAGGGTTAGGGTTAGGGTACGGGTTAGGGTGAGGGTACGGTTAGGGTACGGGTTAGGGTTAGGGTTAGGGTTAGGTTTCGGGTACGGGTTAGGGTTAGGGTACGGGTTAGGTTTAGGGTTAGGGTACTGGTTAGGTTTAGGGTTAGGGTTAGGGTTAGGGTTAGGGTTAGGGTTAGGTTTAGGGTACGTGTTAGGGTTACGGTTAGGGGTTAGGGTTAGGGTACGGGTTAGTGTTAGGGTTAGGGTTAGGTTTAGGGTACGGGTTAGGGTTAGGGTTAGGGTTAGGGTTAGGGTTAGGAAAGGTTTAGGGTTAGGGTTAGGGTTAGGGTTGGTTAAGGTTAGGTTTAGGGTGCGGGTTAGGGTAAGGGTTAGGGTTAGGGTTAGGATTAGGGTTAGGGTACGGGTTAGGGTTAGGTTTAGGGTAAGGGTTAGGGTACGGGTTAGGGTTAGGTTTTGGGTTAGGTTTAGGGTACGGGTTAGGGTTAGGGATAGGGTTAGGGTAGGGTTAGGGTACGGGTTAGGGTACGTGTTAGGGTTAGGGTACCAGTTAGGGTTAGGGTACGGGTTAGGGTTAGGGTTAGGGTACGGGTTAGGTTTAGGGTTAGGGTTAGGGGATAGGGTTAGGGTTAGGGTATGCGTTAGGGTTAGGTTTAGGGTTAGGTTTAGGGTACGGGTTAGGGTTAGGGTACGGGTTAGGGTTATGGTTAGTGTACGGGTTAGGGTTAGGTTTAGGGTTAGGTTTAGGGTTAGGGTTAGGGTTATGGTACGGGTTAGGGTTAGGGTACGGGTTAGGGTTAGGGTACGGGTTAGGGTTAGGGTGAGGGTTAGGGTTAGGGTTAGCATACGGTTTAGGGTTAGGGTTAGGGTTAGGGTTAGGGTTAGGGTACGGGTTAGGGTTAGGGTACGGGTTAGAGTTAGGGTTAGGAAAGGGTTAGGGTTAGGATTAGGTTTAGGGTTAGGGTACGGGTTAAGGTTAGGGTTAGGGTACGGGTTAGGGTACGGGTTAGGGTTAGGTTTAGGTTTAGGGTACGGTTTAGGGTTAGGGTACGGGTTAGGGTTAGGGTTAGGGTACTGGTTAGGGTTAGGGTTAGGGTACGGGTTAGGGTTAGGCTTAGGGTTAGGGTACGGGTTAGGGTTAGGGTTAGGGTTGGGTTAGGGTTAGGGTTAGGGTACGGGTTAGGGTTAGGGTACGAGTTAGGGTACGGGTTAGGGTAGGTTTTGGGTTATGGTTAGGGTACGGGTAGGTTACGGTACGGGTTAGGGTTAGGGTTAGGGTTCTGGTTAGGGTTAGGGTTAGGGTTAGGGTACGGGTTAGGGTTAGGGTTAGGTTTAGGGTACGGTTTATGGTTAGGGTTAGGGGTTAGGGTTAGTGTACGGGTTAGGGTTAGGGTTAGGGTTAGGGTTAGGTTTAGGGTACGGGTTAGGGTTAGGGTTAGGGTTAGTGTTAGTGTTAAAGTACGGGTTAGGGTTAGGGTTAGGGTTAGGGTTAGGGGTTAGGGTTTAGGGTAAGGGTTAGGGTTAGGTTTAGGGTACGGGTTAGGGTTATGGTTAGGGTTAGTGTTAGGGTAGGGGTTAGGGTACGTTTTAGGGTTAGGGTACGGTTTAGGGTACGGGTTAGGTTACGGGTTAGGGGTTAGGAGGGTACGGGTTAGGGTTAGGGGTACGGTGTAGGGTTAGGGTACGGGTTAGGGTTAGGGTACGGGTTAGGGTTAGGGTTAGGGTTAGGGTTAGGGTACGGGTTAGGTTTAGGGTTAGGTTAGGGTAGGGTTACGGGTTACGGTTAGGGTTAGGAGTTAGGGTTAGGTTAGGGTTAGGGTACGGGTTAGGGTTTGGGTACGGGTTAGGGTTAGGGTTAGAGTTAGGGATAGGGTAGGGTTAGGGTTAGGGTTAGGGTTAGGGTTAGGAAAGGGTTAGGGTTAGGTGGTTAGGGTTAGGGTTGGTTAAGGTTAGGATTAGGGGACGGGTTAGGGTAATGGTTAGGGTTAGGGTTAGGATTAGGGTTAGGGTACGGGTTAGGGTTAGGTTTAGGGTAAGGGTTAGGGTACGGGTTAGGGTTAGGGTACGGGTTAGGGTTAGGGTTAGGGTTAGGGTTAGGGTTAGGGTTAGGAAAGGGTTAGGGTTAGGGTTAGGGTTAGGGTACGGGTTAAGGTTAGGGTTAGGGTATGGGTTAGGGTTAGAGTTAGGGTTAGGGTTAGGGTTAGGTTTAGGGTACGTGTCAGGGTTAGGGTTAGGGTAAGGGTTAAGGTACGGGCTAGGGTTAGGGTTAGGGTTAGGGTTAGGTTTAGGGTACGGGTTAGGGTAGGGTTAGGTTTAGGGTTAGGTTTAGGGTACGGGTTAGGGTTAGGTTACGGGTTACGGTTAGGGTACGGGTTAGGGTACGGGTAGGTTAGGGTTAGGTGGGTCCGTGTTTGGGTTAGGGTTGGGTTAGAGTTAGGGTTAGGGTTAGGGTACGTGTTAGGGTGAGGGTACGGTTTAGGGTACGGGTTAGGGTTAGGGTTAGGGTTAGGTTTCGGGTACGGGTTAGGGTTAGGGTACGGGTTAGGGTTAGGTTTAGGGTACTGGTTAGGGTTAGGGTTAGGGTTAGGGTTAGGGTTAGGGTTAGGTTTAGGGTACGTGTTAGGGTTAGGGTTAGGGGTTAGGGTTAGGGTACGGGTTAGTGTTAGGGTTAGGGTTAGGTTTAGGGTACGGGTTAGGGTTAGGGTTAGGGATAGGTTTAGGGTTAGGAAAGGTTTAGGGTTAGGGTTAGGGTTAGGGTTAGGGTTGGTTAAGGTTAGGTTTAGGGTACGGGTTAGGGTAAGGGTTAGGGTTAGGGTTAGGATTAGGGTTAGGGTACGGGTTAGGGTTAGGTTTAGGGTAAGGGTTAGGGTACGGTTTAGGGTTAGGGTTTGGGTTAGGTTTAGGGTACGGGTTAGGGTTAGGGATAGGGTTAGGGTTAGGGTTAGGGTACGGGTTAGGGTACGTGTTAGGGTTAGGGTACCGGTTAGGGTTAGGGTTCGGGTTAGGGTTAGGGTTAGGGTACGGTTTAGGTTTAGGGTTAGGGGTTAGCGTTAGGGTTAGTGTTAGGGTACGGTTTAGGGTTAGGGTTAGGGGATAGGGTTAGGGTTA
>JAVLSZ010000275.1:70000-85000 GCA_032313775.1 Urocyon cinereoargenteus | reverse complement strand
TACAGGTTAGGGTTAGGTAGGTTAGGGTTAGGGTACGGGTTAGGGTTAGGGTTAGGGTTAGGGTTAGGGGTTAGGGTTAGGGTTAGGGTTAGGGTACGGCTTAGGGTACCGGTTAGGGTACGGGTTAGGGTTAGGGTTAGGTTAGGGTACGGGTTAGGGTTTGGTTAAGGGTTAGGGTTAGGGTTAGGGTTAGGGTAAGGGCTAGGGTTAGGGTTTGGGTTAGGGTTAGGGTTAGGGAACGGGTTAGGGTTAGGTTTAGGGTTAGGGTTACTGTACGGGTTAGGGTCAGGGTTAGGGTTAGGGTTAGGGTACGGGTTAGGTTTAGGGCTAGTGTTAGGTTTAGGGTTAGGGTACGGGTTAGTTTTAGGGTACGGATTAGGGTTAGGGTTAGGGTACGGGTTAGGGTTAGGGTTAGGGTTAGGGTACGTTTTAGGGTTAGGGTGCGGGTTAGGGTTAGGTTTAGGGTTAGGGTTAGGGTTAGCGTACGGGTTAGGGTTAGGGTTAGGGTTAGGGTTACGGTACGGGTTAGGGTTAGGGTACTGGTTAGGGTTAGGGTTAGGGATAGGGTTAGGGTTAGGAAAGGGTAAGGGTTAGGGTTAGGGTTAGGGTTAGGGTACGGGATAAGGGTAGGGTTAGGGTACGGGTCAGGTTTAGAGTTAGTGTTAGGGTTAGGGTTAGGGTACGGGTTAGGGTACGGGTTAGGGTACGGGTTAGGGTTAGGGTTAGGGTACGGGTTAGGGTTAGGGTTAGGGTTAGGGCTAGGTTTAGGTTTAGGGTACGGGTTAGGGTTAGGGTTAGGTTAGGGTTATGGTTAGGGTTAGAGTTAGGGTACGGGTTAGGGTTAGGGATAGGGTTCGGTTTAGGTTACGGGTTAGGGTTAGGGTTAGGGTACGGGTTAGGGTTAGGGTACGGGTTAGGGTTAGGTTTAGGGTACGGGTTAGGGTTAGGGTTAGGGTTAGGGTCCGCGTTAGGGTGAGGGTTGGGTTAGGGTTAGGGTTAGGGTTAGGGTTAGGGTACGGGTTAGGGTTAAGCTACGGGTTAGGGTTAGGGTTAGGTGTTAGGGTTAGGATTAGGCTTAGGGTTAGGTTTAGGGTTACGGTTAGGGTTAGGAAAGGGTTAGGGTTAGGGTACGGGTTAGGGTTAGGGTACGGGTTAGGGTTAGGGTTAGGGTTAGGGTTAGGGTACGGGTTAGGGTTAGGGTTAGGGTTAGGGTTAGGGTACGTGTTAGGGTTTGGGTTAGGGTTAGGTTTAGGGTACGGATTAGGGTTAGGGTTAGGGTTAGGGTTAGGGTTAGAGTTAGGGTACCGGTTAGGGTTAGGGTACGGGTTAGGGTTAGGTTTAGGGTACGGGTTAGGGTTAGGTTTAGGGTTAGGGTTAGGGTTAGGGTACGGGTTAGGGTTAGGGTTAGGGTTAGTGTTCGTGTTAGCGTACGGGTTATGGTTAGGTTTAGGGTAAGGGTTAGGGTACGGGTTAGGGTTAAGTTTAGGTTAAGGGTAAGGGTACGGGTTAGGGTTAGGGTTAGGGTTAGTGTTAGGGTACGGGTTAGGGTTAGGGTACAGGTTAGGGTTAGGGTTAGGGTTAGGATTAGGTTTAGGGTACGGGTTAGGGTTAGGGTACGGGTTAGGGTTAGGGTTAGGGTACGGGTTAGGGTTAGGTTTAGGGGTTAGGGTTAGGATTAGGGTTAGGGTTTTGTTAGGGTACGGGTTAGGGTTAGGGTTAGGGTTAGGGTTAGGGTTAGCGTACGGGTTAGGGTTAGGGTTAGGATTAGGGTTAGGTTTAGGGTTAGGGTAAGGGTTAGGGTTAGGGTACAGGTTAGTGTTAGGGTTAGGTTTAGGGTTAGGGTTAGGGTTAGGGTTAGGAAAGGGTTAGGGTTAGGGTTAGGGTTAAGGTACGGGTTAAGGTTAGGGTTAGTAGGGTACGGGTTAGGGTTAGGTTCAGTGTTAGGGTTAGGGTTAGGGTACGGGTTAGGGTTAGGTTAGGTTTAGGGTTAGGGTTAGGGTACGGGTGAGGGTTAGGGTTAGGGTTAGGGTACAGTTTAGGGTTAGGGTTAGGGTTAGGGTTAGAGTTAGGGTACGGGTTAGGTTTAGGGTACGGTTTAGTGTTAGGGTTAGGGTTAGGGTGAGCGTACGGGTTAGGGTTAGGGTTAGGTTTAGGGTTAGGTTTTGGGTTAGGGTAAGAGTTAGGGTTAGGGTACAGGTTAGGGTTAGGGTTAGGTTTAGGGTAAGGGTTAGGGTTAGGAAAGGGTTAGGGTTAGGGTTAAGGTTAGGGTTAGGGTACGGGTTAAGGTTAGGGTTAGGGTACGGGTTAGGGTTAGGGTCAGTGTTAGGGTTAGGGTTAGGGTACGGGTTAGGGTTAGGTTTAGGGTACCGGTTAGGGTTAGGGTTAAGGTTAGGGTTAAGGTACGGGTTAGGGTTAGGGTTAGGGTTAGTATTAGGGTTAGAGTACGGGTTAGGGTTAGGGTTAGTTTTAGGGTTAGGGTTATGGTACGGGTTAGGGTTAGGGTACAGGTTAGGGTTAGGGTTAGGGTTAGGGTTAGGGTTAGGGTTAGGAAAGTGTTAGGGTTAGGTTTAGGGTTAGGGTACGGGTTAGGGTTAGGGTACGGGTTAGGGTTAGAGTTAGGGTTAGTGTTAGGGTTAGGTTTAGGGTACGTGTCAGGGTTAGGTTTAGGGTAAGGGTTAAGGTACGGGTTAGGGTTAGGTTTAGGGTTAGGGTTAGGTTTAGGGTACGGGTTAGGGTTAGGGTTAGGTTTAGGGTTAGGGTTAGGGTACGGGTTAGGGTTAGGGTACTGGTTATGGTTAGGGTACAGGTTAGGGTACGGTTTAGGGTTAGGGTTAGGGTCCGTGTTAGGGTTAGGGTTGGGTTAGAGTTAGGGTTAGGGTTAGGGTACGGGTTAGGGTTAGGGTACGGGTTAGGGTACGGGTTAGGGTTAGGGTACGGGTTAGGGTTAGGGTTCGGGTACGGGTTAGGGTTAGGGTACGGGTTAGGGTTAGGGTTAGGGTACTGGTTAGGGTTAGGGTTAGGGTTAGGGTACGGCTTAGCGTTAGGGTTAGGTTTATGGTACGTGTTAGGGTTAGGGTTAGGGGTTAGGGTTAGGGTACGGGTTAGTGTTAGGGTTAGGGTTAGGTTTAGGGTACGGGTTAGGGTTAGGGTTAGTGTTAGGGTTAGGGTTAGGGTTAGGAAAGGTTTAGAGTTAGGGTTAGGGTTTGGGTTAGGGTTGGTTAAGGTTAGGGTAAGGGTACGTTTTAGGGTAAGGGTTAGGTTTAGGGTTAGGATTAGGTTTAGGGTACGGGTTAGGGTTAGGTTTAGGGTAAGGGTTAGGGTACGGGTTAGGGTTAGTGTTAGGGTTAGGTTTAGGGTACGGGTTAGGGTTAGGGATAGGGTTAGGGTTAGGGTTAGGGTACGGGTTAGGGTACGTGTTAGGGTTAGGGTACCGGTTAGTGTTAGGGTATGGGTTAGGGTTAGGGTTAGGGTACGGGTTAGGGTTAGGGTTATGGGTTAGCGTTAGGGTTAGGGTTAGGGTACGGTTTAGGTTTAGGGTTAGGGGAGAGGGTTAGGGTTAGTGTTAGGGTACGGGTTAGGGTTAGGGTACGGGTAGGTTTAGGGTTAGGTTAGGTTTATGTTACGGGTTAGGGTTAGGGTACGGGTTAGGGTTATGGTTAGGGTACGGTTTAGGGTTAGGGTTAGGGGTTAGGGTTAGGGTTAGGTTTAGGGTTAGGGTACAGGTTAGGGTTAGGGTACGGGTTAGGTTTAGGGTGAGGGTTAGGGTTAGGGTTAGCATACGGGTTAGTGTTAGGATTAGGGTTAGGGTTAGTGTTAGGGTACGGGTTAGGTTTAGGGTACGGGTTAGGGTTAGGGTTAGGGGTTAGGTTTAGGGTTAGGTTTAGGGTTAGGGTACGGTTTAGGGTACGAGTTAGGGTTAGGGTTAGGGTTAGGAAAGGGTTAGGGTTAGGATTAGGGTTAGGGTTAGGGTACGGGTTAAGGTTAGGGTTAGGGTACGGGTTAGGGTTAGGTTTAGGGTTAGGGTACGGGTTAGGGTTTGGGTTAGGGTTAGGGTTAGGGGTTAGGTTTAGGGTTAGGGTTAGGGTACGGTTTAGGGTACGGGTTAGGGTTAGGGTTAGGGTTAGTGTTAGGGTACGGGTTAGGGTTAGGGTTAGGTTTAGGGTTAGGGTTAGGGTACGGGTTAGTGTTAGGTTTTGGGTTAGGGTTAGGTTTAGGGTACGGGTTAGCGTTAGGTTTAGGGTTAGGGTTAGGGTACGGGTTAGGGTTAGGGTTCGGTTTAGGGTTAGGTTTAGGGTACGGGTTAGGTTTAGGGTTAGGGTAAGGGTTAGGGTTAGGGTTAGGGTACTGTTTAGGGTTAGGGTTAGGGTTAGGGTACAGGTTAGGTTAAGGGTTAGGTTTAGGGTTAGGATTAGGGTTAGGGTACGGGTTAGGGTTAGGTTTAGGGTAAGGGTTAGGGTATGGGTTAGGGTTAATGTTAGGGTTAGGGTTAATTTAGGGTATGGGTTAGGGTTAGGGTTAGGGTTAGGGTTAGGATTAGGGTACGGGTTAGGGTACGTGTTAGGGTTAGGGTACCGGTTAGGGTTAGGGTACGGTTAGTGTACGGTTTAGGGTACGGGTCAGGGTTAGGGTTAGGGGTTAGGATTAGGGTTAGTGTTAGGGTACGGGTTAGGGTTAGGGTACAGGTTAGGTTTAGGGTTAGGGTTAGGGTTAGAGTTAGGGTACGGTTTAGGGTTATGGTACGGGTTTGTGTTAGGGTTAGGTTTAGGGTTAGGGTTAGGATTAGAAAAGGGTTAGTGTTAGGGTTAGAGTTAGGGTACGGGTTAAGGTTAGGGTTAGGGTACGGGTTAGGGTTAGGGTTAGTGTTAGGGTTAGGTTTAGGGTATGGGTTAGGGTTAGGGTTAGGGTACGGGTTAGGGTACGGTTTAGGGTTAGGGTTAGGGTACGGGTTATGGTTAGGGTTAGGGTTAGGGTTAGGGTTAGGGTACGGGTTAGGTTTAGGGTTAGGTTTAGGGTTAGGGTTAGGGATAGGGTGCTGGTTAGGGTTAGGGTTAGGTTTAGGGTACGGGTTAGGGTTAGGGTTAAGGTTAGGGTTAGGATACGGGTTACGGTTAGGGTAGGGGTTAGGGTTAGGTTTAGGGTACCGGTTAGGGTTAGGGTTAGGGTTAGGGTTAAGGTTCGGTTTAGGGTTAGGGTTAGGGTTAGTATTAGGGTTAGCGTACGGGTTAGGGTTAGGGTTAGGTTTAGGGTTAGGGTTAGGGTACGGATTAGGGTTAGGGTACGGGTTAGGGTTAGGTTTAGGGTTAGGGTTAGGGTTAGGAAAGGGTTAGGGTTAGGGTTAGGGTTAGGGTACGGGTTAGGGTTAGGGTTAGGGTACGGGTTAGGGTTAGACTTAGGGTTAGGGTTAGGGTTAGGTTTAGGGTACGTGTCAGGGTTAGGGTAGGGTAAGGGTTAAGGTACGGGTTAGGGTTAGGGTTAGGGTTAGGGTTAGGTTTAGGGTACGGGTTAGGGTTAGGGTTAGGTTTAGGGTTAGGGTTAGGTACGGGTTAGGGTTAGGGTACGGGTTACGGTTAGGGTACGGGTTAGGGTACGGGTTAGGGTTAGGGTTAGGGTCCGTGTTAGGGTTAGGGTTGGGTTAGAGTTAGGGTTAGGGTTAGGGTACGGGTTAGGGTGAGGGTACGGGTTAGGGTACGGGTTAGGGTTAGGGTTTGGGTTAGGTTTCGGGTACGGGTTAGGGTTAGGGTACGGGTTAGGTTTAGGGTTAGGGTACTGGTTAGGGTTAGGGTTAGGTTTAGGGTTAGGGTTAGGGTTAGGTTTAGGGTAAGTGTTAGGGTTAGGGTTAGGGGTTAGGGTTAGGGTACGGGTTAGTGTTAGGGTTAGGGTTAGGTTTAGGGTATGGGTTAGGGTTAGGGTTAGGGTTAGGGTTAGGGTTAGGAAAGGTTTAGGGTTAGGGTTAGGGTTAGGGTTAGGGTTAGGGTTGGTTAAGGTTAGGTTTAGGGTACGGGTTAGGGTAAGGGTTAGGGTTAGGGTTAGGATTAGGATTAGGGTACGGGTTAGGGTTAGGTTTAGGGTAAGGGTTAGGGTACGGGTTAGGGTTAGGGTTTGGGTTAGGTTTAGGGTACGGGTTAGGGTTAGGGATAGGGTTAGGGTTAGGGTTAGGGTACGGGTTAGGGTACGTGTTAGGGTTAGGGTACCGGTTAGGGTTAGGGTACGGGTTAGGGTTAGGGTTAGGGTACGGGTTAGGTTTAGGGTTAGGGGTTAGCGTTAGGGTTAGGGTTAGGGTACGGTTTAGGGTTAGGGTTAGGGGATAGTGTTAGGGTTAGGGTACGCGTTAGGGTTAGGTTTAGGGTTAGGTTTAGAGTACGGGTAAGGGTTAGGGTACGGGTTAGGGTTATGGTTATGGTACGGGTTAGGGTTAGGTTTAGGGGTTAGGTTTAGGGTTAGGGTTAGGGTTATGGTACGGGTTAGCGTTAGGGTACGGGTTAGGGTTAGGGTACTGGTTAGGGTTAGGGTGAGGGTTAGGGTTAGGGTTAGCATACGGGTTAGGGTTAGGGTTAGGGTTAGGGTTAGGGTTAGGGTTAGGGTACGGGTTAGGGTTAGGGAACGGGTTAGGGTTAGGGTTAGGGTTAGGGTTAGGAAACGGTTAGGGTTAGGATTAGGTTTAGGGTTAGGGTACGGGTTAAGGTTAGGGTTAGGGTACGGGTTAGGGTACGGGTTAGGGTTAGGTTTAGGTTTAGGGTACGGTTTAGGGTTAGGGTACGGGATAGGGTTAGGGTTAGGGTACTGGTTACGGTTAGGGTTAGGGTACGGGTTAGGGTTAGGCTTAGGGTTAGGGTACGGGTTAGGTTTAGGGTTAGGGTTGGGTTAGGGTTAGGGTTAGGGTACGGGTTAGGGTTAGGGTACGAGTTAGGGTACGGGTTAGGGTAGGTTTAGGGTTATGGTTAGGGTACGGGTAGGTTACGGTACGGGTTAGGGTTAGGGTTAGGGTTCTGGTTAGGTTTAGGGTTAGGGTTAGGGTTAGGGTTAGGGTTAGGGTACGGGTTAGGGTTAGGGTTAGGTTTAGGGTACGGTTTATGGTTCGGGTTAGGGGTTAGGGTTAGGGTACGGGTTAGGGTTAGGGTTAGGGTTAGGGTTAGGTTTAGGGTACGGGTTAGGGATAGGGTTAGTGTTAGTGTTAGTGTTAAAGTACGGGTTAGGGTTAGGGTTATGGTTAGGGTTGGGTGTTAGGGATTAGGGTAAGGGTTAGGGTTAGGTTTAGGGTACGGGTTAGGGTTATGGTTAGGGTTAGGGTTAGGGTATGGGTTAGGGTACGTTTTAGGGTTAGGGTACGGTTTAGGGTACGGGTTAGGTTACGGGTTAGGGTTAGGGTACGGGTTAGGGTTAGGGTACGGGTCAGGGTTAGGGTACGGGTTAGGGTTAGGGTACGGGTTAGGGTTAGGGTTAGGGTTAGGGTTAGGGTTAGGGTTAGGGTACGGGTTAGGTTTAGGGTACGGTTTAGGGTTAGGGTTAGGGTACGGGTTACGGTTAGGGTTAGGTGTTAGGGTTAGTGTTAGGGTTAGTGTACGGGTTAGGGTTTGGGTACGGGTTAGGGTTAGGGTTAGAGTTAGGGATAGCGTACGGGTTAGGGTTAGGGTTAGGGTTAGGGTTAGGAAAGGTTTAGGGTTAGGGTTAGGTTTAGGGTTAGGGTTGGTTAAGGTTAGGATTAGGGTACGGGTTAGGGTAATGGTTAGGGTTAGGGTTAGGATTAGGGTTAGGGTACGGGTTAGGGTTAGGTTTAGGGTAAGGGTTAGGGTACGGGTTAGGGTTAGGGTTAGGGTACGGGTTAGGGTTAGGGTTAGGGGTTAGCGTTAGGGTTAGGGTTAGGGTACGGTTTAGGTTTAGGGTTAGGGGATAGGGTTAGGGTACGGGTTAGGGTTAGGGTTAGGGTTAGGGTACGGGTTAGGGTTAGGGTTAGGTTTAGGGTTAGGGTTAGGGTTAGGGTACGTGTTAGTGTTAGGTTTTGGGTTAGGGTTAGGGTTAGGGTACGGGTTAGCGTTAGGTTTAGGGTTAGGGTTAGGGTACGGGTTAGGGTTAGGGTTCGGGTTAGGGTTAGGTTTAGGGTACGGGTTAGGTTTAGGGTTAGGATAAGGGTTAGGGTTAGGGTTAGGGTACTGTTTAGGGTTAGGGTTAGGGTTAGGGTTAGGGTTAGTGTTAGCTTACGGGTTAGGGTTAGGGTTAGGGTTAGGGTACGGGTTAGGGTTAGGGTACGGGTTAGGGTACGGGTTAGGGTACGGGTTAGGGTTAGGGTTAGGGTACGGGTTAGGGTTAGGGTACGGGTTAGGGTTAGGGTTAGGGTACAGGTTAGGTTTAGGGTTAGGGTACGGGTTAGGGTTATGGTTAGGGTTAGGGTACGGGATAGGGTTAGGGTTAGGTTTAGGGTACGGGTTAGGGTTAGGGTTAGGTGTTAGGGTTAGGGTAAGGGTTAGGGTTAGTGTTAGGGTAAGGTTTAGGTTTAGGGTACGGGTTAGGGTTAGGGTTAGGGTTAGTGTTAGTGTTAATGTACGGGTTAGTGTTAGGGTTAGGGTTAGGGTTAGGGGTTAGGGGTTAGGGTTAGGGTTAGGGTTAGGGTACGGGTTAGGGTACGAGTTAGGGTTAGGGTTAGGGTTAGGGTACAGATTAGGTTAAGGGTTAGGGTTAGGGTTAGGTTTAGGGTTAGGGTACGGTTTAGGGTTAGGTTTAGGGTAAGGGTTAGGGTACGGGTTAGGGTTAGGGTTAGGGTTAGGGTTAAGTTTAGGGTATGGGTTAGGGTTAGGGTTAGGGTTAGGGTTAGGATTAGGGTATGGGTTAGGGTACGTGTTAGGGTTAGGGTACCGGTTAGGGTTAGGGTACGGGTTAGTGTACGGTTTACGGTACGTGTCAGGGTTAGGGTTAGGGGTTAGGATTAGGGTTAGTGTTAGGGTACGGGTTAGGGTTAGGGTACAGGTTAGGTTTAGGGTTAGGGTTAGGGTTAGAGTTAGGGTACGGTTTAGGGTTATGGTACCGGTTAGTGTTAGGGTTAGGTTTAGGGTTAGGGTTAGGGTTAGAAAAGGGTTAGTGTTAGGGTTAGAGTTAGGGTACGGGTTAAGGTTAGGGTTAGGGTACGGGTTAGGGTTAGGGTTAGTGTTAGGGTTAGGTTTAGGGTATGGGTTAGGGTTAGGGTTAGGGTACGGGTTAGGGTACGGTTTAGGGTTAGGGTTAGGGTACGGGTTATGGTTAGGGTTATGGTTAGGGTTAGGGTTAGGGTACGGGTTAGGTTTAGGGTTAGGTTTAGGGTTAGGGTTAGGGATAGGGTGCTGGTTAGGGTTAGGGTTAGGTTTAGGGTACGGGTTAGGGTTAGGGTTAGGGTTAGGATACGGGTTACGGTTATGGTAGGGGTTAGGGTTAGGTTTAGGGTACCGGTTAGGGTTAGGGTTAGGGTTAGGGTTAAGGTGCGGTTTAGGGTTAGGGTTAGGGTTAGTATTAGGGTTAGCGTACGGGTTAGGGTTAGGGTTAGGTTTAGGGTTAGGGTTAGGGTACGGGTTAGGGTTAGGGTACGGGTTAGGGTTAGGGTTAGGGTTAGGGTTAGGAAAGGGTTAGGGTTAGAGTTAGGGTTAGGGTACGGGTTAGGGTTAGGGTTAGGGTACGGGTTAGGGTTAGAGTTAGGGTTAGGGTTAGGGTTAGGTTTAGGGTACGTGTCAGGGTTAGGGTTAGGGTAAGGGTTAAGGTACGGGTTAGGGTTAGGGTTAGGGTTAGGGTTAGGTTTAGGGTACGGGTTAGGGTTAGGGTTAGGTTTAGGGTTAGGGTTAGGGTACGGGTTAGGGTTAGGGTACGGGTTACGGTTAGGGTACGGGTTAGGGTACGGGTTAGGGTTAGGGTTAGGGTCCGTGTTAGGGTTAGGGTTGGGTTAGAGTTAGGGTTAGGGTTAGGGTACGTGTTAGGGTGAGGGTACGGGTTAGGGTACAGGTTAGGGTTAGGGTTAGGGTTAGGTTTCGGGTACGGGTTAGGGTTAGGGTACGGGTTAGGGTTAGGGTTAGGGTACTGGTTAGGGTTAGGGTTAGGGTTAGGGTTAGGGTTAGGGTTAGGTTTAGGGTACGTGTTAGGGTTAGGGTTAGGGGTTAGGGTTAGGGTACGGGTTAGTGTTAAGGTTAGGGTTAGGTTTAGGGTACGGGTTAGGGTTAGGTTTAGGGTTAGGGTTAGGGTTAGGAAAGGTTTAGGGTTAGGGTTAGGGTTAGGGTTAGGGTTGGTTAAGGTTAGGTTTAGGGTACGGGTTAGGGTAAGGGTTAGGGTTAGGGTTAGGATTAGGGTTAGGGTACGGGTTAGGGTTAGGTTTAGGGTAAGGGTTAGGGTACGGGTTAGGGTTAGGGTTTGGGTTAGGTTTAGGGTACGGGTTAGGGTTAGGGATAGGGTTAGGGTTAGGGTTGGGGTACGGGTTAGGTTACGTGTTAGGGTTAGGGTACCGGTTAGGGTTAGGGTACGGGTTAGGGTTAGGGTTAGGGTACGGGTTAGGTTTAGGGTTAGGGGTTAGCGTTAGGGTTAGGGTTAGGGTACGGTTTAGGGTTAGGGTTAGGGGATAGGGTTAGGGTTAGGGTACGCGTTAGGGTTAGGTTTAGGGTTAGGTTTAGGGTACGGGTTAGGGTTAGGGTACGGGTTAGGGTTATGGTTAGGGTACGGGTTAGGGTTAGGGTTAGGGGTTAGGTTTAGGGTTAGGGTTAGGGTTATGGTATGGGTTAGGGTTAGGGTACGGGTTAGGGTTAGGGTACGGGTTAGGGTTAGGGTGAGGGTTAGGGTTAGGGTTAGCATACGGGTTAGGGTTAGGGTTAGGGTTAGGGTTAGGGTTAGGGTACGGGTTAGGGTTAGGGTACGGGTTAGGGTTAGGGTTAGGGTTAGGGTTAGGAAAGGGTTAGGGTTAGGATTAGGTTTAGGGTTAGGGTACGGGTTAAGGTTAGGGTTAGGGTACGGGTTAGGTTACGGGTTAGGGTTAGGTTTAGGTTTAGGGTACGGTTTAGGGTTAGGGTATGGGTTAGGGTTAGGGTTAGGGTACTGGTTAGGGTTAGGGTTAGGGTAAGGGTTAGGGTTAGGCTTAGGGTTAGGGTATGGGTTAGGGTTAGGGTTAGAGTTGGGTTAGGGTTAGGTTTAGGGTACGGGTTAGGGTTAGGGTACGAGTTAGGGTACGGTTTAGGGTAGGTTTAGGGTTATGGTTAGGGTACGGGTAGGTTACGGTACGGGTTAGGGTTAGGGTTAGGGTTCTGGTTAGGGTTAGGGTTAGGGTTAGGGTTAGGGTTAGGGTACGGGTTAGGTTTAGGGTTAGGTTTAGGGTACGGTTTATGGTTAGGGTTAGGGTTTATGGTTAGGGTACGGGTTAGGGTTAGGGTTAGTGTTAGGGTTAGGTTTAGGGTACGGGTTAGGGTTAGGGTTAGGGTTAGTGTTAGTGTTAAAGTACGGGTTAGGGTTAGGGTTAGGGTTAGGGTTAGGGGTTAGGGGTTAGGGTAAGGGTTAGGGTTAGGTTTAGGGTACGGGTTAGGGTTATGTTTAGGGTTAGGGTTAGGGTATGGGTTAGGGTACGTTTTAGGGTTAGGGTACGGTTTAGGGTACGGGTTAGGGTTAGGGTTAGGGTACGGGTTAGGTTTAGGGTACGGTTTAGGGTTAGGGTTAGGGTACGGGTTACGGTTAGGGTTAGGAGTTAGGGTTAGGGTTAGGGTTAGGGTACGGGTTAGGGTTTGGGTTCGGGTTAGGGTTAGGGTTAGAGTTAGGGATAGCGTACGGGTTAGGGTTAGGGTTAGGGTTAGGGTTAGGAAAGGTTTAGGGTTAGGGTTAGGTTTAGGGTTAGGGTTGGTTAAGGTTAGGATTAGGGTACGGGTTAGGGTAATGGTTAGGGTTAGGGTTAGGATTAGGGTTAGGGTACGGGTTAGGGTTAGGTTTAGGGTAAGGGTTAGGGTACGGGTTAGGGTTAGGGTTAGGGTACGGGTTAGGGTTAGGGATAGGGGTTAGCGTTATGGTTAGGGTTATGGTACGTTTTAGGGTTAGGGTTAGGGGATAGGGTTAGGGTTAGGGTTAGGGTAAGGGTTAGTGTTAGGGTACGGGTTAGGGTACGGGTTAGGGTTAGGTTTAGGTTTAGGGTACGGTTTAGTGTTAGGTTACGGGTTAGTGTTAGGGTTAGGGTACTGGTTAGGGTTAGGGTTAGGGTACGGGTTAGGGTTAGGCTTAGGGTTAGAGTACGGGTTAGGGTTAGGGTTGGGTTATGGTTAGGGTTAGGGTACGGGTTAGGGTTAGGGTACGAGTTAGGTTACGGGTTAGGGTAGGTTTAGGGTTATGGTTAGGGTACGGGTAGGTTACGGTACGGGTTAGAGTTAGGGTTAGGGTTCTGGTTAGGTTTAGGGTTAGGGTTAGGGTTAGGGTTAGGGTACGGGTTAGGGTTAGGGTTAGGTTTAGGGTACGGTTTATGGTTAGGGTTAGGGGTTAGGGTTAGGGTACGGGTTAGGGTTAGGGTTAGGGTTAGGGTTAGGTTTAGGGTACGGGTTAGGGTTAGGGTTAGGGTTAGTGTTAGTTTTAAAGTACGGGTTAGGGTTAGGGTTAGGGTTAGGGTTTAGGGGTTAGGGTAAGGGTTAGGGTTAGGTTTAGGGTACGGGTTAGGGTTATGGTTAGGGTTAGGGTTAGGGTATGGGTTAGGGTACGTTTTAGGGTTAGGGTACGGTTTAGGGTACGGGTTAGGTTACGGGTTAGGGTTAGGGTAAGGGTTAGGGTTAGGGTACGGGTCAGGGTTAGGGTACGGGTTAGGGTTAGGGTACGGGTTAGGGTTAGGGTTAGGGTTAGGGTTAGGGTTAGGGTACGGGTTAGGTTTAGGGTACGGTTTAGGGTTAGGGTTAGGGTACGGGTTACGGTTAGGGTTAGGAGTTTGGGTTAGGGTTAGGGTACGGGTTAGGGTTTGGGTACGGGTTAGGGTTAGGGTTAGAGTTAGGGATAGCGTACGGGTTAGGGTTAGGGTTAGGGTTAGGGTTAGGAAAGGTTTAGGGTTAGGGTTAGGTTTAGGGTTAGGGTTGGTTAAGGTTAGGTTTAGGGTACGGGTTAGGGTAAGGGTTAGGGTTAGGGTTAGGATTAGGGTTAGGGTACCGGTTATGGTTAGGTTTAGTGTAAGGGTTAGGGTACGGGTTAGGGTTAGGGTTAGGGTACGGGTTAGGGTTAGGGTTAGGGGTTAGCGTTAGGGTTAGGGTTAGGGTACGGTTTAGGCTTAGGGTTAGGGTATAGGGTTAGGGTTAGGGTTAGGGTAAGGTTTAGTGTTAGGGTACGGGTTAGGGTTAGGGTTAGGGTTAGGTTTAGGGTACGGGTTAGGGTTAGTGTACGGGTTAGGGTTATGGTTAGGGTACGGGTTAGGGTTATGTTTAGGGGTTAGGGTTAGGGTTAGGGTTAGTGTACGGGTTAGGGTTAGGGTACGGGTTAGGGTTAGGGTACGGGTTAGGGTTAGGGTGAGGGTTAGGGTTAGGGTTAGCATACGGGTTAGGGTTACGGTACGGGTTAGGGTTAGGGTGAGGGTTAGGGTTAGGGTTAGCATACGGGTTAGGGTTAGGGTTAGGGTTAGGGTTAGGGTTAGGGTACGGTTAGGGTTAGGGTTAGGGTTAGGGTTAGGAAAGTGTTAGGGTTAGGATTAGGTTTAGGGTTAGGGTACGGGTTACGGTTAGGGTTAGGGTACGGGTTAGGGTTAGGGTTAGGGTTAGGGTACGGGTTAGGGTTAGGGTTAGGGTTAGGGTTAGGGGTTAGGGTTAGGGTTAGGGTTAGGGTACGGGTTAGGGTACCGGTTAGGGTACGGGTTAGGGTTAGGTTTAGGGTTAGGGTATGGGTTAGGGTTTGGTTAAGGGTTAGGGTTAGGGTTAGGGTTAGGGTAAGTGCTAGGGTTAGGGTTTGGGTTAGGGTTAGGGTTAGGGTACGGGTTAGGGTTAGGTTTAGGGTTAGGGTTAGTGTACGGGTTAGGGTTAGGGTTAGGATTAGGGTTAGGGTACGGGTTAGGTTTAGGGCTAGTTTTAGGTTTAGGGTTAGGGTACGGGTTAGTGTTAGGGTACGGATTAGGTTTAGGGTTAGGGTACGGGTTAGGGTTAGGGTTAGGGTTAGGGTACGTTTTAGGGTTAGGGTGCGGGTTAGGGTTAGGTTTAGGGTTAGGGTTAGGGTTACCGTACGGGTTAGGGTTAGGGTTAGGGTTAGGGTTAGGGTACGGGTTAGGGTTAGGGTACTGGTTAGGGTTAGGTTTAGGGATAGGGTTAGGGTTAGGAAAGGGTAAGGGTTAGGGTTAGGGTTAGGGTTAGGGTACGGGATAAGGGTAGGGTTAGGGTACGGGTTAGGGTTAGAGTTAGTGTTAGGGTTAGGGTTAGGGTACGGGTTAGGGTACGGGTTAGGGTACGGGTTAGGGTTAGGGTTAGGGTACGGGTTAGGGTTAGGGTTAGGGTTAGGGCTAGGGTTAGGTTTAGGGTACGGGTTAGGGTTAGGGTTACGGTTAGGGTTAGGGTTAGAGTTAGGGTACGGGTTAGGGTTAGGGATAGGGTTAGGTTTAGGGTACGGGTTAGGGTTAGGGTTAGGGTACGGGTTAGGTTTAGGGTACGGGTTAGGGTTAGGTTTAGGGTACAGGTTAGGGTTAGGGTTAGGGTTAGGGTCCGCGTTAGGGTGAGAGTTGGGTTAGGGTTAGGGTTAGGGTTAGGGTTAGGGTTAGGATTAGGTTTAGGGTACGGGTTAGGGTTAGGGTACGGGTTAGGGTTAGGGTTAGGGTACGGGTTAGGGTTAGGTTTAGGGGTTAGGGTTAGGATTAGGGTTAGGGTTAGGTTTAGGGTACGGGTACGGGTTAGGGTTAGGGTTAGGGTTAGGGTTAGGGTTAGCGTACGGGTTAGGGTTAGGGTTAGGATTAGGGTTAGGTTTAGGGTTAGGGTAAGGGTTAGGGTTAGGGTACAGGTTAGGGTTAGGGTTAGGTTTAGGGTTAGGGTTAGGGTTAGGGTTAGGAAAGGGTTAGGGTTAGGGTTAGGGTTAGGG
>JAVLSZ010000275.1:57500-67500 GCA_032313775.1 Urocyon cinereoargenteus | reverse complement strand
TACGGGTTAGGGTAAGGGTTAGGTTTAGGGTTAGGATTAAGTTTAGGGTACGGGTTTGGGTTATGTTTAGGCTAAGGGTTAGGGTACGGGTTAGGGTTAGGGTTAGGTTTAGGGTATGGGTTAGGGTTAGGGTTAGGGTTAGGGTTAGAATTAGGTTACGGGTTAGGGTACGTGTTAGGGTTAGGGTACCGGTTAGGGTTAGGGTACGGGTTAGGGTACGGGTTAGGGTACGTGTTAGGGTTAGGGTTAGGGGTTAGGATTAGGGTTAGTGTTAGGGTACGGGTTAGGGTTAGGGTACAGTTTAGGGTTAGGGTTAGGTTTAGGTTTAGGGTTAGTGTTAGGGTACGGGTTAGGGTTAGGATACGGGTTAGGTTTAGTGTTAGGTTTAGGGTTAGGGTTAGGGTTAGAAAAGGGTTAGGGTTAGGGTTAGGGTACGGGTTAAGGTTAGGGTTAGGGTACGGGTTAGGGTTAGGGTTAGGGTTAGGGTTAGGGTTAGAGTTAGGGTATTGGTTAGGGTTAGGGTTAGGGTACGGGTTAGGTTACGGTTTAGGGTTAGGGTTAGGGTACGGGTTAGGGTTAGGGTTAGAGTTAGTGTTAGGGTTAGGGTACGGGTTAGGGTTAGGGTTAGGTTAGGGTTAGGTTTAGGGTACTGGTTAGGGTTAGGTTTAGGGTTAGGGTTAGGTTTATGTTACGGGTTAGGGTTAGGGCACGGGTTAGGGTTATGGTTAGGGTACGGTTTAGGGTTAGGGTTAGGGATTAGGGTTAGGGTTAGGTTTAGGGTTAGGGTACGGGTTAGGGTTAGGGTACGGGTTAGGTTTAGGGTGAGGGTTAGGGTTAGGGTTAGCATATGGGTTAGGGTTAGGATTAGGGTTAGGGTTAGTGTTAGGGTACGGGTTAGGTTTAGGGTACGGGTTAGGGTTAGGGTTAGGGGTTAGGTTTAGGGTTAGGGTTAGGGTTAGGGTACGGTTTAGGGTACGAGTTATGGTTAGGGTTAGGGTTAGGAAAGGGTTAGGGTAAGGATTTTAGGGTTAGGGTTAGGGTACGGGTTAAGGTTAGGGTTAGGGTACGGGTTAGGGTTAGGTTTAGGGTTAGGGTACGGGTTAGTGTTTGGGTTAGGGTTAGGGTTAGGGGTTAGGTATAGGGTTAGGGTTAGGGTACGGTTTAGGGTACGGGTTAGGGTTAGGGTACGGGTTAGGGTACGGGTTAGGGTTAGGGTTAGGGTTAGGGTTAGGGTACGGGTTAGTGTTAGGTTTTGGGTTAGGGTTAGGGTTAGGGTACGGGTTAGCATTAGGTTTAGGGTTAGGTTAGGGTACGGGTTAGGGTTAGGGTTCGGGTTAGGGTTAGGTTTAGGGTACGGGTTAGTTTTAGGGTTAGGGTAAGGGTTAGGGTTAGGGTTAGGGTACTGTTTAGGGTTAGGGTTAGGGTTAGGGTTAGGGTTAGGGTTAGCTTACGGGTTAGGGTTAGGGTTAGGGTTAGGGTACGGGTTAGGGTTAGGGTACGGGTTAGGGTATGGGTTAGGGTACGGGTTAGGGTTAGGGTTAGGGTACGGGTTAGTGTTAGGGTACGTGTTAGGGTTAGGGTTAGGGTACAGGTTAGGGTTAGGCTTAGGGTAAGGGTTAGGGTTATGGTTAGGGTTAGGGTACGGGATAGGTTTAGGGTTAGGTTTAGGGTACGGGTTAGGGTTAGGGTTAGGTGTTAGGGTTAGGGTAAGGGTTAGGGTTAGTGTTAGTGTAAGGTTTAGGTTTAGGGTACGGGTTAGGGTTAGGGTTAGGGTTAGTGTTAGTGTTAATGTACGGGTTAGGATTAGGGTTAGGGTTAGGGTTAGGGGTTAGGGGTTAGGGTTAGGGTTGGGGTTAGGGTACGGGTTAGGGTACGAGTTAGGGTTAGGGTTAGGGTTAGGGTACAGGTTAGGTTAAGTGTTAGGGTTAGGGTTAGTATTAGGGTTAGGGTACGGGTTAGGGTTAGGTTTAGGGTAAGGGTTAGGGTACGGGTTAGGGTTAGGGTTAGGGTTAGGGTTAAGTTTAGGGTATGGGTTAGGGTTAGGGTTAGGGTTAGGGTTAGGATTAGGGTACGGGTTAGGGTACGTGTTAGGGTTAGGGTACCGGTTAGGGTTAGGGTACGGGTTAGTGTACGGTTTAGGGTACGGGTCAGGGTTAGGGTTAGGGGTTAGGATTAGGGTTAGTGTTAGGGTACGGGTTAGGGTTAGGGTACAGGTTAGGTTTAGGGTTAGGGTTAGGGTTAGAGTTAGGGTACGGTTTAGGGTTATGGTACGGGTTAGTGTTAGGGTTAGGTTTAGGGTTAGGGTTAGGGTTAGAAAAGGGTTAGTGTTAGGGTTAGAGTTAGGGTACGGGTTAAGGTTAGGGTTAGGGTACGGGTTAGGGTTAGGGTTAGTGTTAGGGTTAGGTTTAGGGTATGGGTTAGGGTTAGGGTTAGGGTACGGGTTAGGGTACGGTTTAGGGTTAGGGTTAGGGTACGGGTTATGGTTAGGGTTAGGGTTAGGGTTAGGGTTAGGGTTAGGGTTAGGGTACGGGTTAGGTTTAGGGTTAGTTTTAGGGTTAGGGTTAGGGATAGGGTGCTGGTTAGGGTTAGGGTTAGGTTTAGGGTACGGGTTAGGGTTAGGGTTAGGGTTAGGGTTAGGATACGGGTTACGGTTAGGGTAGGGGTTAGGGTTAGGTTTAGGGTACCGGTTAGGGTTAGGGTTAGGGTTAGGGTTAAGTTTCGGTTTAGGGTTAGGGTTAGGGTTAGTATTAGGGTTAGCGTACGGGTTAGGGTTAGGGTTAGGTTTAGGGTTAGGGTTAGGGTACGGGTTAGGGTTAGGGTACGGGTTAGGGTTAGGGTTAGGGTTAGGGTTAGGGTTAGGGATAGGAAAGGGTTAGGGTTAGGGTTAGGGTTAGGGTACGGGTTAGGGTTAGGGTTAGGGTACGGGTTAGGGTTAGAGTTAGGGTTAGGGTTAGGGTTAGGTTTAGGGTACGTGTCAGGGTTAGGGTTAGGGTAAGGGTTAAGGTACGGGTTAGGGTTAGGGTTAGGGTTAGGTTTAGGGTACGGGTTAGGGTTAGGGTTAGGTTTAGGGTTAGGTTTAGGGTACGGGTTAGGGTTAGGGTACGGGTTACGTTAGGGTACGGGTTAGGGTACGGTTTAGGGTTAGGGTTAGGGTCCGTGTTAGGGTTAGGGTTGGGTTAGAGTTAGGGTTAGGGTTAGGGTACGGGTTAGGGTGAGGGTACGGTTAGGGTACGGGTTAGGGTTAGGGTTAGGGTTAGGTTTCGGGTACGGGTTAGGGTTAGGGTACGGGTTAGGGTTAGGGTTAGGGTACTGGTTAGGTTTAGGGTTAGGGTTAGGGTTAGGGTTAGGGTTAGGGTTAGGTTTAGGGTACGTGTTAGGGTTACGGTTAGGGGTTAGGGTTAGGGTACGGGTTAGTGTTAGGGTTAGGGTTAGGTTTAGGGTACGGGTTAGGGTTAGGTTTAGGGTTAGGGTTAGGGTTAGGAAAGGTTTAGGGTTAGGGTTAGGGTTAGGGTTAGGGTTGGTTAAGGTTAGGTTTAGGGTACGGGTTAGGGTAAGGGTTAGGGTTAGGGTTAGGATTAGGGTTAGGGTACGGGTTAGGGTTAGGTTTAGGGTAAGGGTTAGGGTACTGGTTAGGGTTAGGGTTTGGGTTAGGTTTAGGGTACGGGTTAGGGTTAGGGATAGGGTTAGGGTTAGGGTTAGGGTACGGGTTAGGGTACGTGTTAGGGTTAGGGTACCAGTTAGGGTTAGGGTACGGGTTAGGGTTAGGGTTAGGGTACGGGTTAGGTTTAGGGTTAGGGTTAGGGGATAGGGTTAGGGTTAGGGTACGCGTTAGGGTTAGTTTTAGGGTTAGGTTTAGGGTACGGGTTAGGGTTAGGGTACGGGTTAGGGTTATGGTTAGTGTACGGGTTAGGGTTAGGTTTAGGGGTTAGGTTTAGGGTTAGGGTTAGGGTTATGGTACGGGTTAGGGTTAGGGTACGGGTTAGGGTTAGGGTACGGGTTAGGGTTAGGGTGAGGGTTAGGGTTAGGGTTAGCATACGGTTTAGGGTTAGGGTTAGGGTTAGGGTTAGGGTTAGGGTACGGGTTAGGGTTAGGGTACGGGTTAGGGTTAGGGTTAGGAAAGGGTTAGGGTTAGGATTAGGTTTAGGGTTAGGGTACGGGTTAAGGTTAGGGTTAGGGTACGGGTTAGGGTACGGGTTAGGGTTAGGTTTAGGTTTAGGGTACGGTTTAGGGTTAGGGTACGGGTTAGGGTTAGGGTTAGGGTACTGGTTAGGGTTAGGGTTAGGGTACGGGTTAGGGTTAGGCTTAGGGTTAGGGTACGGGTTAGGGTTAGGGTTAGGGTTGGGTTAGGGTTAGGGTTAGGGTACGGGTTAGGGTTAGGGTACGAGTTAGGGTACGGGTTAGGGTAGGTTTTGGGTTATGGTTAGGGTACGGGTAGGTTACGGTACGGGTTAGGGTTAGGGTTAGGGTTCTGGTTAGGGTTAGGGTTAGGGTTAGGGTTAGGGTACGGGTTAGGGTTAGGGTTAGGTTTAGGGTACGGGTTAGGGTTAGGGTTAGGGTTAGTGTTAGTGTTAAAGTACGGGTTAGGGTTAGGGTTAGGGTTAGGGGTTAGGGTTTAGGGTAAGGGTTAGGGTTAGGTTTAGGGTACGGGTTAGGGTTATGGTTAGGGTTAGTGTTAGGGTAGGGGTTAGGGTACGTTTTAGGGTTAGGGTACGGTTTAGGGTACGGGTTAGGTTACGGGTTAGGGTTAGGGTACGGGTTAGGGTTAGGGTACGGGTCAGGGTTAGGGTACGGGTTAGGGTTAGGGTACGGGTTAGGGTTAGGTTTAGGGTTAGGGTTAGGGTACGGGTTAGGTTTAGGGTACGGTTTAGGGTTAGGGTTAGGGTACGGGTTACGGTTAGGGTTAGGAGTTAGGGTTAGGGTTAGGGTTAGGGTACGGGTTAGGGTTTGGGTACGGGTTAGGGTTAGGGTTAGAGTTAGGGATAGCGTACGGGTTAGGGTTAGGGTTAGGGTTAGGGTTAGGAAAGGTTTAGGGTTAGGGTTAGGTTTAGGGTTAGGGTTGGTTAAGGTTAGGATTAGGGTACGGGTTAGGGTAATGGTTAGGGTTAGGGTTAGGATTAGGGTTAGGGTACGGGTTAGGGTTAGGTTTAGGGTAAGGGTTAGGGTACGGGTTAGGGTTAGGGTTAGGGTACGGGTTAGGGTTAGGTTTAGGGGTTAGCGTTAGGGTTAGTGTTAGGGTACGGTTTAGGGTTAGGGTTAGGGGATAGGGTTAGGGTACGGGTTAGGGTTAGGGTTAGGGTACGGGTTAGGGTTAGGGTTAGGGTTAGGGTTAGGGTTAGGGTACGGGTTAGTTTTAGGTTTTGGGTTAGGGTTTGGGTTAGGGTACGGGTTAGCGTTAGGTTTAGGGTTAGGGTTAGGGTACGGGTTAGGGTTAGGGTTCGGGTTAGGGTTAGGTTTAGGGTACGGGTTAGGTTAGGGTTAGGGTAAGGGTTAGGGTTAGGGTTAGGGTACTGTTTAGGGTTAGGGTTAGGGTTAGGGTTAGGGTTAGGGTTAGGGTTAGCTTACGGGTTAGGGTTAGGGTTAGGGTTAGGGTTAGGGTACGGGTTAGGCTTAGGGTACGGGTTAGGGTACGGGTTAGGGTACAGGTTAGGTTTAGGGTTAGGGTACGGGTTAGGGTTAGGGTACGGGTTAGGGTTAGGGTTAGGGTACAGGTTAGGGTTAGGGTTAGGGTACGGGTTAGGGTTATGGTTAGGGTTAGGGTACGGGATAGGGTTAGGGTTAGGTTTAGGGTACGGGTTAGGGTTAGGGTTAGGTGTTAGCGTTAGGGTAAGGGTTAGGGTTAGTGTTAGGGTAAGGTTTAGGTTTAGGGTACGGGTTAGGGTTAGGGTTAGGGTTAGTGTTAGTGTTAATGTACGGGTTAGGGTTAGGGTTAGGGTTAGGGGTTAGGGGTTAGGGTTAGGGTTAGGGTTAGGGTTAGGGTACGGGTTAGTGTACGAGTTAGGGTTAGGGTTAGGGTTAGGGTACAGGTTAGGTTAAGGGTTAGGGTTAGGGTTAGGATTAGGGTTAGGGTACGGGTTAGGGTTAGGTTTAGGGTTAAGTTTAGGGTATGGGTTAGGGTTAGGGTTAGGTTTAGGATTAGGGTACGGGTTAGGGTACGTGTTAGGGTTAGGGTACCGGTTAGGGTTAGGGTACGGGTACGGGTTAGTGTACGGTTTAGGGTACGGGTCAGGGTTAGGGTTAGGGGTTAGGATTAGAGTTAGTGTTAGGGTACGGGTTAGGGTTAGGGTACAGGTTAGGTTTAGGGTTAGGTTAGGGTTAGAGTTAGGGTACGGTTTAGGGTTATGGTACGGGTTAGTGTTAGGGTTAGGTTTAGGGTTAGGGTTAGGGTTAGAAAAGGGTTAGTGTGAGGGTTAGAGTTAGGGTACGGGTTAAGGTTAGGGTTAGGGTACGGGTTAGGGTTAGGGTTAGTGTTAGGGTTAGGTTTAGGGTATGGGTTAGGGTTAGGGTTAGGGTACGGGTTAGGGTACGGTTTAGGGTTAGGGTTAGGGTACGGGTTATGGTTAGGGTTAGGGTTAGGGTGTGGGTTAGGAAAGGGTTAGGGTTAGGGTTAGGTTTAGGGTAGGGGTTAGGGTTAGGTTTAGGGTACCGGTTAGGGTTAGGGTTAGGGTTAGGGTTAAGGTTCGGTTTAGGGTTAGGGTTAGGGTTAGTATTAGGGTTAGCGTACGGGTTAGGGTTAGGGTTAGGTTTAGGTTTAGGGTTAGGGTACGGGTTAGGGTTAGGGTACGGGTTAGGGTTAGGGTTAGGGTTAGGGTTAGGGTTAGGAAAGGGTTAGGGTTAGGGTTAGGGTTAGGGTTAGGGTACGGGTTAAGGTTAGGGTTAGGGTACGGGTTAGGGTTAGAGTTAGGGTTAGGGTTAGGGTTAGGTTTAGGGTACGTGTCAGGGTTAGGGTTAGGGTAAGGGTTAAGGTACGGGTTAGGGTTAGGGTTAGGGTTAGGGTTAGGTTTAGGGTACGGGTTAGGGTTAGGGTTAGGTTTAGGGTTAGGTTTAGGGTACGGGTTAGGGTTAGGTTACGGGTTACGGTTAGGGTACGGGTTAGGGTACGGGTTAGGGTTAGGGTTAGGGTCCGTGTTTGGGTTAGGGTTGGGTTAGAGTTAGGGTTAGGGTTAGGGTACGTGTTAGGGTGAGGGTACGGTTTAGGGTACGGGTTAGGGTTAGGGTTAGGGTTAGGTTTCGGGTACGGGTTAGGGTTAGGGTACGGGTTAGGGTTAGGTTTAGGGTACTGGTTAGGTTTAGTGTTAGGGTTAGGGTTAGGGTTAGGGTTAGGTTTAGGGTACGTGTTAGGGTTAGGGTTAGGGGTTAGGGTTAGGGTACGGGTTAGTGTTAGGGTTAGTGTTAGGTTTAGGGTACGGGTTAGGGTTAGGGTTAGGGTTAGGTTTAGGGTTAGGAAAGGTTTAGGGTTAGGGTTAGGGTTAGGGTTGGTTAAGGTTAGGTTTAGGGTAGGGTTAGGGTAAGGGTTAGGGTTAGGGTTAGGATTAGGGTTAGGGTACGGGTTAGGGTTAGGTTTAGGGTAAGGGTTAGGGTACGGGTTAGGGTTAGGGTTTGGGTTAGGTTTAGGGTACGGGTTAGGGTTAGGGATAGGGTTAGGGTTAGGGTTAGGGTACGGGTTAGGGTACGTGTTAGGGTTAGGGTACGTGTTAGGGTTAGGGTTCGGGTTAGGGTTAGGGTTAGGGTACGGGTTAGGTTTAGGGTTAGGGGTTAGCGTTAGGGTTAGTGTTAGGGTACGGTTTAGGGTTAGGGTTAGGGGATAGGGTTAGGGTTAGGGTACGCGTTAGGGTTAGGTTTAGGGTTAGGTTTAGGGTACGGGTTAGGGTTAGGGTCCGGGTTAGGGTTATGGTTAGGGTACGGGTTAGGGTTAGGTTTAGGGGTTAGGTTTAGTGTTAGGGTTAGGGTTATGGTACGGGTTAGGGTTAGGGTACGGGTTAGGGTTAGGTTACGGGTTAGGGTTAGGGTGAGGGTTAGGGTTAGGGTTAGCATACGGGTTAGGGTTAGGGTTAGGGTTAGGGTTAGGGTTAGGGTACGGGTTAGGGTTATGGTACGGGTTAGGGTTAGGTTTAGGGTTAGGGTTAGGAAAGGGTTAGGTTTAGGATTAGGTTTAGGGTTAGGGTACGGGTTAAGGTTAGGGTTAGGGTACGGGTTAGGTTACGGGTTAGGGTTAGGTTTAGGTTTAGGGTACGGTTTAGGGTTAGGGTACGGGTAAGGGTTAGGGTTAGGGTACTGGTTAGGGTTAGGGTTAGGGTACGGGTTAGGGTTAGGCTTAGGGTTAGGGTACGGGTTAGGGTTAGGGTTAGGGTTCGGTTAGGGTTAGGGTTAGGGTACGGGTTAGGGTTAGGGTACGAGTTAGGGTACGGGTTAGGGTAGGTTTAGGGTTATGGTTAGGGTACGGGTAGGTTACGGTACGGGTTAGGGTTAGGGTTAGGGTTCTGGTTAGGGTTAGGGTTAGGGTTAGGGTTAGGGTTAGGGTACGGGTTAGGGTTAGGGTTAGGTTTAGGGTACGGTTTATGGTTAGGGTTAGGGGTTAAGGTTAGGGTACGGGTTAGGGTTAGGGTCAGGGTTAGGTTTAGGGTACGGGTTAGGGTTAGGGTTAGGGTTAGTGTTAGTGTTAAAGTACGGGTTAGGGTTAGGGTTAGGGTTAGGGGTTAGGGGTTAGGGTAAGGGTTAGGGTTAGGTTTAGGGTACGGGTTAGGGTTATGGTTAGGGTTAGGGTTAGGGTATGGGTTAGGGTACGTTTTAGGGTTAGGGTACGGTTTAGGGTACGGGTTAGGTTACGGGTTAGGGTTAGGGTACGGGTCAGGGTTAGGGTACGGGTTAGGGTTAGGGTACGGGTTAGGGTTAGGGTTAGGGTTAGGGTTAGGGTACGGGTTAGGTTTAGGGTACGGTTTAGGGTTAGGGTTAGGGTACGGGTTACGGTTAGGGTTAGGAGTTAGGGTTAGGGTGAGGGTTAGGGTACGGGTTAGGGTTTGGGTACGGGTTAGGGTTAGGGTTAGAGTTAGGGATAGCGTACGGGTTAGGGTTAGGGTTAGGGTTAGGGTTAGGAAAGGTTTAGGGTTAGGGTTAGGTTTAGGGTTAGGGTTGGTTAAGGTTAGGATTAGGGTACGGGTTAGGGTAATGGTTAGGGTTAGGGTTAGGATTAGGGTTAGGGTACGGGTTAGGGTTAGGTTTAGGGTAAGGGTTAGGGTACGGGTTAGAGTTAGGGTTAGGGTACGGGTTAGGGATAGGGTTAGGTGTTAGCGTTAGGGTTAGGGTTAGGGTACGGTTTAGGGTTAGGGTTAGGGGATAGGGTTAGGGTTAGGGTTAGGGTAAGGTTTAGTGTTAGGGTACGGTTTAGGGTACGGGTTAGGGTTAGGTTTAGGTTTAGGGTACGGTTTAGGGTTAGGGTACGGGTTAGGGTTAGGGTTAGGGTACTGGTTAGGGTTAGGGTTAGGGTGCGGGTTAGGGTTAGGCTTAGGGTTAGGGTACGGGTTAGGGTTAGGGTTAGGGTTGGGTTAGGGTTAGGGTTAGGGTACGGGTTAGGGTTAGGGTACGAGTTAGGGTACGGGTTAGGGTAGGTTTAGGGTTATGGTTAGGGTACGGGTAGGTTACGGTACGGGTTAGGGTTAGGGTTAGGGTTCTGGTTAGGGTTAGGGTTAGGGTTAGGGTTAGGGTACGGGTTAGGGTTAGGGTTAGGTTTAGGGTACGGTTTATGGTTAGGGTTAGGGTTAGGGTTAGGGTACGGGTTAGGGTTAGGGTTAGGGTTAGGTTTAGGTTTAGGGTACGGGTTAGGGTTAGGGTTAGGGTTAGTGTTAGTGTTAAAGTACGGGTTAGGGTTAGGGTTAGGGTTAGGGTTAGGGGTTAGGGGTTAGGGTAAGGGTTAGGGTTAGGTTTAGGGTACGGGTTAGGGTTATGGTTAGGGTTAGTGTTAGGGTATGGGTTAGGGTACGTTTTAGGGTTAGGGTACGGTTTAGGG